>QXTE01000120.1:495424-560383 GCA_003942145.1 Platysternon megacephalum | reverse complement strand
TCAGTTTCACACATACAGAATGGGAAGAGACTGTCTAGGAAGGAGTACGGCAGAAAGGGATCTAGGGGTTATAGTGGACCACAAGCTAAATATGAGTCAACAGTGTGATGCTGTTGCAAAAAAAGCAAACATGATTCTGGGATGTATTAACAGGTGTGTTGTGAGCAAGACACGAGAAGTCATTCTTCCGCTCTACTCTGCGCTGGTTAGGCCTCAACTGGAGTATTGTGTCCAGTTCTGGGCACCGCATTTCAAGAAAGATGTGGAGAAATTGGAGAGGGTCCAGAGAAGAGCAACAAGAATGATTAAAGGTCTTGAGAACATGACCTGTGAAGGAAGGCTGAAAGAATTGGGTTTGTTTAGTTTGGAAAAGAGAAGACTGAGAGGGGACATGATAGCAGTTTTCAGGTATCTAAAAGGGTGTCATAAGGAGGAGGGAGAAAACTTGTTCACCTTAACCTCTAAGGATAGAACAAGAAGCAATGGGCTTAAACTGCAGTAAGGGAGGTTTAGGTTGGACATTAGGAAAAAGTTCCTAACTGTCAGGGTGGTTACACTGGAATAAATTGCCTAGGGAGGTTGTGGAATCTCCATCTCTGGCGATATTTAAGAGTAGGTTAGATAAATGTCTATCAGGGATGGTCTAGACAGTATTTGGTCCTGCCATGAGGGCAGGGGACTGGACTCGATGACCTCTCGAGGTCCCTTCTAGTCCTAGAATCTATGAATCTATGGCTGTAGACTCTATTGTTGGTTCATGCATGAAACTGCAGCTGGGTAGATCCCTGCCTGTGTGAATGCTGGTTGGGGGTGTAGGACTGGGAGCAGTCTGCAGCTTGTCACAGCAGCACAGTGACACTGGTGAGTCAGAGGGCTCAGTGGTACCTCAGTTCCAGACTGCACCCCAGGGGTGACAACCCGTCTCACCTTCATTGTTCAAAATCCCACCTTCTTTGTAGTCCGGATTTGTCTAGCTTCAGCCTCCAGCCATTGGATCTCATTCTTTTCCTGCTAAGTTAAAGAGCCATCTGCAGTCAGAGGTCTCTTCCCCATATAGATACTTCTAAACTGTGATCAAGTCACTTCTTAAGCTTCTCTTGGACCAACTCGAGAAGCAGTCGCAGGAAAACACTAAAACCAGCCCGAGCTTCCGAGCTTCTCTGCAGAGCGTGAAAGTTCGCAGGAAACAGCATGATGAAATGCCAAGAGAAGGTTTAACGTTTGCCACCCGGGAACACTCAGCCCACTTCAGATTATCATTTCGCGAGTCCTACAGCCCTTTGTCTAAATCCACGAGAACACGAGATCTGGGCAGAGCACATGAGAGCCCCATCGGGTACATCTACACAGCCTGCAGCAGCCGGCCCCCCAGCCCAGGTCAACAGACTTGGGCTAGCACGAGCCCCTCACTCTAGGCTTTACAGCCTGAGCCGCAACTTCAAAGCATGGTCTACGCAGCTGTTTTTAGAGCGCTGGCATGAGCCCCATGCCCAGGCTGGGAGGCTCGCTGCCACGGGCTGATCCCACGAGGTGCTGACTGTCATTACTTCCCACAGACATCAATGAGAGATGACCTGGGGGTCATCTTTGACTTGGCCTCTCTCCAGATCCTCACACCCACGGGAGGCTGCAGATTCTTCTCTGCAGAACATCTCTCAAGTCTTTGCTTACCATTCACGCAGCTAAAACCAGTCATCTCACATCTCAGCTACTGCAGCACACGCTTCTCTGACCTTGACAGCTGCAATCTTGCACTTTAGTCTATTCAAAAACCCTGTTGCTACGATCATTTTCCTAATCTGTCGCTTTGACTGCATCACCCCCTCTTTGCATCGATCAACCAATATATACTGAGCTAATATATATAAAATCACATCAATATGTATTATTCACAACACATATCTTAATATGCATTCAGCACACAGTATCAACGAAACATCATATTGTGTATATATTTCTAGTAGTGACATGGCCTGAATCGGCCTATATCTTGCTATAATCCTTATGTTAAGTATCCCATAACACCTTGTATTAGCTGAAGTAAGCTTTGGCTTAACAGATAGGAAACCTGTCAGGATCAAGACATATGAGTGTTCTGCCCTGGTACAAGTCGAGGAAGTGCCTTCACGCCCTTGGGACCTGGAATGCGTGTGTTCAGATAAGGAGTATACCACGGTACCAGAAAAACAAGGTAGAAAGAGGACTGATTTAATCTAGCCTCAGAGGATGCAGACAGCACCTTTTTACAGGATAGGAAATGCTACCTGTGTGCACTGCTGCTATTAGAGAGACAAGGTGGGTGAGGCAATATCTTTTATTGGACCAATAAAATTAACCCATCTCTCTAACATCCTGGGACCAGCATGGCTACAAGACTGCATACAACACTGCTGCTCTAGCAATCTGGACCGGCTGTCTTCCTTCCTGACTTCAGTTCCACTTTGCCGACACGGTTAGTTTTTGCATACGAAAGGCAGCAGCACTGGCGGATGAGCCACGCAAGAATGCCTTCGGTACTTAAGGGAATCTCCATGCAGGTGGAAACAAGGGGAACCAAACATCTGCTAAGCAGAGGACTCAATTGACTAGCCCGAGAGGCAAGATCCAGGGAAAACTCCCATTGAGAAATCGTACCCACTACTTCAGTCACTGACAGCCTCCAGAGTGCCACCCCGTCTTCCGTTCGATAGCTTCATCTTCCATACCAGCCGATAGCTAGCGGGTGTAACTTTGGAAGCAAGCCTTCTTTGTCAGGTGAATTCAACAGGCCGCCCGAGACGGCGGCCCGAAATTAGCATCACACTGAACCTGTTTCCCCCCTGTACTCTACCATCACTGACATTCAGCAGTACACCGGACCGATACTGGTTATTTGGTCTCTCAAGTATATTTCCTAACGAACCAATGTGTGGTGAAGCAACTGATGACACCATTTACCAACACATCCCCTCACTGGCCCCCCCTCTGAAGGGCAGTGCCTCATTGTTTCCTTATGCCCCTCAGTCTGTCTGTCTCCACCTATTGTCTCTTGCCTTAGACTTAGACTGCAAGCGCTTTAGGGCAGGGATCACCTGTCGGTTCTGTGTTTGCACAGCACCCAGCACAATGGGATCCCGGTCCAGGACCGGGGCACTTAAGCACTGCCACAATACAACCAACCAACAGGATCAGCGCAGCCATTCCTAGCTCCGGGGAGGTTTTATGCTGGGGAAAGGTGCTTGGTTGTTGGCGCTAGAAACAAAGTCTTCTGTCCACTCACTGAATGGGCGTGAAGACTGAGCTCTCCTGTCACCCCTAGAAATGATCTCCGCATGTCGGGGCTTTAGGTGCGTTGTTGGGGGTCATCATCGGCGATCCCTCGACTCGGGGATGATCTCTACCATGGATTTTCATGTGGGTCCTTGGATGACTCAGGAGTCCGATCCTGGAACCACAGATCTGCCCGCAATAGATAGAGACATTTTCTGGCGGGCCAGCTGCCTGCTGGGAGAAAATTCCTTCCTTTTCCTCCCTTCTCAGCTTCGAGAGCAAGGCGCTTCTCCTTGAAGCAGGCCACTGCTCGATGGAGGATGTGGCGCTATTGGGGTCGGATGATGGCTTGCTCCTCCCAGCTCTCCCACCCAGTTGTTGGGGTACAGTGCATAGGAACTACTGATGTACCAAAGGAGTTCTCTTTAGTGCTGTAGGATCGGATTCAAAGCCTTCCATTGCTGCAGGCCTAACACCAGCACTATGCTTCTTTCCAACAAGAAAAGCTATATAATTCGATGCAAAGACTGACTAATGTTAGTTTCTCAGCTTTAATGCTGCATCAAGCACAAGCCAGAAGGTTCAAAAGTTAGAGACACAGTCTGCTCTTGGTTAAACCAACGTAAATTTGGCGCGGCTATTAGAACATAAGAGCGGCCAGACTGGGTCAGACCAAAGGTCCATCTAGCCCAGTATCCTGTCTTCCAACAGTGGCTGGTGCCAGGTACCTCAGGGGGAATGAACAGAACAGGGAATCATCAAGTGATCCATCCCCCGTCGCCCATTCCCAGCCTCTGGCAAACGGAGGCTAGGGACACCATCCCTGCCCATCCTGGCTAATAGGAAGTTGATATACACCTGTGTAACAGACAGCAGAATCTGGCTACATTTTCCACAGCAACCCTGCCATAATTGCCAATCCTACATGTGCTGTACATCAGGATTCATCAGGTACATAGGGACATCATAAGCCTGGAAGGGATTTGCTGTCCATTAGATTTTGCTGAGCTTGCAGTTTCAAAAAACAAAAACAAAAACCCCTCAATCTTCCAATTAATTTACTGTGACTAATATAACAACAAGCAATCAGCAGTCCACATGGTACTGACTCGGAGCCTGGAAATAAACGTAAAGTGAATGTAAGAGCAAATCTCTTTTGCATGAAATGAAACCATTCTGAAGAATTTCCTGGTCTGTGTTTCACAGTGCAATCAGCAATAGATCCAAAGTAATAATTCAGAATAGAACATGTGAGGTACGTGCATTGCTGCTATAGCAGTCGAGACTGTCTGGCTTCCTGACTTAAGTTCAACTTCTCAAACATCATGTTGCCTGGTTAGATTTTGCATATGAAAGGAAGCAGCCTTGCTGGATCAGCTTTGCAAGAGTGTTTTGGTAGTTAAGGGAACCTCGATGCAGTTGGAAACCAGGGTAACCAAACATCTGCTAAGCAGAGGACTAAATTTATTAGCCCAAGAGAAGATGAACCAGCAAGGTGCAGGGAAAACTCCCACTGAGACACCTTACCCACTACCTCAGTCACCGATGGCTACCAGAGCGCCACCCCGTCTTCCGTTCAATGGCTTCATCTTCTGTATCAGCCCCTCGCTAGTGGATTATAATAATGTGACGATCACAGCGTCTCCTTGGGCTGGATCTCTGCGCCTCTGCCTTGGGGTTTTATCACCATAGTACCAGCGCCCCTAGCTGCTTACTCAACCCTTGGCCTACTGACTGGCAGAGGGCAAAATGCATCTGTTCTACCTCTCTGCTAACTCTGCAGCTGCTCTTAGGGGATTTCTCCAGCACTGCATCCCTCCCACACCTGCAGCTGCTACTTGGGGGTCCTTCTGGATTATGAGCTCTCTCAGGGGCCGGTCTGAAACTGAAATGAACTAAGGACCATCACGAATCTCAACACCTTCCACTCTTTGCTGCAAGTCTCATTTCTTTGACCTGCCGCCTCTGACAAAACCATAGCAATGTATACATCAAATATTGATAACTACATTCCAAAACAAAACACTCCCCTGCACACACTCCTCCCACATGTGACAGATTTTAGTCAAGGTGCTTGATGCATGACTGGAAAGTGCTCAGATATAGCGGGCTCATCACCATGTACACACACTATACAGAGCAGAACGGGATAGAACACCAGTGCCTCTGCAGCCCTAGCATGAAACTGACGTGATCCAGACAGTGCTAAGGCTCAGGGTTAGCACTGTCCAGATCACGTTAGTTTCACGCTAGGGCTGCTTAAAAGCTCAGCGGAGAAACTGACCATATCCTCATGTTGCTGCTGGGCAAAGCATTCAGAGCACTCTGTATGCGTGAAGGCTTCAGAGCTTCATCGACCTCTAACTGATTTTCTTCTGACTTGGACTGGTTGTGTGTCCTTCCAGGAGGAATTAAGATCAAGCCAAGTTTGAAGCATTTAGCTTCAACAACCTAAGCTATACCAGCAAAATGTTTCAATGGGAACATTTCAGAAAGGGGATTTTCCTTCTCCATCCCCGCAGAACTGCAGAGCTCAAAGCAAAGGAAAAGGGATGAGCTGATTTTGTTCAAATTTTGCACACGTACACAACAAATATATTTACACCAGAGCTGATGCAAAGCATGACAGCATCAAGTTTAAGCATAAAAAGCGATGAATAGAGCTGGGTGACATTTTTTTCAGCAAATAGTAAATGCACCAAAAACGCATTTTTCAGGGCACCAAAACTATTTGTGAATTCGAGTCAAATTCAACGGACAGTTTCCGCTGAAAAAACTGAAAACAAAAATTTTGGAAATGGCAGAATGGTTCATTTAGGAAAAAACAAACGATCATTATGAAACGTCGGTTCGAACAGACCTTCAAAACAGGTCATTTCACCCCAATTTCCCCCCCAATTTCCCCCCCCCCTTTGTTCTTTTCGGCAGAAAAAAACCCCAAATTAGTTTCAGTTAAAAACAAACCAACTTCTTTTTGGTTTGGCCACTGAACAGAACAAATGGATGATTTGCTCAGCTCTGCCGGAGAACATAACAACCAAGAGGAGGGCTGGAAAGGAAATTTCTCTGTGGTTCCAGCCAGCAGCGGGGCTGCTGCAGAACAGAAGCAAAGCTCCGATTTGCAAGAGTGCGGCTCACCTCTGCTTGGAATGGAGGAAAGCTTGTTCCACCTTTTCCTGCCTACAGCGGGGACCATGCTGGGTATCGGCCGCCGGGGGTGGGAATCTCCACTATAGACCAGGTTCAACTACAACTACCTATTTTATTTTTTTTTGGTGTGAGGTTTCCCACAGTATTTGTTAGGTACAAATACTAGAACTAAGGTAAAGAGAATTGTGGAGCTGGAGGGAGAGGGTGTGTGCGCGCTTACTACTGGGTGTAGCGGGACATCTTTCAGTCAAGATGGGTTCTCTTTTGAAACATAATACGCTCCTGGGGCCACCACAAGCGATGGCGCCCCATGCAGGAATCCCTGGGTTAGGTTCTCTGGCCTGTGCTATGCAGAAGGACAGACTAGATGATTAGAATGGTCCCTCCTAGCCTTAAAAAAAAAAAAAAAAAAAAATCTAGGAAGCAATACTAGGACAGACTCCGATCCTGCAACTGGATCCACTTGGGTGAACTCAACAGGGCTCTGCATGGATGCAAGAGTCAAACTACGTAGATGTTGCAGGATCAAGGATGAGGTTTGGGGGGTGGGAGTGGGGGTGCTGGGTTTTGGTTTTGTTTAACAGATGAATGATCACAGCTGTCCTGTTTTGCTAGGCAGGGTCACTCACTCACCTTCTCAGCCATTACAGACCTTCCCTGTTGCAGTTTCATTTGATGTGATTAAAGGACTTTTTTTTTAAAAGGTTCTCCATAGAAGCGAAAAGCCCAGAGAGCCGATTCTTTGCCACAGCAGCAGAGAGGAGCTTTAAATTAGGACAGTACATGGGAGACTGAGGTGGACCCAGGGAGCAGAAAACCCAAAATAAGGGTGGGTGGGTTTCATTCAGTCCTGCCACAACCTGGGTCACTCTCTGCACTGATGCTACATCAGAGCTGCCACCACCAGTGACACCCAGGAAGCTCAGAGTGGGATGGGAGAGGCTGCGGGGGGGGGCGGGGGTTGTCTGTTTGTTTTTTAAAGGCTGGTCACGAGGAGGAGAAAAACTGGGGCCTTCCTCATTATTTGTGCCCGTGACACAAACAGCCACCATCTCCCATTCTTCTCGATGGGCCCGAAGCCCAAACCAAAATCACGCTATTGCCTGTTGACTAGACAATCAGTCTTAACTTCAGAAAACTGAGCCAAAAGGTAAGAAAATTAAACATCATTCTGTGCTGTATTAGCAGGAGTGTTGTAAGCAAGACACGAGAAGTAATCCTTCTGCTCTACTCCGTGCTGATACGACCTCAACTGGAGTATTGTGTCCAGTTCTGGGCGCCACATTTCAGGAAAGATGTGGACAAATTGGAGAAAGTCCAAAGAAGAGCAACAAAAATGATGAAAGGTCTAGAAAATATGACCTATGAGGGAAGATTGAAAAAATTGGGTTTCTTTAGTCTGGAAAAGAGAAGACAGAGGGAATATAGAATCATAGAATCTCAGGGTTGGAAGGGACCTCAGGAGGTATCTAGTCCAACCCCCTGCTCAAAGCAGGACCAATCCCCAGACAGATTTTTGCCTCACATCCCTAAATGGCCCCAAAATGATAACAGTTTTCAAGTACATAAAAGGTTGTTATAAGTAGGAGGGAGAAAAATTGTTGTTCTTAACCTCTGAGGACAGGACAAGAAGCAATGGGCTTAAATTGCAGCAAGGGAGGTTTAGGTTAGACATTAGGAAAAACTTCCTGTCAGGGTGGTTAAGCACTGGAATAAATTGCCTAGGGAGGCTGTGAAATCTCCATCATTGGAGATGTTTAAGAGCAGGTTGGACAAACCCCTGTCAGGGATGGTCTAGATAATACTTAGTCCTGCCATGAGTGCAGGGGACTGGACTAGATGACCTCTCGAGGTCCCTTCCAGTCCTGTGATTCTATGATTCTATTAAATCGTTTTGTACAATGGCGGCTCTCGGGCTTCAGACCGTACCTGCCTGGCGACCTCTGACTGCTTATAGCAATCAAACAATTGCGGACATAACATACATCCTCCTGACATCCCCCTTCTCTCTCTTCCCCCTCTTCCCCTCCCCACTTGGATACGAGGAGGTTGCTGCACTGCCACCACTCCGGTCGGTATCATTCACTGAGCCAAGAGGGAGAAAGGTATTCAGGTGAAGAGAGCCCATATTCGCCTGGTGGGCTGACAGAGACCCCCACCAACCTACAGACCTGGTACTTGCCTTCCCAGATACTGGTGAATTGTGCCAGCGTACGAGGCAGCCCCAAAGAACGTCATCCCCTGTGCAAAGAACCAGGAGCACCGTAGGCAGCAGTGGGGAATGCCCCACGTTAGCAGAGCATGTGCCTCAGGCCACCCTGCAGGGAAGCTCACTTCTAATCCCTTCCCATGCCCAGCCACAGGGTCCAGCAGGGGGCGACGCGAGGGGGTGCCCACACTGCAGTGACGTGGGAGAAAGGGCTGGGACTGGGACTCTGGAGATCTGGGTTCTGTCCCTGGCTCTGCCACCAACAGTGGCAAGTGGCTTTAGCGTCTCTGTGCGTCAGTTCCCCTTTTGTAAAAAGGGGGTGACAGCACGCCCCCACCTCCCGGGGGTGTTGCAAGGCCAGATACAGTAATGACTGCAAGGAGGTCAAACACCATGGTGGGGGCCATATACGTTCCTAGATAAAATGGAATGGATCCCCCAGTACGTCCTAGGAGCATGCCAGTGATCCAGGCACAGCCGCGGGTGTTGGAACATAAGGCGGGGCAAGGGCAATATCTATGTTTATTAGCCTGATTATTGAAGGCCTGGAAGCACATTTCAATTATTTATATTGCAGTAGCACCCAAGGGCCCAGTCATGGACCCATGCGCTAGGCGCTGTATGAACACCTCTGGGGAGTGCTGACCCTTGGAAGCAGCGACTCTGACGAAGGTTTGGGGAGTAATGGTGGCTAATCAGCTCAACTTGAGCTCCCAGTGCGACGCTGTGGCCAAAAGAACTAATGTGATCCTGGGATGAATAAACGGGAATCTCAAGTAGGAGCAGAGAGGTGATTTTACGTCCATATTTGGCACTGGTGCGACCGCTGCGGGAACAGTGTGTCCAAATCTGGTGTCCACAATTAAAGAAGGAGGTTGATAAATTGCAGAGGGCTCAGAGAAGAGCCCGGAGAACGATTAAAGGATTAGAGTGATAGACTCAAGGAGCTCAATCTATTTAGCTCAACCTCACCTCCAATAAGATTAAAGTTCAAACCTTCTCAGGCTAGGCTGCTCCTAAGGTGTCTCCCTCAGAACTTCTAAGCCCACATCCTAGATCACCTCTCTCCCAAGATAGCCAAGCCCACCTCTCTTATAACCAGCTGAGATAAAAAAACACATGCCTTGGTGAGTCAGCAAAGCCTCTTATGCTTTCCCGACAGGATCAGCACCTGCTAACAGGCTGGGGGGGGCTGTCAGGCAAACTGTTAAAAGAACCAAGAATTCTCTTCTCTCTCGAAAACTTCTGACTCCATAATTATATGATAGTCAGTTTCTGCTACCTCTGATCATTGCATCAGGATAAACGTTTCAAATTCACTAGCTGCTCCATCAGAGCTGCGAGCAGCCCTCCTGCACCAAAGCACAAAACTGGGCTTCATCTCAATGTGTCTTACAAGGGGGAAGATTCTTTGAGCTGGGTACGGAGCCATTGAGGTCACAGATTGCAAGGCCAGAAACGACCACTGTGATCATCTAGTTTGACCTCCTGTATAACACAGACCAGAGACCTGCCCCAAAATAATCCCTAGAGCAGAGCTTTTAGAAAACCAGCCCATCTAGTTTTAAAATGGTCAGTGACAAAGCATCTACCATGACCCTTGGTAAATTGTCCCAATGTTTAATTATTCTCACTATTAAATTTATGCCTCATTTCCGGTCTGAATTTGTTTGCCTTCAACTTCCAGGCATTGGATCGTGTTAGACTTTTCTCTGCTAGATTGAAGAGCCCATTATTAAATATTTGTTCCCCATGTAGATACTTGTAGACTGTGATCAAGTGGTTTGAGCATTGGCCTGCTAAACCCAGGGTTGTGAGTTCAATCCTTGAGGGGGCCACTTAGGGACCTGGGGCAAAATTGGTCCTGCTAGTGAAGGCAGGGGGCTGGACTCGATGACCCTTTGGGGTCCCTTCCAGCTCTATGAGATAGGTATATCTCCATATATTATTATAGGCACTTGTAGATAGAGCCCTACCAAATTCATGGTCCATTTTGGTCAATTTCACGGTCATAGTATGTTAAAAATCATAAATCTCATGATTTCAGCTATTTAAATCTGAAATTTCACACTGTTGTAATTGTAGGGGTCCTGACCCCAAAAGGAGTTGGGGTCACAAGGTTATTGTAGTGGGGGGTTGCAGTACTGTTACCCTTACTTCTGCGCTGCTGCTGGCGAGGTGCTGCCTTCAGAACTGGGCTCCCGACCAACAGTTGCCGCTCTCCAGCTGCCCAGCACTGAAGGCAGCACAGAAGTAAGGGTGGCAATACCGTGATCCCCCTAAAAAAAACCTGCAACCCCTCTGCAACTCCCCTTTGGGTCAGGATCCCCAATTTGAGAAACACTGGCCTCCCCCATGAAATCTGTATAGTGTGGGATAAAAGCAAACAAAAAAAACCCAGATTTCACGGTGGGAGACCAGACTTCACGGTCCGTGACGCATTTTTCATGGCCGTGAATTTGGCAGGGACCTACTTATAGACTGATCAAGTCACCCCTGAACCGTCTCTTAATTAAGCTAAACAGATTGATCTCCTTGAGTCTATCATTACGAGGCAGTTTTCTAATCCTTTCATCATTCTCGTGGCTCTTCTCTGAATCCTCTGCAATTTATCAACATGCTTCTTGAATTGTCGACGCCAGAACTGGACACAGTCCTCCAGCAGTGGTTACACCTGCACCCATAGGCGCTGACTCCGTGGGTGCTCCCGGACTGGAGCACCCACAGGGAAAAATTAGTGGGTGCTCTGCACCCACCAGCAGCCAAGTTCCCCCTCCCCCACCTCCTCCTCCTCCCCCCCCGAGCACGCCACATCCCCGCTCCTCTGCCTACCTCCCGGCACTTCCCGCCTGGCCACCGCCAAACAGCTGTTTGCATGCTCCAGGGGTGGGGGGGGAGGAGCAGGAACGTGGCACGCTCAGGGGAGGAGGCAGGGAAGGGGCGGGGATTTGGGGAAGGGGTTGGAATGGGGGCAGGGAAGAGGCGGGGCAGGGCCTCATGGAAGGGGTGGAGTGGGGGCGGGGCCGGGGGCAGGGTGGGGCCTCGAGCACCCATGGAAAAGAGGGGAAGTTGGCGCCTATGCCTGCACCAAATATAGGTAAAGTAACCACTCTATCCCTACTTGAGATTCCCCTGTTTATACATCCAAGGATCACATTCGCTGTTTTGGCCACAGTATCACACTAGGAGCGCACGTCCCCCAAATCTTAAATTAAACGTATCTTTTCCTAAAGGAGGTGGGGGAATTCCAAATGTCGTCTCCCTCGAAGCAACGGAGCGTGCAGGGCACAGCACAGCAGGGTCCGTGAGCAACAAAAAACAGATCAGCAGATGCCATGCACAGCTGCGGCACTTTCAGAACCAGAATTCCTTTAAACTGCTGTGGTGACGTTTGCACGTGCATTTGCTGACCTGATGCTTTCTAATCTGATTTCAGCTTCGGGGGAAGACTGGAGCACAAGAATCAGCAGTTTGTGCAGAGGGGTTGGGAACACCATCTGCATCGTTAATAGCAAGCCATATTTTCCTAGAGATCAGTGTCCCAAAATGTGCATGGCCTTCCCCAACGTCGTCCCCACGTGCAGCTGGAACCACAGGGCATGTTCCTTATGACCTTCAACTTAGGATGCTTCCTTGCTGTTAAGGAAACTCTCCGTGGACCTAAAACAACCTTATATGTAGAGGCAAAGTGTTCAAGCCACGGTTAGAGGTTCTACCTGGGCTACAATTGGGTGGGGGAAGGGGTTCCGCCTGAAGAGTGAAGAGGAGCATTCAAGGTTTGCAAACCAAATAAAGAGGATTTCACACTCAGCCAGAGTTTGCCAAGCAGAGTTCACCAAGCTGCCCTGCAACGGTGCCAGGGTGGTGGAGTTGGCTTAGGAGAGACCTTCCAACCTTGCTATCTGCCATTCAAAGCCACGCAGATCGCTGCTCATCGGGCAGGGCCTAGAGCGACTCCTTCACTTCCTTGCTGAAGTGTCTTTTTAGGCCCTCTCTGCTCTGAGCCCTTCCCTCCCCCCGATGCTTTCCCCACTGACACAACCCTCGAAGTCCCCACGGGTGCCCTGAAGTACTGTCCTCTCCTGACCACAGGTACATTGGGAACAGATGCAAGAGGCTAAAGGGGTGGACTGAGGTCACTGAATGGGGAAGAATCCAGATTAATTGAAGGGAGGGAACCCACAGTGGCTGGATAAAGGAGGGGACAGGCTGGGATCCCGGGTCCCCCACCCAGATGGTGGAAGACAAGGAATGGGCACCACCAACCCTGTTTCTAACAGATTGAGCACCGCTCAGTGCTCAGGAAGAAGATTCTCTCCCTTCTGTGCTGTCGTTAATGTACCTACACGCAATTCCTTCCCACCCGCAAATCCAATGATCAGTCTAGCCAAGGGCGTGTGAGCGAGAATGGAAGAACTGGAATCCTTTTCTTTGCACCACGGCACCACCTCATGTCTTCTGAGTGCACCGTGGTTTACAGCGCGACACTTCCCAGGGGGCCAGAGAGACCGGGTCACTGCACACAACTTGGACGGCAGTGTCCCAGAGCCCGGAGTGCAGACGACAAAGAAGCACTGCAGCCACTGAGCTGCTCTATGCAACCTCGATTAGTTACCAGCAGAGCTGAGCGTTGCAGGGTCTTGCTGGGCCTGGGGATGGTACTACAGTGTACAAAAAAATAGTAGCGGCGCCAGCATTTCTGGTGCCCTAGGCAGCGGAAGGTCCCGCCCCCGAAATGCCGCCCCCAACAGCGGCGGCGGAAGGTCCCGCCCCCAAACTTCCACGACCAGCCGGGGCGCCGGCGCCCCTCAAATGTTTGCGTCCTAGGCGACCGCCTAGGTCGCCTAATGGGTTGTGCCGGCCCTGCAAAAAAACCCCATCTAAACTGCTCTAACGATCAGGGTATTTATAGAGGCAAAAAGACCGATCCGTGGTACACTCTGCCTACCCTATGAAGAGAGAGTCAGAGTTAAATGGGGTTTAGCTCAGAGAAGAGGGAGATTGAGGGAAACCCTCGGCAGTCCTAGTAAATGACCTGTTCTGAAAGTGACAGCCACTCTACTGGCAGACGCACCGGGGACTGAAGCCGGAACCTCCGGAGCTAAAAGCGTGAGCGCCTACAGCTTGAGCTAAAACAACATGCACCGTCAGTCACAGAGCGGAACCCGCAACGCCTCACCAGTGGGTCACCCAACCAAGAGGTGCAGTACCTGCCCAGGGATTGGATGGCGCATGAAAGGAAGGGGGAGGCTACACTCAGGAAAGACTTTGTCTCCCACCAGGTTCTCACTCACAAGCTGGCATGGGGGAGAAAGGGCGTGAGGGAGTTTAAGGAACAGATGGGTCATAGAGCAAACTAGAGATGAAGAAACTTATTAAACCTATTCCACGCCCAGTCCATGCAGGATTGTTCCTTACTGTATATTCTTCCAGTGCTTTACCTAACCCACTTAAAAAGGTCTCAGGTACTGGGAATTCCATCACCTGCAGCCACTGCATCTTGGGCAGCGACCATGTCAGAAATGGAACTAAGCGAGGTTCGGCTGGGTCATTAATGGGATGGGAAACCCAGGTGCTGAAGTAAGGAGTACAGATGATCGAGTAGATGATACTCTTCCCTGAAAGTCAGGGCTGACACAGTGCCCTAGCACATGCTAATGGAGCTGTGGACTTTTGAGGACAGAACACCGAGGTAATGACCTCTCGTGATACCTTCCACAAAGGCTAAGGTGTCGGCTGCAATGGCCTGGCTAGAATCAAGCCACCATAACTGTATTTTGCCTCCTCAAGCTCCTGTGCTGTTTCCACTGGGCGAGAGACAGAGCTAGCGGGTGCTGCTATGCCCCATCGCGGAGGTGGCCGTCTCCCAGCGTCAGAACAGATCACCTGCACATCGCCAACTCGCTGGTTGAAGGCTGCAAAGCTGGGCAGCACTTTGGGATTAAAGGCACTTTGCAAACCTATTTGTGGTCATCATGCAGGGGACTGGAGTAGATGACCGCTTGGAGGTCCCTTCCAGTCCTATGATTCCCTCGGGGCGGCTCTTACAACCCAGTAGAGCTCAGGATAGGGAAGCTGTTCTGGATATTCCAGCCTAAATGGTCCTTCACTTCGATCCTTCCTTCCATCTGCTCCACTTCTGCCTTGAGCCCTCGCTTAGCCAAACTATACTTGTCTACCTCCTAGTGGCTCCTGATAACCCGCCCAGCCCCTCCGTGGTGATAGAACCCCCACCTGCAGCTGCTTCTGGATGGGACACACCTGACTTAAGAGAAGCTGGAGAAAACTGGATTAGGCAGCAGACGACTCCATCCACAAGTATTAACATGGATCGTTTAAACCATCAAGAACACACCCATGGCCGTGTGTAATAAACTGTGCACGCTTGTGTTCAAAAATACCTCTATGCCATTATGAACAATGGGCCAGATCCACAACGGGTGTCGATCAGTGTCATTCCACTGACTTCAGTGGCACGGTGCCTGTCTACACCAGCTGAGGATCTGGCCCGACGGGCAAAAACCAAGGTGAGGCTGCTCTGTAGTTCAGCGCCACGTGTGACAGCCAGCGCCTGTAACAGAGTCGCCTGATATGTGCAAAGAAAGTGAAAGCCACAGGAACAGCCAGTCTAGAAGAGATCAAATACCCTTTGAGGGAACTCAGAAAAACAACAACATGAAAAAGCCTTCCATTTAGTCTTTCATACAAGGAGGGAAACACAGAGGAAATAATACAAAGTCAGCGCTTTTTCCCTTTCCACCCTGTTGAGTTTATGCTTAACTAGAGAAGCATCAATAATACAAGACAGAACAAGACCAGCAATCAGGCCATTCTTTGCCCAAAACTTGGATAATTGGTTTTCATTTCAGTCTTCTGAATACTCCACAATCAGCTGTGGCGTGGGCACCAGAGTGATAAAAATGCATTCTCCTACTGCACAAGCAAAGCTTTCTGTCTTCTTTCAAAGCAGGGGGATTGGTTCAAAGGGGGCAGAATTTGTGCGCCGGCCGGAGGCAGGGATCCTGAACCTTCGTCGAGAAGTAAAACAAAAAACAACGCTTCTCTCAAAGTTCCGCCAAGGAGGAGAGTCAATGGGACATGGAAGAGCAGAAGCAAACAGGGGTTTCGTGATGCAGTTTTGAGAAGGAGTGAGAGGCAGAGACACCACAAACATACTGTAAACTTAGGCCAATAACCAACCCCCCCAAAACAAAAAACAAAACCAATAAAACCCTGGGAGAGTAAAAATAACGCCAGCAGAAGTCCAGCAGTGGGGTGGGGGCTAGCCAGTTTATTGCACTGAATGCTGCATGTACATTTACCTGCCTCATGGACAGGTGGTGTATGTGGCAATACAAATCACACACAGATCATGGCCCTAAGACACACAGGACGGCCTCTTGAGGCCAGGGTGGCTAAAGTGGAAGAGCAAAGGGAGACAGAGGTGCACAGAGGAGACTTTCAGGGACACGGCAGAGCGGCTCCATCCCCAGTCTGACAGCCGCTGCGCTGTGGAGGAGGAGGAAAGTCTCGGGGGAGGAGAACATCAAATTGGAGTGGAGGGACATGATCCCATAGTTGGAACCCTGCTTCCAGATGACGCCAGGTGTCCTCTTGCACTGAGGAGACCATTCCGGGGGAGGAGACCCCAGTTACTAGGAAGAGCAAGGTAATAGTAATGGGGGATTTGAGAGCTGGGTTTGTGATGACTGGGAGAACTGCCGGACACGAAGGTTGCAGATCTCAGGTGATATCTAGACAGACTTATGTGCAGTGCTTGGGAGGAGACAGTGCTCATGGTACATGTAGGTACCACTGACATAGGGAAAGATAGGAGAGAGGTCCTGGGGGCCAAATGTAGGCTGCTAGGTAAGAGATTAAAGTCCAGGACCTCCATGGTGGCATTCTCTGAAATGCTTCCAGTTCCACGAGCAGGGTCAGTTAGTCAGGCAGAACTGCAGGGTCTCAATGCATAGATGAGATGATGGTGTAAGGAGGAGGGTTTTAGGTTTACTAGGAAGCGGGAAAACTTTTGGAAAAGGAGGACTCTAGACAGGAAGGATGGGCTCCACCGAAACCAAAACGGAACCAGACTGCAGGAAGGTAAAATTAAAAAGGTCGTAGAGGATTTTTAAACTAAGAGAGGGGGGGAAAGCCAACCGCTGTGGAGGAGCAAACGGTTTGGGCGGAGACATCCCTTAGGGATGAGTTTATTAAAGGGGAAACTCTATAGCATAGGAAAAGAGGATAGGAAAGAAGCTGCTAAAGTACAGGTAAGAGCCAGTGAGGAACAGCCAGGTGTAAAAAAGTCCCATTTAAATATGAAGGCAAGCAACTGAATACTGACAAAATGCACAAGTGCTTATATACAAATGCTAGAAGTCCAAATACTAAGATGGGTGAACTAGAATGCCAGGCATTAAATGAGGATATTGATATAACAGGCATCATGCCACTTGGTGGAATGAAGATAATCAATGGGTCACTGTAACACCCGAGTATACAGGAAGGACAGAATAGGTTGTGCTGGTGGAGGAGTGGCGCTGTATGTGAAAAAAAGCGTGGAGTCAAATATAGTCAACACCTTAACCGAATCAAACTACACCATAGACTCTCTATGGATAGAAATCCATACTTGAACAATAAGTGCCTAGCAATAGGGATATACTACTGACCACCTGACCAGGATAGTGACTGTGACTGTGAAATGCTCAAGTTGATTAGAGAGGCTACAGAGGCAGAAAACTCACTAATGGGGTGGGGAATGGGGGTTTCAACTATCCCCATATTGACTGGGTACATGTCACCTCAGGACAGGATCCAGAGATAAAATTTCTGGACACTATAAATGACTGATTCTTGGAGCAGCTTGTTCTGGAACCCACAAGGGGAGAGACAATTCTTGATCTAGTCCTAAGTGGAGCACAGGATCTGGTCCAAGAGGTGACTATAGCTGAACTGCTCGGTAATAGTGACCATAATGTAGTTACATTTAACATCCTTGTAGTAGAAAATGTGCCACCATTAGCAGCAGTTAACTTCCAAAAAAGGATCTACACAAAAATGAGGAAGCTAGCTAAATCGAAATTAAAAGGAACAGTATCAGGAGTGAAATACCTTCAAACTGCATGGCAACTACTTAAAAACACCATAACAGAGGATCAAGTAAATGTATACCCCAAAATAAAAACAAAACTCAAAATCAAAAAAACAGTAAGAGGACTGTAGCGGGATGATCACCCCACTCCGGCCCTGGAAGGGTAAAAGCAGCCCTGGAGAGGGCTGCAGCTCTGAAAGCTGGGCTGATTGGGAAAGCAGCCACAGGTGTAGCTGGCTTAATAAGGGCCCAGCTGGCCCTTATAAGAGGGCAGTGGGCCAGGAGCAAGCAGTCTCCCTCTAGCTGAGGAGGGAGATGGACCCGGCTGCCTGAGTGCTAAAGGGTGCTGGCGTGAAGCAGGGCCGGGGAAAGGCCAAAGGAGCTGCGGAGCTACGGGCCAGCAACTCCCCGGGCTGCAGGGCCTTGTATAAGGCCCCTGGAGGTACTGTATTGCAGGGAAAGGCAGCAGGTCAAAACCTCCCTTGCCTATGATGACTGGCTTATGCAGACTGCAGTCGGCCCCAGTGAAAGGGGGCCAGATGGTGACTGGCAGTAGCCCATAGGCTGAGGCAAGGTGGGGATAGAGGGTGGGGGTTCCCCGGGGAGGGGAGACCCAGATCTGTGGGGTATTGCCTGGAGGGGCAGCACCCCAGGTAAAAGGGCACCGGGGTCCTGGGAGGGACACGGGGGCCGGCGGCAAGTGAGACATTGGCCTGCAGAGGGCACTCCGGAGGCTGGACGAGCTAATTCCCTGAGAGACCAGCAGGAGGCGCCGCAGGGGTGAGTCCCACCCCGTTACAAGGACCAAAAAAATGCCACCATGGCTAACCAGCAGAGTAATGGAGGCCATTAGAGGCAAAAAGGCATCCTCTAAAAATTAGAAGTCAAATTCTAGTGAGGAAAATTGAACGGAACATGAATTTTGGCAATTCAAGTGTGCAGGCCAAGAAAGAATTTGTGGAACAAATAGCTACGGACACAAAAACTACACAGAAAAACTTTTTTTTAAGTGCATCAGAAGCAGGAAGATTGTTAAACAATCAGTGGGGCAACTGGGCCATCAGGGTGCTAAAACAACGAGGAGTCCGGTGGCACCTTAAAGACTAACAGATTTATTTGGGCACAAGCAGGCAAACTGTTTGAAACTATAGTAAAGAATAAAATTATCAGACACATGGATAAATGGAATATGTTTGGGATGAGCCAACAGGGCTTTTGTAAAGGAAAATCATTCCTCACCATTTTGGGACACCCAGGCCCAGTTTGAACCTATAACTGACCATTTGCCTGCACAAATGCCCAATTTGCACACACAAGTGCCTATGGCTCTGGCCTCGTGAGCCTTGGAAACTCAGGCCCCGGTAAGTGAGTCTAACTAGCCACAGACCAAAGCACTAGCAACGCAGGCCTGGTCAGCAACACAGGACCATTTGCCTTGAGCAACGTGGTATAAACCCTCCCCCGGGTACATGCCCGCAGTGACCCGATGCCACCAGGAAGGGGGAAGGGCCTCGGATGCTCCCCTTCACACTGCAGAAATGCTCCTGCCTTTGGCTTGAGACAGATCAGTCAACAGAGGAATGGCGCACAATGGCTTCAACAGCCCAGCAAGGGGAAGAGCCAGAGCCCATACACAGAGTGGGTGGAACATTTTCAGCTAAATGAAATGTCACCTTAATATGGAAGCTTAAATAAAATGTCACCTTTTGTGGAAGCCAGACTGTTTTGCAGAGACGTATCGGTCTCGACAAAGTCATCATTGGAGGGCAGGCGAGAGAGACTTGCGCGCACTAGCCTAGTGGTTAGAGCACTGGCCGGGGAGGTGAGAGACCCAGGTTCAAGTCCCCTCTCTGCCGGATCCAGAGCAAACAGGGATGAAAAAACTCTGATCTGAAACAGGCAGAGCAGGGATTTGAACCTGGCTCTGCCACATCCCAGACCGGCATGGCACTGGCACATACCCACACCTCCCTTCCTGTCTGAAAGGCTCAGGTTGCAGTCCAAAAATGGACCCTAACAATCCCGTTTTCACCAACGAGCTGGAAAGGTTTGGGTTTAGCTCCAGTGTGGAATGAAACCAAGGTCTGTGAAATGAAAGGGTCACCAGCTCTATCATCGCCCTGCTCTTTTCAATGGAAGGTGCCCAGAGGCAGCAGCGCAGAACCCTACGAGACAGAACCGGGTAACAGCCTGGGCGTCCACAAAGGAGACCCGAGACCCAGCACAGAACGGCGGCATGTGGGCAGTCATCCAAGGCGGGGCATGCTGGAGGCATCTCTTCTCTGCATTCACACCCCAGCAGCGAGGAAGCATACTGAACAGCCTGGGCTCTCCCAGGCAAAGCCGCCCCACGCCAGCAATTCACCTGGCTCATTTAACTCCAGGTGGAACAGAGACAAAACGGTGCATAACTCTGCTCCGCCCTACTTAGCCTCCCTTGTCAAGCTGTGTGTCCCTCCCCTGCCATCATCCTCAGCTTCTCACACAATCGCCTCCTTGCCTTCCCTCTGCACCGTACAACCGTCCTGAGCTTATCCCTACCCTACCCACATTTAAGTCCCTCTTAAAGACCCATGACTGCCACGCTGCCTACAGAGAATCACGGGGACTTGTGTGTACATTGAGCATTGTTGTTCCCTTTCCCCTCACCTCTGTCTACTTGTCTGTCTGTCCTTAGGCTGCGAGCATCACTGAGTGTTTGGAAAGCGCCGAGTACCAAGCAGGCCCTGCCATAAATAAATCAACACATAAATGAGAGAAACGCTGGCAGCTCTCAAAACAACACTGTCAGGGGCCAAATTCTGCTCCAACCGGCTGTAAATCCAGAACAACTCCCCCAGGCTAGCATGCCTTGGAAAGCTGGGATACAGAAAGAAATGTTTTCACCTCTCTTAGCCAAAAGGCCGAGAAGCCTGAATCCCCTTTGCAAAGCCATGCGTTAATAAGAGCCGGTAGTGCCGAGGCTTTGCAGGCAAAAGGCAACAGCCACCCTGCATTCAATCACTCCCACCCCTTCTACCCAGACACTGAGCAAATCTGCGTGTAAACACAAGCCAGCGGGAAAACATTTCGCTGCTCTGTAGATATTAAAAGGGCATTTGATTAGATCTGGACGCTGATTAAAACCTGTGCAGCTCGGAGCACTGTCAGGAGGCGGAATGCATGTCTTTGATAAACGTATGTGTGTATCAATCAGTTGTTAGAGGAAACGCAAACGAGCGCTCAGAAGCCTTTTAGCAGGAACATGCAGAGACCCAGGGTCGCAGTGTTCAACGTCTCCTTCAAGGGACCTGCCCACTCTGCTCCCCAACCCCACAACTTGTTGCTAACTCACAAAATGCCTAACATCATCCCAATGGCAGGGTCACATTCTCACCCACACCAGAGACCTCTAAAAAGAGCCTGAAACTCCAAGAGGATATGGTGTCTTATGGGCCCTACAGGTAAATCAGTAGCTGAAGAAGAAAGATACATTTAAGGCTAAAATCAAAACAAGAATTTATGACGTCAGCATAGACCACACCCAAAACGACATTTAGCTTAGTGTCAATGTGAAATTCATCCTTTCGGCAAAGGGCTAGCAGATAGGCTTAAGCAGCGCATCAGCCTGTGCGCTAGCTCTTTGCCTAGGGGTGAATTTCACTTACAGCGAGCTCATCGGTCGTTTGGACAGTATCCTCAGAGACGGAACAAACAAAATCAAGCAAAACCAGATCATTTTATTAGAGGGTCAAAGTTACTGACAAGACTCTTTGATGGTATAATTCAATGAGTTCTGCTGTAGGGGAGGGAAGTCCAGCGATCAATCAAGATGATAGACAAATAAGATAGGACAAAGCAGGGGGAAATGTATAGTACACACACACACACACACACACACACACTCCTAGTGCTTTCCATCGGAAAGACTCGCTGCACTTTACAAAAAAGCCAGTCTAGACCCGAAGACTCCAAGAGCTGGAGAATCCAGCACTTCCCTTGGTAGTTCGTTCACATGGTTAATCACCCTCCCTGTGAAAGATGTCTGCCTTATTTCAGATTTGAATTTGTCTGGCTTTGACTTCTAGCCATTGGTTCTTGTTCGGTCTCTCTCCACTAGCTTGAGTGCCCTTTTCCCCCTGTGTTGGCACTGACACGCTGTGAACAAGTCACCTCTCAAGTTTCTTTTCAAGAAGCTAAACAGATTATGCTCCTTCAGTCTCTCGCTTTAAGGCATTTCTTTCCATCTCTCAGATCATTTTTGTGGCCCTTCTCTGCCATTTTACAGAGGGAGGCACAGACAGTGAAGTGACTCTGGGGCAGAGCCAGGTCTAGATCCCATCCCCCACCCCAAAGCCCCTCTCTGTTCCATGCTCTAACCACCAGGCCCAGCACTTCCTCCCTATTCTGCATATTCCCTTGTTTTTCCTGCGTGCAGATCTTTGTGAAACGCGCCTGACGAAGGCTGCAGATTCCATCTGTCAAACCAGGATGTGAGAAAGAATATTCAGATGTTGGTGTCGCCTCTGCCAGACAAACAACCTCCTTCCTCACGACCTAAGCCAGAAAACTGCCAGACACCACATATGTGCCTGCTTATTCCTCCCCAACCCCAGAACCATCACATGCAACCTAAACCCTGAGCCAGCCATGCTGAAAGCAGTCCCCAGAGAGGCCGTATATGGGCTACTGGCAAGGGCAGATGAAGCAACGGAACAAGCCAGCCTATTATAAATCCCTGAACAGAAATTAAACCCAAGCAGATTACATCACACCAGAGAAAACCCCAGAATACACTGACAGCTCCTCCCCAAGAGTAGCGACCACTGCTCAGAGGCTGCAGCACCAGACAAATTAAAATTAGGAACCGAAAGCGGCCAGATTTTGCAAGAAGCAAGAGTTTTCTACTGCAAAGAATGATAATAATAGGGCGTTGTTTTCTCACGATACTGAACAAAAGACTTTTTAGAATCAAGCGACGAGAAAAGCTGCCGGTTTCTTTAGAGAGAGGAGAAAGGCGGCAAAAATAGCACGAGGACAAACTGCATCTTGCCACCCGACTCCGTGTGCACCAGAAATAAAGCAGACAGTCTATTTTTCACCTACTCCTGTTCATTCACAGTGTATCATTATGGGAACGTTGACAATATTTGGGCAACTTCTCATGTCAATCAAGCGGTCTGAAGAGAAGGAAAACGAAGGAGAGAGTTGAGCAAGACAATAAAATTATCCTCCCTACATCTCGGAAACAGCTGTGGAACCATAAAACCAGGGCGGTCTTGTGGTTCAGGCGCAGGATGGGGCCTCAGAAGATCTGGGTTCAAACTCCCATCTCTGCCCCCGATGCCCTGTGTGACGATCTAGGATAAGTCACAACCTGTGTGTCCTAGTTTCCCACTATACATTGGGGATAGTACTGATCTGCTTTATTCTCAGGACCTCACTGATGTTTGTGTGACACTCAGATGCTATGGCAATAATGGACCCATACGATATACTTACACTTCACACGAAACCCAGGTTCTGACTTAGGTTTGAGCCCAAGGCCCCCTTCCGTCCACACACAAATCAGCCTGACTCAGGATCTGGGTCCTAGGACCTTGCTAGTGGGGTGGGTCAGAGCCAGAGTCCCTCTGAGACTCGGGTCCAAGCCCTGTCATTTTGCAGTGTGGACACAACTCAGACCTCAGGCCCAAGTCAGAAGGTCTATGCGGTGTGGTAGACGCACTGAGTGTAGACTCAGGTCCAGCAATTGTAAACCCTGGTATGCAACGTGGTGTGGATGCTCAAGGGCAGGCTTGGAAACACCGAGTCCACCAGGCCGAGTCCCACAGACCTAGACTGGCAATGCCGTGTGGACGTACCCAGAGGAACTTAGATAAAGAAGCCAGCTGCCACCGAACGGNGCGCACCGTACGCCGCACGCTCACACACGCAGAACTAGCGTCTCAACACCCTCCTCTGCGCCGTGCTGGTGTTGTGAGCTCCTCTGAGCCGGGGCCAGTCTCCGGCAGGGCCGAGAATTTCAATAGCTCCTAAATCCCCCAGACTCCCAGAGGGACTTGGGCTCTTAAGGCACTTTTGAAAATGTTCCCTATTATCTGCTCTCAACCAATAACAGCATGAACAGCAGCAGCACTCGGTAGGAGCCGATACTCTGATCTATTAGATTAGCCTACTTGGGGCATAAAAACTTGAACTAGAACTACTATTTGGGGTACCTTAGTGATTATTGGATGCCCCAATGGTGTTTCTAGCTACTCCATATATTGCCCCCAAAGGAGAGCCAGCCATATTTCTCTCCCCCACCATCCCCCACTTCAACTCTGAAAACATCTCCGGCTTTTATTTTGATCTTAATCAAATTGAATTGTAAGGAAGGCGCTGCTGACAAATAGTTACCCAGGCAGCTAGGACTCAGGACTCTGTCACTGAAATCACTCTGTGGCCTTGGGAAAGTCATTAACTTTTGTGCCTCCGTTTCTCCTGTCAACTAGGAAGCACTGTTGCATTAATTTCGATGGAATAAATGGACCCGAAGAGTCAAAGGTGTTAACGTGACCCTGTCCCTGCCCCCCACTTTTAACCAAGGTCCAGGGTTTGGTATATAGGGCCCTCAGCCTGCTGACTACCATGGCAAACACACAATTCAAATGTTTTTAACCTTTCCTTAAAGATATAGAACAGAAGGGAAAACAGGGAAAGTGTTTGAAATGGAAGGCGTGAAGTCAGGTTTTGATTTGAACACCATCCCGTCTTCCCTTTTGCTAGCGTCTCTTTGGAAGGAAAACACCCCACCTGACAGTCTCTTCGCAGGCACTGGAAAGGGAACAGCAGCCCGTTTGGGGGCAAAGAGGAGCAGTTAGCTGAGGTGGGCGGGAGCTGTCAAGTCCAAGCCTGTTTCCTTGAAGACAAAACAAGATGAAGATGCACAAGAGGGGAGAGAAAAGAACAGCAAAGACAGAAAATGCAGCTGCTTCTGTCTCTGGCGTGGGTTCTCAGTCGCAGCCCCACTGCCGGAGAGACACGGGCCCAGCACACGGTCTTATCAGCCACTCCGAAACCTGCCAAACTTGTACCAGCATCGGGCTGTTTAAGGCATCGCTTTTGTCGGTCACCGTCACACAGCAGCGATCCAAAATATGCACTCTTGGCCGGCTAAGCCAGGCTCTTATTACACAGAAGGCAGTAGGAGAGGGATAGGAAAGAGAAGCAATAAGGGAGGGAAAGGGAAAGAACGCATTGGGTACGTCTACACTGCAAAAGACAGACCTGCGGCAGCAAGTATCAGCGCCTGGGTCTACGGATTCAGGCTTGCGGGATGGGGCTAAAAGTAGCAGGGTAGAAGCGTAGAGCCCTGCGCGGATGCAAAATTGGTATCCGCATCCAACCCGCAAACATGCTCCATGGAGATCTGTAGCTTTTGCGGGGCTCTGTAGATGTGCCCGCTCGGGTGGGAGCCCGAGCTCTGAGACCCATCCCCCTCGTTCCAGTCTGAGCGAGAAATGCTACGGGGCTAAAAATAGCTGCGTAGACAGAGTCCCCCGAGCCCGAGTCTCTAGACCCAGGCTCGGAGATTTGCTGCTGCAGGGTATTTTTTGCAGTGTAGACGACCCTTTCAGGGTGGGGAGACAAACCTCACATCCCAGGTGGGGGTATGGATTTAGCCGGAGCTGGTGGACGTGGTGGTGTTAGCTGGGTCCCTCGCTCTGGCCCGGTCTGGTCAGGACATCTCTCAGGATCAGGGCGACAAAGCCCATCCTGAGCACAGACAGTGGGGGAGGTGAGCCTCTCCTGTGTGCAAGCAAGCAGCCAGCCGTGGAGGCCGGCACCCAGAGCCGCAACCAGCAAAGGAAACCAGGCCTGCTAGAAAGGGGAGGGTGCAGAGAAGGAAGGGGAGGCAGAGAGACCTGGGCTAGGCAACAGCCCCGCCACAGGCTACCTCCAAGAAAACAGCCAGGAGGCTAAAGGAGATGGCAGCAAGCCCCAAAAGGGAAGGGCTGACAGGCTTAATGAGAGGTGAGGCTCCAGGAACTGACCTGATAGAGCAAACACAGGAGGGCCTGGCAGGAGAGGTGGCGACCCCTTGAGAGACCACACCAAGAGACGCCGACAGACCCCCCCCAAAAGGGAGTAGAGGGTAGAACAGCCCAACCCCTCGTTATTTTGTCTACGAAATAGGCCTAATTTCCGACACACCGATTTTGGCTCACTGAGTGCCAGTCCCACCCATCTCTCCTTGAATTGTAGCAGGAGGCCTTTTTGTTTGGACTAATTCAGACCATCTCCCTTTTGCCCTTCCCCCCCACCAACATTTACTGCTACGGGTTATTGATAACCGTTTTCAAACACATAAAAGGTTGTTACAAGGAGGAGGGTGAAAAATTATTCTTGTTAACCTCTGAGGATAGGACAAGAAGCAATGGGCTTAAATTGCATCAAGGGCGGTTTAGGTTGGACATCAGGAAAAATGTCCTGTCAGGGTAGATAAGCACTGGAATAAATTGCCTAGGGAGGCAGTGGAATCTGTCACTGGAGGTTTTTAAGAACAGGTTGGACAAACACCTGTCAGGGATGGTCTAGTTATTATGTAGTCCTGCCTTGAGTGCAGGGGACTGGACTAGATGACCTATTCAGGTCCCTTCCAGTTCTACAACTCTATGGTGACACTTCATAATCTTCTATCCACTTCCCCACAGTCAAGCTCACAAGTCGGGTAGACCTACCAGGCCCCAATTCTCACCACAGGACTTCCATCTCCCTTATGTGGATGTTGGCAAACTTCATTATTGCTTCTAAAGGGATCAGAGATCTTTGGATGAAAGTTGCTACATAAAAGTATTTTTAAGTGGCCACATTTCTGCCATTCTGGAAGCACACATTGAGGCCATTTGTTGACCCCGTCCCTAAAATCTAGGGAGAAACCCCTTTGGGTTGTTTTATTATGGGGAGGAAGGGGCTCCCATCCCTGCCTGTTGAGAACATGCACCAAGCTCCAGACATTAGCAAAGGCTGGGAGAGGAAGCGTATAAAAGCTGCCGATCATTGCTGCTGTGGCCAGGGCCGGCTCCAGGAACCAGCTAAAGAAGCAGGTGCTTGGGGCGGCCAATACCAATGGGCGGCACTTGGGTCGCTATAGGGGTGGCACGTCCGGGTCTTCGGCAGTGGNACCCCTTTGGGTTGTTTTATTACGAGGAGGAAGGGGCTCCCATCCCTGCCTGTTGAGAACATGCACCAAGCTCCAGACATTAGCAAAGGCTGGGAGAGGAAGCGTATAAAAGCTGCCGATCATTGCTGCTGTGGCTAAGTGTTGACTCAACGATGGCTTTAACTCTCCCTTACGCTGTAGCACAAACCTTGACGGGTTCCTTATTTGGACACTCTCCAAGAGTCAAGGACAGAGGGAACCAATCCAGTAATTCCCTGAGCTATAAACAGGAGCTGCTAGTTTCACTGCTTTGTCTTCAAGGCCATCCCAACGCCGGTTTTAGATAACTCACACTATGTCAACTTCCAGCAGGGTCAGCTGTTCTCTACGTGCCACTGGAAGGTGACTCGGGCAGGGAGCTCATTCTCCGGAGATGAATCAAAAGTAGAGCCCCAAACTCCAGCCACAGCAAAGCCTTTGGAGTTGAATGTTTACAGCAATTGGCCCACAGGGCATAGTCTGACATCAGTTCCAGTTTCCACAGAGGAGACAAAGTTATTCAGCCCCCCCTTAACCCACCAAACATCATCCTCATCATCATCTTCCTCCACCCTCCTTTGATCTCTACAGCTCTTACCTTGACCAAGAAGTTGCCATCCTTCTCCTGGGTGACCATGACCACGGAGTCATGGAGCTTCTCGTCAAAGTGCACGTGGGAGTGTGCTCCTTCCTCGGGCTGGCTGGCAGCAAAGCGGACACCACCCACTTTAGGCTTTGTGCCTGCAAGGGGAGAAGACCCAAGCGTGATTTAGCTCCCCTCAGGGCTTCCACAATCCCCAGCCCGCGAAGCAGAGGAAACACTGAGGCACATCTCAAGGCGATGGCCTGGCCCGAGTGCTCATTCAGCATTTGGCTCCCTTACCCCAAGTCTCAGATGGGCTCTTGCAGCGGGATGTAGGGGCATGACTCAGCACTGATTTACTAGGAGAATTACACCGTGACCCTGCAAGTCCCAGCAGAACCGATGCATAGTGCAAGTCCTAGCAAAGCACTTGCGCCAAGCTGGGTCCCTAAAATTAGACATTTAAAAAGAAAGGGCCCGATTTTTCTTCCTGGTGCTGAGCGCCTGCAACTCCCCTCAGCTTCAGCAGGAATTGGGGGTGCTCAGCATCTCTGAATCACCATAAATTGGTGCCAAGATTTAGGTACCATGGACCCTCCCCGCCCAGAAATAGATTCTTGATATGCAACCCAGTTTCCCATTGCTCCCGTCACTCCTGACTAGAACCCCAGCCCCCGAGACCATTCTAAGCACTCTCTCTCCTTCCCAGGTCCATGAGCTAGGCACAACGTTATGTCCCACTCTCTTAATCACTGCTTGACTGAGCTGTGCAGACTCAGCTCTTAATCCTTCCTAGCGGGTCCCTCCAGCACCCGGATCATTTTTTCTTCTTCTCTGAACTTCCTCCACTTTTCCCACAGCTTCCTGCATCTACCTCTTCCTGGAGGTGCCCGGCAGCAGAGGGGGGGGTCTCACCATAGGCCTAGAAAGAGGGACTCTCCCCAGCCCCCAATTCCTTCCTGGCTCCTCGGCATGCAGCCTCTGCAGATACAGCCCAGCAGAACTGCAGTGGCTTGGCTATGGGCGGAGACAGTCACTGGTTTGTCCGAGACCCATCTCCTCAGTTCAGGGCGCTTTGCACCCAGCTCAGAGGAGATTGCCCTGTATCCACAAATTGCCAGCAGTACAAGGCTGCATCCGTACCAGCGCAAACAGGGCAGTAGTATAATCCCACTGCATTGCTTCCCACCCCACAGATCAGGTCCAGAGAACACAGTGGTCAAAGTGCTGATGCTCTGTTTTATACCAACACTGCTTTATACCAGCACCGGAACTGGGGGAGCTGAGCCGAGCTGGTTAGTGCCACATGGGAAGCCAAGTCATCAACTGGCCAATACAATTTTGTTGCCTGATGTGATGGAACCACTCCTTAGTTACCCCAGGGGAAGTGGTTAAACCACCACCACCTGGAGGCTTTACATAGAGATCGGCCGTCTCTCCAGAAGGTATTTTCTAGCTAAGCCACAAGTTATCGGGCTCCATAATGTTCACTTAGTTCTATTACAGCAGCGCCTAGGGAACCCCAGTCAAAGATCAGGGCTTCTCTGTGCTATATGGGAAAGTAGCAGAGACCGTCCCTGCCCCCAGAAGCTTACAACAGAGCTATCCCAGGATGTGATGTTAAGGAAACAGACAAGTAGTAGCAAAGAACAGTTCCCTCCACTGCCCAAATCCGTGGGGGAGGTTCTCTAGCCTGTGCCATGCAGGTCAGACGAGATGGTCAGAACGGTCCCTTCTAACCTTAAAATCCATGAGTCTTCATCGCTCTCACTCAAAAACCAAAACAGGCAGGAAGGCTCAAGTCTGACCATCATAAAAGGAAACTGTGAAACTTGCAAAAGAGCCTCTTAAATCACAGCCCTTTTCCCTGGAAACCTGCGGTCCTCAAAGGACATTGGCCGTTATTGTTCTTCTGCTACAAAGAGAGTAACAAAGCCTTTGAAAGGCAGAGAACCCACACAGCTCTGTCAATGGCATTAGTGCTAATCCATCAGCGCTTTGCTCTGCAGGCTGCTTTTGCCAAAGCCGGCTTTTGCCAAATGAAACAGTCTCCCCACAAAGCCCGTACTCGCAATTAAGCCCAGCTGTGTAATCGCCCGTTGTAAAAAGAAGCGTTTGTTTGGTTATTAAAACATCACGCCGAGCCATTTACTGCAAAAGGACACGCGGTCCTAGGACCGAATCTCCTGCTGGGGGCAGTCAGGGCAGCTGCTGGGGATCTGGGCATGGCAGGACACCAGCACCGATCCCGAATGACACAAACAAAAAAATCAGGCCTCCGTCCCAGCAGGTAGAGACAAAGAGGGAGTGCTCTGATGCACAGGAAGGAAGCCTCTTACGGGGAAGGAACCTGGATCCTCCACCCTGCCCCACCCCCCAGCCTTCTCTGCCATCTTCTGATCAGGATGACTTTTCTTCCTGGGACTCCACCCTACCTGGTGGGATCGTCACCATTATTGCTGCTGTCCTTCCAGCACACCCACTGCGGCCCCAGGGACAGACTGCTCCAGCTCCGCCCATTCCCCGCGCCAACAGGGGCTAACGCACCTGCCTTTCCCGTGGCATTTGGCAAATCAACCGTTCCTCCGCTCAGAGCATCCCCATGGCACAAGCCGTTACTTCACCTATCACAGTCCAAATCAGACTGTGCAGAACAGGCATCAGAAGCCAAGTACCAGACATTAACGGCCGTACGCTAAGCAGGAGCACCACGCAGGCACGAGCCTGACGCAGGGAGCACATGGCAACCGGAACTAAGACGGATACTGACCAATGCAAGATCCACTGCCAACGAATGATAGACGACCTCATCATGACGAAGCCCACGACCTGCATCACCAAGCCCTGACAGCTGGCCGCCCTAGCCCGGTGCTTGCCCAGCTCGGCCCCCCAGGATACTCAGTACATCGCAGCCCCAGACAGGACAAGCGGCACTGCATTAATCTCCTCTGCAAACAATTCCAAAAAGAGGTGACTAGGGTAAGACAAAGTCATTCGAATTCATTCCTCTGACAGCAGAAACCAGAGCCAAAGCTAACAGATTTTATGCTCATTTACAGACCCAAAGCTAACGAGCTCACGGAGGAGCCTTCTCGGAGATGGCTAGGAAATACCCAGACCAGCCATGGGAGATTTCAACATTCAGGTCAACGAGGTTGCAGATGCAAAAGCCCCAGATCTCCTCTCCTCACTCCCCTCCCTCGGACACTCACAGGTGGCCCCTGGTCCAGCCCACCCAGCCTGTCATGCCCAGGCCCTGCTCTTCAGTTCTGCTATCAATATCAAGGAGATCGCAATCCAGCCACTGCCCTGAGCAGACCAGCCCCTCACTATGGCCTGGTCTACACACCAGGCAGCTTATGTTGACCTAATGCTGTCAGCGTCTGCACTACGATGGTACTGCCGCCGATGAAAGGCGTCATGCTTACACCGACATAGTTAGGGTGACACAATGTCCATGTAGACAGACACTACATTACTTAGTTGTCTGTCAGCCCTGCACTGGGCTGACAGCTGGAGCCCCCTATCCCGGTGCTGACAGCCCAAGCTGTAAGCCCAACAGGGGCTCAATTTCACAGCAGGGACACTACCAGCAGTGAAATTGACATTCTTGTCAGTTTCATGGCTGCTATTATTTCACATTTCAGCCCTGGCTCTGGCTGTTGCCCCAGGTGTGAGGGACTCCAGCTGTGACCTATGGGCGGCTGTCACTCCGCCCCACACTCCAGCTGTCAGTACCCCAAAATGCCCCACTTCCATCGGTGCAAGCGCTCCTGGTGAGGACGTGCACCACCGGCAGAAGGAGGGCAGTGTGGACACCAACAGCCGATTTAATTGTTGTGGCAGCAGTAGGTCGACCTAACTCACGTCTACCCAATTCTGTAATGTAGACAAGCCCTACAGCAGTGGGCCAGAGCTCTCCCAGCTCCCAGGCAACGAGACCCCCGCGTCTCTGACCCCACTAAATCCCAAAGCCACAGGACAGCAGCCTTCCCCCCACAGGCCGAGAAGTTGAGGACTTGGTGAAGCGATGGCCCCAGCAGCCCCTCCCTCCCCATCGCCCGCATCGCTGCGGTTCCCGACTCCCGGCGCCGGATGGAGAAAGGGGCTGGAAACTCGAGCACCGATGGCAGAAAACAAAGGCTGCTAAACACAGGACGAAACCTAACGGATCCCGCCAAGCCTGAGGCTGGATTACAGGCCAAGAGAACCTGCCTAGCAACCTCCACTGAAGCGGACGTGTCCCGCCCCGAGGAGCTAGCCAGGGTGGTGAACCCTTCGCCAATCCTGCGTGTCTCCAGCCTGCACCAGAACAGAGCACCAAGCACTGTGCAGAGCGATTATCCGACCGCGCTGAAACGATCACACACGTTCGGGAAGGCCTGTCCAACAGCCTGGATCCACCTACCCACAGCCCCCTGCAGTCCCAGCGCTCGGCCCCCTCACTCCTTTACAGTGTCCAGAACGTCCTGAGGACACTCGACCCAAAAGCCGTGACTCCAGCCCTACCCCTCCCGGCTGGTGGGAGTCATGAGCCTCAGAGGCCACTCCTGGCTGGACCAGCCCACTCCTGGTTCAGGGCAGGAATCGTCCCTTCCTCCTCCAAACACGCAATAGCCCGACCAACGCTGAAGAAACCCACCCTGGGCACATCGGCTCCCGTTCCTGAGCAAACTCACAGAGAGGCAGCCATAGGCCGCCTACAAGCCCATCTAAGTGACACCACTAGCCTAGACCTGGCATAAACTGAATTCAGGCCAGGACATGGGATTGGAACCACTTTAGTGGTTCTGACGATGATCTGTCAGTGGACAGAGGGCAGCCGTCCATTCCCATCCCCCTGGGCCCCTCTGCAGCGTTCGACACCGTCGCCCGTGGGGTACTGCTGTGGTGGCAGGGCCCAGGGTAAGACACTAGAATGGTTTGAGGCCTTCCTGAGGAGAGATGGGAAGCTGCACCTCCATCGATGGACCCCTCCTCTGGGGAGTCCCACAGGGATCAATTCTCTCTCTGGTCCTAGTCAACATCGATGTGCAGCCAGGAGGTGAACGGGTCAGACGACACGGAGTCAGTGCCAGCAATATGCAGAGGAGACACAGCTCCACCTCTCCTTCACCACACACAGCCGCACCACGGCTACCAGCCCGGCCCAGTGCCTGGAGGAGATCAGCTCCTGGATGAAGAGCAGCTGGCTGAAGCTGAACCTGAACAAGACAGAGGTGAAGCCGGGGCAGAAGAAAGTACCTTTGAGGCGTCTGCTGCCACAGCACAGTCTCCTTTGGTGGAAAGTTCACACCCACAATTGGCAGAGGTGAAAGTAAGCCAGTCCGGACCGGTGTACCGGTAAGAAAGTGCTGACTGTACTGGCAGGGCCACTGATTGTGATTTGGGGGGGGCGGGGAGGGGAGAAGGGGCAGCTGCCCCGTGGCCCAGCGATTTAAAGGGCCCGCAGCTCCGGCCGCTGCCGCCGTAGGGGGTGGCAATTTAAAGGGCCCGTGGCTCCCATTTGCTGCTGACGCCACCGCACCTGCAGTCGGAGCCCTGGGCCCTTTAAATTGCCGCCGGAACGCCGGGGTAGCGGTGGTGGGGGCCGGGAGCACCAGCTGCTGCCAGGAGCCCTGGGCCCTTTAAATTGCCGCCGGAACGCCGGGGTAGCGGTGGTGGGGGCCGGGAGCACTGGCTGCTTCCAGGAGCCCAGGGACCTTTAAATCGCCGCCAAAGCCCCAGGTGGCACGGGCCGGGCAGCACTGAAGGGCTGGCTGGGGGATTTTGGCCCCAGCCCCACCCCTTTGGGACCCAGAGCTGCCCCCCCACCTTGCCCAGGACCCCAGCCACCCTGCATAACAGTAAGTCATTTAAGTTACTCACCCCTGACAATTGGTCAGTTCAGTCCATAGTCTAGGAGTACTCTTGGATTCCCTGCTGACGCTGAGCTCTCACATAAAAAGCATGGATGCTGCTAACATCTCTGGTTGCTAGGAAACTCCATCCCATCGTGGAGGACAAGGACCTGGTCTCAGTTATTCACGCCTTTGTCACCTCCCAGATGGACTCTCCAGCAATGCAATATTGCGACCCCAAGAGCCCCTTAATGCCCAATGGCAAAGGTTTCACTACCATGTAACAGCTACGCCCATCACACCTGACAAACTCACTACACCTAACACACTGCTGTCATGACACTTATTTGTAAGGATGCCGTGTGAGATATCAGATGAAAGCTGGTGACACACCGGTGATTAATATCACTGTGAACTCTGTGCATTAACATTAGAAGGAATTATGGATACTTACTGATGCTTTAAAGTCTATTAACCAAAGGGATGATCAGGTTTTCTTCCAGACAAGACAGAGGATCATTATCTCCCTGCGCCTAATGTAAATTGAGCACGGTGATGTCAGAAACAATGGACAGTTCATTTCCATCAGAGGTAAACAGGAGGAGCAAACAACGCTGAGCATGTAAAATCAGCATGGGAGACACAGGATTCAGAACAAAGACAAAGACAATAAGACGACTTGTTGGTTATCCAGCACCGAGGCAACGAAGGGGTCAGCGCTCTGGACCTCTATGAATGGTGGCTCCTCGGCCATGTGTGCTGGTGATGTTAAGAAGTGGCTGTCGGTGAGAAAACTGCCTTCGACAAGGATTGTAACCTGTTCCGTTTTAGTCACTAGAAAGCGTATTACACTTTTGTTTCATTTGTAACCATTTTGTGTTTCTATTCTCTCAGCTTCGCATCAGTCAGATCTCTCTGTTCTTTATTAACAAACTCATTTTTGTTTTATTCTCACTTCATCTCTGTGCTGATCTATCGAGTGAGGTGGGCACCTCAGCTGAGCTGGTGGGCTGGTGTGGAATCGGTCTCTGGAAACAGTGCCCTTGATTTCCACGGGCAGCCAGCGACAGGGGCTGGCTGTTGCACGGAGACTTTTCTGGAGACTTTGGGCACTGACGTACACCAAGGGTTAACCTGCAAGGCCAAGTCCGGACTGGCAGAGTCCTAAGGGTTTGTTTGGCTGGCTAACAGACTGGAGTGGCGGGCAGCTGTCACACCGTTTAGCACCAACCAATTCCTCTTTGGCTAAGGCAGAGGGGTAACCGGGGTGACTTACAGATATCGCTGGACATGAAACCTGCAGCACTTCGGAAAGTCCAGCTCATACAGAACACTAGCAGCACAGCTCCTTGGGCACGCCTGTCCGCCGTTCCCTACCCTGGCTGCCCATAGGAAACCGAGTCACGCCAAGGCACTCCACTGCCTGGGTATCTAAAACAACCTAAAGCTCCGGGATGAAGATCCCGGCCGACACCTTCGCTCCTCTAGCCCCATGGAACTTTCCACAATAAGGGGAAAGCTCATCCGTGGAGGAGATGGAACTTTCTCAGGGGCTGGTCCGAGCCTGTGAAATGAACGAAGGACCGTCGCACGCCCACCTCCCGCTCCACGTGCGGGGCACTCTCTCCCGCCCTGCCGTCTCTTCCATCCACACAGAGCCATGTGGACGTTTAAACATCAAAACAAGACCCTAGCAAAACAAAACACTCCCCGGCACACGCTGTTCTCCCCCTGGGGGCCAGGAGAAGAGCGAGAGAACGAGCCACATGTAACTAACGTTAGTCTCTTGGTTTAACGTACTCAGATGCTCTGGTGATGAGGATGGTATCAGAGCCCTCGTGGAACAGATGCTCTCTAAAGATAGCTCAATCGTGACTCTTAACAAACAGGAAAGCAGCCGTGAATTAATGTGGAAACCTGAGCCCACACTTCCTGCCTTCCCCTCCCCCTGCCATTACCGGGGCTGGGCTTCTGTTTTCGAACACAAACCTCTGCCCACTGCCCCTTTGCTCGCTGGGACCCTGCTCTGCATTACTGGCTTCCCACCTGCCACCTCTCATCCAGCCACAAATCCAGGCAGCACCAGACGGGATCTCGAGGAGGCGCTATTAAAGCAAAGGACTTCCAGGCCCCTGGAACAAAGGAGAACAAACTGCGCATTCCTCGCCTTTTTGGCTTCTTTCTGATGGGTTAGATGCACTACTACATGACCTCTCAAGGTCCCTCCAAGCCCGACACTTTGATGAGTCTGTCCCCACTCCGTTCTCGATTTGTCCACGTGTGTCTTTCCACATGACAAGGACATTTCTCCCTTCACATTCTGCCCAGGAAAGCCCAACTCAGCAGCAGCTCTGACCTGAATACAGGGCCCTAGATGCCATCAGCACAGAGTCCAAACGTGTCTAGCATCTGCAAAGCCTTTTACAATGGACCATCGCTCCGACGCATGGCCTTGCTAAACAGACACATAGCCGGGCGCAGTCTCAAACAACCCACAAGATGACAGGGCGTGATAACTCTGAACTGCACATTCTTGGCTTTTGTTCTTTTAAGAGGCAGCAATGAAAACTACTCAAGCTCCCCAGGGTCTCAAACACAACGGCCGCCAAGATGTTGTAAAATCAAACTGGGGTTTAAAACTCTGTGAGTTAGCTCTTCAGCTACCTCAGCCGAGGACGTGTGTGTTTAAAGAGCTTCATATAAATACAATATTTTGTCACTTCCTAGTTTCCGTTGACTGAGGACCATAGGCACTGATTTCTAATTTACCCATCCGCCCGAGGCCCCGCCCCCACTCCGCCCCTTTCCCCAAGGCCCCGCCCTCGCTCTGCCCCCTCCCACTCACCACTCTCCAGCCTCCCCCAAGCCTCTCCCCGAGCCACCAAACAGCTGTTTGGCAGCAGCAGCCGATCCGCTTTTTGGCGGCGTGGGTGCTGAGCACCCATTTTTTCTCTGTGGGTGCCCCAGGTCCGGAACACCCACACAGTCAGCGCCTCTGGGGAGGATCCTAATGCACTCTGCCCAAAATACGCTTAAACCCAGTTTAGAGGGGATGTGGTAAGAGGAGTTACAGGTTAGGAAGAGGCAAAAGACCAAGCCTCAGATCCTTAAAGGTATTTAGGTGCCTAACTCATACCAGGAGATGGGTGCCTAAATACCTTTAAGGATTTGGGCCCCACTGTTATTCCCACTGCAGCAGCCCCTTAGGGCCCCTAGTCAGAGCTCAGGGCCCAGGCAGGCCACTTGTGTGGTATTAAACCGGACAGCCCTGCTTTTCTAGGGTTTGCCCCCATCCAGGACTGACACAAAACCGGACACGGCTTTGTCCGGCATCAGACTGGGAAGCCCTTTTGAAGAGCGAGCAAGGTTATTTCCAGCCGCTCAGCCACGCCCCCCCCCCCCAGGTCAGCCAATCACAGCAGGCGACAGCCTTGATTGATGGTGTGACGTTATTGACATAAACTAACCATATAGATCATTGTTGCAACCACTGTTATATATTTGCAGCAAATATTGTACAAAGGTTGTCGTGTGAGGTGCCTATGAAGAGGTTCTGATTTGCTGGTTATAATTATGCTAGCTGTATGTGTGTATCATTTTTGTATTTTAAGTTATGAATATGGGCTATGTACTTGTATCTCAAATGTATTTGATTCCAAGTAGCCTCAGTGAAGCATTTGGTCAGCTTCTTGAGAAAGGACTATTCTCAGTAAGTGCCCAATAAAGACACACTTAAATGACAATGGACTTTGGGAGACGCCAATCCACATCTGAGCTTCCCTGGGAGCATTCAAACTAACATGTAAACAATGGCATTGGCCTGCAAACTGAGTCATGCATGGACATGTGACTTGCCCATGTGACTCCAGACTCCATCTTGCTACTGTGATTTTCCACAGTAAGAACAAAAGGAGTCCTTCCATGGGCAGAGAATATAAAAGGCCCTGAAAACTCCTCCATTTTGTTTTCAATCCTGCTTCTGACCTCTGGAGGAACTTTGCTAGAAACTGAAGCTCTGAACAAAGGACTGAATGACCCATCCCAGCTGGGGATGTACTCCAGAGACTTGATTTGAATCTGCAGTTTATTCCATCACGGCTACAAGCCTGAACCAAGAACTTTGCCATTACTGTATGTAATTGATTCCATTTAACCAGTTCTAGCTCTCATCTATATTTCTTTCTTTCTATGAATAAACCTTTAGATTTTAGATTCTAAAGGATTGGCAACTGTGTGTATTGACCTGGGTCTAGGGCTTGGTCCTTTGGGATCGAGAGAACCTTTTTTCTTTTACTGGGGTATTGGTTTTCATAACCATTTGTCCCCATAACGAGTGGCACTGGTGGTGATACTGGGAAACTGGAGTGTCTAAGGCAGGGGTCTCAAACTCAAATGACCTCGAGGGCCACATGAGGACTAGTACATTGGGCCGAGGGCCGCATTTACTGACACCTCCCCCCCCGCCGCCCTCGGCCCCGCCCCCACTCCACCCCTTCCATGATGCCCCGCCCCTGCCCCACCTCTTCCCACCCCTTCCCTGCCCCCATTCCAACCCCTTCCCCGAAATCCCCACCCCAACTCTGCCCCCTCCCTGCCCCCAGGGGGCACAGGAGGGGTGTGGGGTGCAGTGGGGGCTCAGAGCAGGGGGTCGGGGTGTGGCGGGGGTTCAGGGCAGGGGGTCGGGTGCGGCAGGGGTGTGGGGTGTGGCGTGTGGCGGGGGTTCAGGCCAGGGGGTTGGGGTGCAGGAGGGGTGCAGCGGGGGTTCAGGCCAGGGGGTTGGGGTGCAGGAGGGGTGCAGCGGGGGTTCAGCGCAGGGGGTCGGGGTGCGGGGTGTGGAGGGGGTTCAGGGCAGGGGGTGCAGGGTGCAGCAGGGGGCTCAGGGCAGGGTGTCGGGGTGCGGGGTGCGGCAGGGGACTCAGGGCAGGGGGTCGGGGTGCGGGGTGCGGCAGGGGACTCAGGGCAGGGGGTCGGGGTGCAGGAGGAGTGCGGGGGGCGGGCTCCGGCCCGACCCGCACCGGGGGCAGGGCAGGCTCCCTGCTTGCTTGCCTGCCTGCCTGCCCTGCCGCAGCGTCGCACCAGGAAGCAGCTGGAACCTGGGGGAGGAGGGGCGCATGGGTGTGTGTGGCTGTTGCTTCAGGCACCGCCCCTGGCAGTTCCCATTGGCCGGGAATGGGGAACTGTGGCCAATGGGAGCTGCTGGCGGCAGTGCCTGAAGCAACAGTCACACACACCCCTGCGCCCCTCCTCCCCCAGGTTCCAGCTGCTTCCTGGTGCGACGCTGCGGCAGGGCAGGCAGGCAAGCAGGGAGCCTGCCCTGCCCCCGGTGCTGGTCGGCCAGGTAAATGTTGGGGGAGGGCGGGGGGGCCGGGAGGAGCTCGCGGGCCGCATGCGATAGCCCTGCGGGCCGCATGTGGCCCGCGGGCCGCGTGTTTGAGACCCCTGGTCTAAGGGAATTGCTTGTGTGACTTGTGGTTAGCCAGTGGGGTGAGACCAAAGTCCTCTCTGTCTGGCTGGTTTGGTTTGCCTTAGAGGTGGAAAAACCCCAGCCTTGGGCTGTAACTGCCCTGTTTTAAGCAATTTGTCCTGAATTGGCACTCTCAGAAGTGTCCCACCAAGGGCAGCATCATTACAGTGGCATAGTCATGCTAGGAGCCACATTACCAGGTCAATTGAGCTTTGGATCAGAACCCCACGCTATCCAAATTTGAATTTTGGGATTGAGAGTTTTGTTGGTTAAAGATCAGTGACCATGAGCCAAAAAGCATCGGCAGAAGCAATAAAACTGCAAGCCTTGAGAGACAGCCTGCAGTTTGAACATGAACAAAAACTGGCAGAAATTCAAATGAGAGAGAAGCCAGCCTTGGCCCAGCTGGAGAAAGAAGCTAAGGAAAGGAATGCTGAATTAGAAAAAGAAGCTGCTAAAAGAGAGGAAAGGGCTCATAGGGATCATATTGAGCGGCTGCCTGCTGAGGAGAGGGTTGCCAGACTTAGGCTCCAAGTCAAAAAAGCAAGGGAAGAACAGCTAAAATTGTATCCTCTTGGAAGTCCAGTTTATAACTATGTTGGTATGTTGTATTACTATGAGCAGTTTTCTGTGTTTAACCCATTATGCTATATCCGGGGGGGCGGGAATAGCTGTTTGTGCAAAAAAGCAGTTTGTCTGTTAATGAAGTTTCTGAATGTCTGTCTACTGTCTCAGAAGTGAATCTGGAATTAGATCAAGCACAGAAAGATCTCATTGGTCAGGAAAATGTTTCTCAGAAGCAAATTAAAGTGGATGGTCAGGTTAAAGCCCTAGCTGAGGAAGGCAAGGAAAGTTTAAATGAGCTCAGGCAGCCTTGTGAGCTGATGGCTTTGTCTAGTCAGCAGTTTGGGAAGGCAAGGATAGTGGAAGATGAGTGTCCCTATCCCTTACCTGTTACCTGTGTGGAGAATTGTGACAGTGAAGGAAATGCGCCTGTGTCTTTTAGGGGTATTGACTTGCCTATGGAGGGAGCTACCCTGGTCTCCAATAAGTTGTCTGTAAACAGCCCTGTGTGCTGGGACAAGGGAAATAAAATCCCAAGCTGTGTGCCTGGTAAAGGAGAATCATAGAATATTAGGGTTGGAAGGGACCTCAGGAGATCATCTAGTCCAACCCCCTGCTCAAAGCAGGACCAATCCCCAGACAGATTTTTACCCCAGGTCCCTAAATGGCCCCCTCAAGAATTGAACTCACAACCCTGGGTTTAGCAGACCAATGCTCAAAGCCCACGAAAGCTTATGCTCAAATAAATTTGTTAGTCTCTAAGGTGCCACAAGTCCTCCTGTTCTTTTTGTCTTGTAACAGCAGTCTCAGCGGGCATAGTGCACGTGCCAAGGAGTAGAGAAGAAAAGGTGCAAGTTGCATCGACGTAGATTCACCTCTCCATTTATCCCTCAGTCGCTGCAGAAAGCTAAGGGATAAACTTAGGCTTGCTGGTGGGGGCCGGGACAATCTGTGGGGTTTATTAAAAAAAGGAAGGTTATTGAGAATTTAGGGTTCTAGCCATTTGGACTCACAAGGGGGCTGGCAAATTAGCTTGGACCCTGAGGCTCCTGAGGGACATACGGCGGGGGGGCTCAAGGAAGCCTGGGGTTTGCTGGAGCTAGACCGGAGTTTTAACCACATGCTGCAGATGCTCCCGGGTTCCATTCTCGAGGATCTTGGAGCACCCTGCCTTTGGTTTGATGCCAGGCTCCCCAAACCGGTTTCTCCACAGAGAACGGGTGGGTACAGACAGCGCTTGCTCCAAACGCTGCTCCATCTGCCGTGTCACCTTCCTAGAGAACTAGGACAGCACATGGGGCTGCCTTCAACTGTCTACCTGCACCAGCATCCTTGCAATTCCGCAGCGTCACCCGGAAGCTCCCAGACATCTGGGCTGCACCAGCTGCCACAACACTCGATCCAGGCATCTCAACTACCAGGAAGAGCCGCTTGGCTCGTCTTCCAGCATCCCAAGTGTATTTGAACCATCTCCAGATCCCATCAGTTCCACGGTCACTCACCTGTCCTGAGGTTTCACCAGTGACACTTTATCCTCCAGCTAATGGGCAAACTCACTACTGGGACTGGAAGTCCTTCACATTCCTTCTCGTACCTGCCTGTGGATCACACACCTGTGACACTGACAGGCCCATGCGTGAAAGAGGTTTGATGACAGACAGAGCCCAGGCTCACAGGGCTTGCAAAGGGCCCAAAGCCACAGATTTTGCTATGGAAAAATCCTATTGCCCAGGCCCCCGGAGCAAGAAGTGCCGTGCTCAGAGTAAAAATAATGCCCAGGGCCACAGATACCACATGTGCCTAAAGCAACTGTATTACGGCTAATTATGTTTATTATGGTTGTGCCTGAAGGCCAGCCAGGAATGGACAGTTGCTGGAGTCCTCAGGTTCTCCAGAGAGCATGGACAGGCTTCGGAGCTGCTACAGCAGAAGGCAAGGCTCGGAGGGAGGGAAGGCAGGACTGCAAGCTTTGCCTCCTGGAATTAAGGGCACTCAGTGTGGGCGACCTACTGCAGCTCTTCTGCGCACTGGGGACTCCCTGCCTTCAATGGGAAGTCGGTGTCCAGGGCTGGGCCCTTAGCAAATACTGGTCCCTCGACTGCTTCTGGTTTTGCAGAGCCGATTTGCAGAAACAGCCTCCCAGTCTGTGGCGCAGCTGATGTCGGCACGGCTGGCTGCCTGGCGTGAAGGTGTAAAGTGGCATCAACAGTGCCCAGGCAAAGGCTGTCCACACGCAGACACACACTGTATAAAGTCAGAAGTTATGCCCTTGCCTGGAGTTTGTAAAGCCAGATCCCTGCCTAACCCTCCTCCTTCCCAGCCGGGGCTCCCCGAGCACTCCGACCTTCAGGCTAGTCAGCCCCAGCCCCTAGCATCCTCCCTGCCGGAGCATTCCCACCTCCCTGGAAGGAATCGAACCAGCCACCCCTGCCTTGGTGCCGACCTCTGACAAGTGGGGTCTCATTCATAGCCTGACCCTGTGCAATGCTACTTTGGATTTCAGAGGTGAACACTCACACACGTAACTTATCCAGCACCATCCTTTCACCACGTTGGCCACTCAGTCCTCTTCCTCCTGCCTGCTGCACCATCTTTCCCCCTTTAAACGCTGGGGGCGGATCGAGAACATTAGCAGGATACAGTCCCAGAAGGATTCCGTTTGCACCTGGACCCACATGGCACCTGGCTTTACGGGGGCCTCATCTCTCAGGCCATTGGGCCACGTACGAGATAAACCTTATGGGAAGACAGCACATGGATTACGCCGAACAGCCGGCTCCCATGGGCTTGCAAGCATGTGAGACCAGCTGATTTAGGCCATCGGAACATAGCACTCCTCGGATCAGCTCAGAACAGGGGGCCCTTCCAGCCAAGCATCTTTGTCTGGCACGGGAGCCAGATGCTTTGGCTGAAGTCACAAAGGACCGTGCGGTTGAACGGGTTCCTGGGGAGTTCTTCTCGGAATTCTTTCTGCCTGTTCACATCCTGCTTGCCAAGATGCGTGGGGGGGGGGGAGGCCCCGTGAAAGGGGCTGAGCTGCAGGGCTCTGTCCTCCTTTGTGAGCGGTGTTCCTGGAGAAGGGAACGCTTGGCCGGCTGGGCGTTTCTAACCCTTCCACACCCAGATTCGGTGGGAGGAGGGGGGCGTTCTGCTGGTGAGATTATTTGGCTGAGAGCTGCCCAGCCCCACCCCGATGCTGTTACATTTCCAACTCGCGTATTTCGTGACAGCTCTAAAATGCTGAAACATGCAGCTGATTAAGAGCAGCCAGCAGCATTCCTCCACAGCCCTCTGTCCGCAAAGCCAACTGCTCCTCTGCCTGGCGAGTTCTTCCTCTCTCCCAAGATGATCCTCTACAGCACCAACTACAGAGCGGAGGGCCAGCGCTGCAGTGCCAGCTCCTCTCCTACCGTGAGTCTCAGGGCACCGCGCAGGGCACGAAAATGCACCTGGACTATGGGAAATGCCTCCTCTGCCACCGGAGGAAAGAGACGCAGGGCGCACCACACCGTGACGGCCAATCACGCTCCTCGCCCCAGGAACGAGGCGATGCCCTGGTGCACAAAGACGATGGGATGGATGGGGGGAGAGACACTGGTTAAAACCTCTCTCCAGGAACTGAGCCCTAGTATCCAAGCCTGGGGCAAGATGCAGAGGGGGGTCCCCGAGATTGCAGCAATCCCCATGTTCCTGCTCCACAAGGGATGGTGGCAGTGGTTATGCATAGCAGAAGATCTAGCATGACCTCCCCTAGTCCCCTCCCCAACCCAGCACTCCCGGCGCACAGACCCCCCTCGAGGCAGAGAGAAACCCTCCACTTCCACCAGGTCCGGGGCTCTGCGTAGGGTCGAGTGGCAGGTTTGTTCCCTCGCCCCAGCACCATACAGCAGCCATCCCAAAGGCTCCCAGCTGGCAGAGATGCCAGAGCAGACTGCTACATTCTTAAAGAAAACCTGCGAAGCACAAAGAGTCTTTTTCAACTACCAAAATGTGAGAATAATTAACCCAGCATTGTTCCTCCAAAATCGCTTGGCAAAAAACCTGCCTCTATTTGCATTCAAAATAAATGCTTCAAGATGCACGAGTCTGCGCCCAGCATCGGGTGCCCCTCCCTCCACTGCAGGATTCATACAGCACTGGGGAATTAATGGAATTGGTACTCCAGACTTTGAAACGGGCCCCCCCAGCCTTCCCAGGGCTGAGGGGAACAAGCACCCGTTGCCTCTGCTCCCTGGCTGCTTTGCGAGCACCAAACAAGGATGCAGAAGCCAAAGGACAGGGCGGTGGGGGAGGGGGGCCGCCAGACGCACTGCTCAACTGGCAGGTGGTGAGAACGAAAGGGAAAGGGGGAGAGGCGGCAGGTCTGACTCCCTCGTCCACTTACACCCGTCATTGTAGGATCTGAGCCTCAGTCCCTAATGGATTTATCCTCACAACCTCCCTGTGAGGCAGGCCTATTATCCCCATTGTACAGATGGGAAACTGAGGCAGAGAAACACTCTGGGGCAAGCCTAAGGTCACACAGGGAGTCTGTGGTGCAGCAAGGATTTGAACCTAGGTCCTAGGCTAATGCCCTCTCCACTAGGCCATCCATCCCAGCCTCTCTGCAGTCCTTCATTCCAAGACCCAGCCGCAGACGGAGTGGGGCTGAGAGCGGGCAGTCAGTGGCAGCGCTGATCGGAAACACAAAGCCAACCCACGATCACTGGGCTCCAGAGGCTGCTTCTAGACACTCGGCTGTAGCGAACGTCCCCAGATAGGGACGTGCCCTGGAGACCGCGTACGGATGCCACGCTCCCAAGGAGATGCGTCGGCTATGGAGGAACCGATGCGTCTACTACAGCCCCTCAACAGATTCAAGCCGCGGCGGGCTGGGATGGATCTATCCAGGGACTCTCACAGCCTCCCATCACCTTTCCTTTTTGTGGGTTCACCCCAGAAGTTACCCAGGCCACCTCATGCTGCAAACTCAGCAGGTCTCAGCAGCTAAGCAGGCAGGGTCGAGGCTAGTTGATATTAGATGGGCAACTGCCTAGGAAAACCTACAGTGCAGCAGTGGGTATCTGTTATGAGGCATTCCGAGACAGCATAACCAGTGCCCCAGCACGGTGCTAGGGAATCCTGGGGTGCTGGGGGGGACAGTCTTCCAAAGGAAATGTAGACCAGAGGCCCTGACCATTTGTGGCTCTTAAAAACCCCCGGCACTTTCACAACAGCAAGGTGTTCTTAGTCGCAGTAACTAGATTCACTGTACAGCTTCAACTACAGTTAGTCCTCTCTTTGTCCTGCAGGCTGTGTGCTGTTAAACACCTCCTGAGTCCAGCACCAGAGGTGACTGCATTTCTGTGGTGGGAAGTGATCCCAGAAGATAAAGTGCTTTGAGATCTTTCGGGATAAAAAGGAGGAATCAAAATCAGAGATAATATTTACATTAGGTGGCAAACTCTTCTGTGCAGGGACCTTGCTCTCACTGTCCAGAAAGCACCAGGCATGCTGGTAGCGCTGTAACAAACCCAGCAGTCAGACTGCAAGGAAGGGTTCCCTATTGCATAAGGCTCTGGGCTGGGACTCAGGAGACCTGGTCCAGTTCCTGGTTCTGCCAGACTTTCTGGGTGACCTTGAGCAGGTCACTTCAGCTCTGGTCTCAATGCTGCATCTGCAAGAGGAGGATGCGGCTATTCCCATCGTCTGCGTTGCCTATTGAGACGGCCCCGGCCCGAGGGAGTTCACACTCGTACTGTGCGTGCAGCAGCGCCTAGCGCAACAGGGCCCCAATCACAGCAGCGTCCTCTGGGCATGACGGCAACACAGCCAGCACTTGGCTGCCAAGTTCCAGCTCCTCACAAAGCGATTAGGCTACGCTGAGGAACTTGAAATAAAAATCAGCTTGTGTAGCCACAACAGCAGCCCGGCCAGGTGCGCACGCCAGGGCACGCCTGACCTGCATGCAAAGGGACTAGCGGCGGATACCTCGCAATGCAGGAACATGAGTCAGCAAGAAAAATGCTCACTCCGGATTAGAGAGATTATCTAGCGGTGCATCTCTCTCATCCCTTTGGGTGGGCTGGGGGGACGGCGTCTTACTCTAGGATCTGCCATGGAAGGGGAGAAGTTGGCCAACACCATGAGCGATTTTCACCTACCCTGTCCCCTGCAGGGCCACCGTAGTCAATCGCCAGATGGCCCAGCGTAGTGACCAGTGCCCTGCACAGCCACGCCCAGGCCCTAGGTTCAGGGCAGAGGCTCCCCCCGGCCTGGCTGAGCAGGGCTGAAATGCAGCGCAAGGGAGCCCCAGCTGGTTCCTCTGCCCTGGAAAGGGGGTGACCGGGACAGGGTGTTGTGAGAGGGACAGCAAGCAGCAGAACAAACAGCGGGCTAGTAACTACCAGCCCCATCATCTCCAGGGGGGCAGGGAACCCCCCGAGCTCCCTGCAGCTCCTTCTGACACGAGGCTGCATTGGCACCTTTCCCCATCCACAAGCCCCCAGTAGAGACCCACCCAGCCATGGCGAGTCAGGGCACATGAACGCAGGCTCAGCGCTTCCCTGGTGACACAGCCCCTTAGATTCCACACATCCCACTGGGAGACGACCGCTGGCCAAGGAGAGTGGCACAGCGGGATCCAGCTATGATCCCCTCGGCCTGCAGAGTGCCAGCTCGGCAGAGCACCAACAGAGGGGCTGCCATGGGGCAAAGGTGGGACCCTGCCCCCCTTTTAAACTCCCCCTTTCCAGCGGAGCAGGATGGCAGTGCTGGGACGTCCATAGTTACCAGCGGTGGAAGGTGCAGGTTTGTCCTTCAGCCTAGGAAGCCTTGGGGGGTCACGACATTCAGTGGCCACAGCAGACTAAGAGGGTCTCCTCTAACCCACCCCCCGCAAAGCCTCAAGCGCCCTGGAGCTAACAAGGGCTGCTGCAGACTGAGCAGCCAGCCCAAGGAGGAGAGCAGGGTCTCAGGCACCCCAACCCCGTAGCCACAGCAAGGAAGGTGAGCCCACAGCACTGGCCCCAGGATCCCCCGCTTGGCCGCCGTTCAGCAGCTTACGGAGAGCGGAACCGGCGCCAGCTACACTGGCAGATTTTCAGCGCAGGAGGGAAGAGCTCCAGTGTTCTTGGTTAAAATCCCTTCGGGGGGAACAAGCAGCCCCCAGCAGCCAATAGAGGGGTCCAATGGTGTCCAGGTTCACTCCCAGACTGAGAGGATGGGGAGAGGAGAGAAACACAGCGCTGGGCACTTTAAAAATAAAACAAGCCAGGAGACACACAGATAGCCTCTTCTCTCTTTGTCAGTCCTGAGCCACGGTGCCCCCAGGGCACAGAGCACCAGCTTCCTTCCCAAGAACGAAGAAAATCAAACTGACTGTGAATTGCAAGGACCGGACTCGGCACTGAGCAGGGCACAGGAAAGCCATCATCAGACAGCTGGGATCATGGACTGAAAATACACCGGCCGGCAGCCAAACCCCACTGGCAATGAGAAAATCCAGCCTGTCTCTCCCCTGTCACACACCCCTCACCTATTGACCCAGCCCCTCTCCCTGCCTGAGGGAGGCATTGCCAGTACCCTGGCAAGCCCCTGGCTTGCATCTGGCTAAGTACCGCAGCAAGACCCATCCCCACTGCAGACTCAACGCGCAGGCAGTCGCTCAAGTTGCAGCAAAGCCACAAAATGTCATTGGATTCCCCCTCCCTATCCTGGCTTCGCTTGCCAGAGCTCCCGATCGAAGCTACAGATGCCCAGGTGGGCGCGCAAACAAAGTTACAGCACGGCGACCAAGGCGACTCGTCTCACGACAGCAGCTTGAAGAAATGGTTCTAGATCAGACTCACCAGGTAACTGCGAAGGGTATGGGGAAGCGCCAGCACCCGCCTCCCCAAAATACAGGATTCAAACGTGTCCACGTTCTAAAATCTAAAGCGGAAGGGAAGTTCAACTTTCAAAATCAGAGACAAGATTTGACTTCTAGGGCTCAACTATTTTGAATTTCAAATGTACCACCCTGTCTTCGCCTGGTTTCTGCAAGTAGCAGAGAAAAACAATTCAACTTGCAAGAGAGCAGGAGCTCGGTCCCTGCTTACGCAGCTCAGAGAGCCCCCCCAGCATGGTCACTTACCCTTATTAGCTGCAGCCATCTATCCCACAAGCGTGTTCAAACTTCAGACGAATGGGCAGAAGGCCATCCTCCACACAGCGACCTCTTCAAACACGAGCTGGGGAAGGGAAGGGGACAGAATTGGACAGGTTAGCAGGGGGAGGAATCAACCTATCCTCCGAACACTGCCTGTAGGAAGGTCTTGTATTGAAGCACTGCATCCGATCAGCGCCCGAAAAGGCTTCTTCTGGGTCCTAGCGTCTGACAGGGGTAAGGCACTCAGAAAACCACGCTAAGGCTGCGGTGCGACAAGTGGAAGCAGGAGCAGAACATCCCCTGTAAAAGCCAATCCTCCAGCTGGAACTTGGGTCCTGGGGCATACGCTCGAGCACAGGCCTGCATCTGTAGTCACGCAGAGGCTCTGTCTAGTCGCAGTACCGCCGAGGCAGGACAACCCCAAGGGTTAAAGCAGGCTAAGCGATGCTCAGCGGGGAAGTGGATGGTGAGAGCAGCCTCCCTGCAGCTTATATGAATTAAAAGCTCCCCTTGCTTCTTGGAAACAAAGGAGCACTCAAATAAATACCCTGGAACCGACTTCAGCACTCAAGCTGTCATCTTCAGCCGCTTGGGTGACAGACGCTGGGCTTGGTCGGGCACTCAGCACAACAGGGCTCAGTCCCCAGCTCTGCCACAGACTCCCCGGGTGACCCCGAGGGAGTCACTTAACCTCTGGGCCTCAGATCCCCATAACACATTTCCCTTCTCCCGCCCTTTGTCTCGTCTACTTCAATTTTGGGAGCAGGAGCTGCCTCTTACGCTGCCTCCCTCCGTTACCCTGCACAATGTGGCCCTGATCTTAGCTGAGTCCCCCAGCTGTTACTGCATTACAAACAGGAAACATGCTGTGCCATATAAAGGTAGAAGCATTTCATAAGGAAACCAATCTCCTTTTAAAAGAAAGGGCAGCAGCCTGGTTTAGTGGAGCAGGCAACTGGGAGACAGAAGACCTATTCCCAGCCACTAGCGTGCCGTGTGACCCTGAGCAAAAAGCTGCCGTGCCTCGGTTTCCCCATCTGTACAATGGGGGAGGGCCCGTACAACCTTGACTTTCAAAGCACTGAGTTGTCAGCTAAAACGACGCTATGTAAATATTTTTCTATTCTAAAAGAAGCAGAAGAGAGTGATCATCCAGAGACAGAGACACATTTCAAACAGCAGATGTGTATCCCACCACGGATGCATCTCCCAGAAATGGTGTAAAACAGAGCCTTTACCTAACACTTGGGTTTTTTCCCTGAGAAATATCCTTAATGTATTCCCCCCGCCCAGCCAGAACCAGCTAGAGTTTCAACAACACTTTTTTTTTTTTTTAACACTACAACATTTCTTCAGAGTCTCAACACAGAACAGTTTGTACCAGATACCAGAGCACACTTCTACTGAAAATTGTTTGCAGACACGTCAGAGATAAAAATAGGGCTTTGCCTCAGTTCTAGTCAAACCGCCCGTCTCCCCTACTCTTTTCTCGTTGATGCTGCAGCACCATCCACGCTCTCATTTGGGATGAAGCGCCTGGCCCTGCCTGCATCACGAGACGTGGGTCAAAGCCACCTCTAGCCCTGCCCTTAGTCCCACAACATCCTCTCTACACCAACAGCCAAGACAGACCCCAGAATGCCCAGACGTAAGGAGAGGAGGTGGAGTAGCTGTCCTGGTCCCAGCCAGCCTCAAAATGCAGAAGAGGCCCCATCACAGAAACAAAGACACTGGAGTGCATCCATATGATCTGCGAGACGAAGGACAAGGGAACCTAGGACTCCTAGTGGTATCCAGAGCTCCAGATGGGAAGCCGAGGAGTTTACAGAGCTGCTGCCCAGGCCAGTACTGGGCCCCCCAGATTCCTAGTCCTCAAGCCGTCAAATAGACAATCTCAATGACGCAGTGGTACCTGGCCTCATGGCCTACATGGAAACCAGGAGATTCTCCCAGGCGGCCTCTGGACCTACACATGCAGCTGGACACATCCCGGATTCTATCTTCAGCCTAGGACTGGATATTGGAGATGCCACCAACATATCACTCTCCTAGTCTGACCAACGCCTCATCCAGGCAGAGATCAGAGGGGTAGCGAGCAACCCTAGATGACCCGTCCCCAAACCTCCCTAGGACTTTCAACTCATCCAAGGAGAACAAGCCACCCAGACAGGGCCGGCGCAACCCATTAGGCAACCTAGGCGGTTGCCTAGGGTGCTATTATTTGCGGGGTGCCGGCGCCCCGGCCGGCCGTGGAAATTTGGGGGCGGGACCTTCCGCCGCCGCTGTTGGGGGCGGCATTTCGGGGGCGGGACCTTCCGCCGCCTAGGGCGCCGGAAAAGCTGGCGGCGCTCCTGCACCCAGATACACTAACTCATGGGTGCCTTGGCTGGGTAAGAGTACAATCTCCTGACTGACGTCCCCCACCACTGACACCTTGGCCCCAAGACATCCACTCCCCCCACCACCACACCGACCAAGAATATTGCCTTGAGCTACGGCAGATGAATCGCAGAGGGAGAATGTTAGAAACCAGTGATGTTAAAAACAAAACCAACCACCTGAATCCCTCCGCCAGAAACACAACCACCACCTCCAGGACAATGCCACTGCTGTAAAGAAGGCAAAACAAGCCTTTCACTCCACCACAATCTCCACGGCACCAGCCAGCAGTTCTTCTGCACTACAAACTGACTGATCAACCCGGACAGCAGACCCACGCACCGCCCCTTGCCAAGGGTTGTCAGCATACGTCACTGATTAGGTCCCTTTTTCAAACAAGAAATGGCAACCGTTACGTCTATGCAATCCCACTGGAGCACTGATCTGCAAAACCTTCATAACTGGTGATGACGCAGGAGAAGGAAAATACCCAGCTTGACCCTCTGATCCCAGAGGGAGTTGGAAGGGCTGGCCAATAGAAAAAAAAAATTACTTGCAAACTCAGACCACCTTATATGGCAACTGCGACTCAGACAGCAAATGTTTCTGAAGACTGGCACACTGCTAATATAGTGCCTATTTTTAAAGAGAACCCTGGATTTCCTTTGGCAATCAGGAAAGAAAATCCTGACCATTATACATTAGCAGAGTATAAATCAAATGGCTAGTCCACAACTAGCAGAGCGCATTCAGTTCCGGTTGTCCTACCTCAGAAAGAACAGAGCAGAAATAAAGGGTTAAAGACAAGCAACAGAACAATGAAACTTAGAAATACTTCCACATGGAGAGTGATTGAAAAGACTGGAATTCTTTATTGGAGGGAGGAGACAAAGGGAGGGCTGTAACAGAGGGACCTACCAGGTTTTTTACACTAAGCAACCTTTGTCAAAGGCACCTTTTCTCCTCCATGCATATGTTCCCTGGATATGCTCACAATATCATCTGACTACTCCAATGCTGTGTGCTCCTGCTAGCCTCCAAAGCCAGCACACCCACAGGAGAAGGAACTAGATTCTATTCCTTCCCACGCCGCTACCCAATTGCTCACTAATCTCCAGTTACAGGGACAATCCATTACGTCTTTGCGAGCCTACTGAAGGGTGGCTCTGCAGAACCTTTGGTACTGCTCATGGTGCACTAGAACAGCGGTCTTCAATCTGTGGGGTCTGCCCCCTAGGGGGGCAGAGAGTAACATTTGGGGAGCACAGCTGGAGCCCGGACCCCGGGGGTCCCAGCCACTGGTCCCGCACCTGGGGGTCTGCTCCTGCCCCTGCCCCCAGCTGTGGCCCCAGCCTCGGCCCCCTTAACCCTGACCACATCCCCCCCTCCTGGAGCCGTGGCCCCGCTCCTGGCTCCATGGGAGGGGGGGGGACGACACACGGACATGGGTAAGGAGGGGCATGAGGTAAAAGGTTTCTGGACCACTGCTCTAGAAGGAAGAAACCCAGCTTGATTCTCTGATCCCAGCCCAAGTTGACAGGGCTGGCAATTAGAAAAAAATATACTATTTTAGTTGTAAACTGAGCACTTCTTATATGGAAATTGAGACTCAAGACACAGAGCCCCGTGATGTCTGTTCAGAGTAAAGTACACTTTGCAGAGGAAGTTTGCTGCAATCGGATTTTAACTGGGACAGTTTTTAAACCACCAAAAATTTTAGAGCTTGCAAGTTCTTCGGATTCCAGTTCCAACTTTCTCAAAGTCATCCAGCTTCAAATCTCAGGAAAAGTGAATTAATTCACCAGGTGCAATACAGCCTGGCCTAGATCTGATTATAACAGAGAGTGACATCACATATCTCCGTGTTATCCACATAGTGCAAGGGAAAGAACGAACAGATCCCGTCCTGCCTCTTAATAAAACCATTTTCCAATAGCACCACAGATCCAGCAAAACACACAGACTCCGTCGGCTAGAGAAACTCAAACCTGTAAGGAAACAGAGCTCAGTTCTTGGAGGTGAGTAACAAAGCTTAGCTGGGTTTTAAATGAAACACAGATTTACATGCTGAACGCCCCATGCCCGGTTACCAGGTTTAGGGCTGGGACAAAGATTTAATTCGCTTTCCTAAAAATTCTTCATAGCCTCCAGCGGGGTCTGCTAGCAATGCACCAAAACGCATCCGTCTGGACCAGGGGGTTGCAACCTTTTTCTTGTTGGGGCCCCCCTCAACATGCTTTAAAAACGCCAGGGTCTGGCGGAGGGGGGAGAAACTCGGGGCTCCAGGCCTAGGGGGACCTTGGGGCATAGGCCTAGTTTTACTTCTATTTGGGGGGGCAAGAGCTGGTCCACAGCTCTGCACAGCGGGGTCCAGGGAGGGAGCGCCATCTCCACCCCCTGACTCACTCCGGAGGCCACCCAGCCTGTCTGGGCTGTGGGGGGATGCAACCAAAACATATAACTCAAAGGGGGGAATCAGGTCAAAGAGTTTGAAAACCGTTCAGGGTGCAGGGAGGGGGTAGCTAGGGGCTGTGTGTGGGCAGGGGGTAGCTCAGGGTGCAGGGAGGGGGTAGCTAGGGGCTGTGCGGGCAGGGGCGTAGCTCAGGGTGCAGGGAGGGGTAGCTAGGGGCTGTGTATGGGCAGGGTAGTAGTTCAGGGTGCAGGGAGGGGGTAGCTAGGGGCTGTGTGTGGGCAGGGGGTAGCTCAGGGTGCAGGGAGGGGGTAGCTAGGGGCTGTGCGGGCAGGGGCGTAGCTCAGGGTGCAGGGAGGGGTAGCTAGGGGCTGTGTATGGGCAGGGTAGTAGTTCAGGGTGCAGGGAGGGGGTAGCTAGGGGCTGTGTGCAGGCAGGGGGGGTAGCTCAGGGTGCAGGGAGGGAGTAGCTAGGGGATGTGTGTGGGTGGAGGGGGCTCCCAGTGCTGCTCCCAGCTTCGGCGGGCGGGGGGAGGACGCTGGAGCTCCCGGCTTCAGCCCCCCTGCTGCTCCTGGCTGGAGTGGGGAGGAGGTTTGCCAGCTTCAGTCCTGCACCGCTCCCGGCTGCAGGGTGGCCACCTCCTTTAGCCCCGCGCTGCTCCCGGCTTCAGCGCTGAGACTCAGAGCCAGCCGCCGGGCTCCGCAGCCCCTCTGAAAGGGCTTGTGGACCACAAGGGGGCCGCGGACCCCCGGTTGAGAAATGCTGCTGGATGAAATGGATGTTGTTTCTTAAGTCTCAATAGCTAGAGTAGGGTGACCAGATGTTCCAATTTTATAGGGACAGTCCCAATTTTGGGGGCTTTTTCTTCTATAGGCTCCTATTACCCCCCACCCCCTGTCCCGATTTTTCACACCTGCTATCTGGTCACCCTAAGCTAGAGGTTGATTTATGGCCTGAGGCAGAAGCATTTATGACTCTTCCAAAATGCATGGGTTTATGTTTCTTTCTGTTTTAACTCTGGACTTTGTCATCACTATAAAGGTCACATCCTTCTTTGAACCCTGCTGAGCTCTCGGCCTCCAGGATGTCTGGTGGCAATGAGTTCCACTGGACTATATCATGCATCATCTGTCACGTATTTCCTTTGATCAGCTGTAAAATTTGTTCCCTTTCACCATCAACTGTCCTCCTCATCTTCTTGAATTATAAGACAAGCTAAAGGAAAGTGTCCAGTCTTCCCCCTATAGGCCACATATTCCTCTGGATCCCTTTATCAGTCACACTTTATAAATGGAAACTTACTATAAATAGTTAATACCTGATTAGATGATCTTTTCATAACTGATGAATCAATTGTTATGGAGCCCAACAGATCGATATAGACTCAAAGATGCGAAGTCCAGAAGGGACCATTATGTTCATCTAGTCTGACCTAGCATAAACAGGCAAGAGACCCTCACCCACACGGTTTATAAGCATGGCTGATATCTCGAACATCTTCCACTTATATCGTTAGAACCATCTTTAGCACATGCTACTCATGTCTAACATGCTGATATAACATCTATTAATCATTAATTAACCATTTATAATTAGAACCTTCATATAAAATACAACACATTTATCAGGGCATCTCTTTGCATGATAGCAAAATGATTGGGACTCTCTCTTCACATGGAAGCTTTCCTCCCATGCCCCTCATCATTTTCATCACCCATCTCTGAACTGCCTCCTATTCCTGCCCTGTCCTTCTGGAGACAGGGTGTCCCGAACTGAACACAGCACCCCAGAGGGCAGCAAACACGGGTTCATACAACGGCACTAGATTACTGTGCTTTATTGTTCTCCAACCCATTTCTCTTACTCCCCAATGGTGCATTTACTGGCATGCATTGAGTAGAGATCTTCTTTGTGCTCTCTCCAACGAGGCCCAGGTCTCTTCCCCCCTCCCGCCAGTTCATTTTGCACCTAGTGAATGAGTAACTCAAATCAGAGCCATTACCCATCAAAGGCTCAGGCATCAGTCTGCATTTATGCCGTAGTGGGAATCCTTTAGCCATCAAAGATGAACCCCAATGCTTTGTAATAATGCAGCAAATATAGCAGCAACTTGAATAAAGAGATCCATACCCAGAGCCCTGGGAAATTATTTTTTTTAGATATAAATTGTTTTATTTTGGGGGAAATTTCGTGTTATTTTGGTTTATCCTGCTCCCAGGGGGTAGGGTTGCCAGGCATCTGGTTTTCGACTGGAATGCCCGATTGAAAAGGGACCCTGGCGACTCCGGTCAGCACTGCTGACCAGGCCGTTAAAAGTCCAGTCAGTGGCGCAGCAGGGCTAAGGCAGGCTCCCTGCCTGCTCTAGCTCCATGCGGCTCCTGGAAGCGGCCAGCACGATCCCTAGGGGCGATCAGGGAAGCTCTGAGCGCTGCCCCCGTCCCCGGCGTCAGCTCCGTAGCTCCCATTGGCCAGGAACTGTGGCTAATGGGAGCTGGGAGGGGGCGGCACCTGTGGACAGGGGCAGCGCACACTGCACAGAGCCGCCTGGCCACCCTTGCACCTAGGAGCCGGACATGCCGGCCGCTTCTGGGAGCCGCAGGGAGCCTGCCTTAGCCCTGCTGTGTAGCTGACCAGTAGGCGCCTGATGTAAGCGCTGCCCGGCTGGAGCCCGCAGCCCAAACCCCCTCCCGCACCCCAAACCCCTGCCCCAGGTCGGAACCCCCTCCTGCACCCTAACTCCCTCCCAGAGCCCCCCCCTCTGCCCCAGAGCCCCCTCCTACACCCCAACCAGCTGCCCCAGCCCTGAGCCCGCTCCCGTGCTTCAAACCTCTCGGCCCCCAGCTGGAGCCTCCTCTTGCACCCCAAACCCCTCACCTCCAGCACCACCCCAGAGCCTGCACCCCCAGCCGGAGCCCTCACCCCCTCCTGCACCCCAACCCCCTGCCCCAGCCCAGTGAAAGTGAGCGACAGAGGAAGGAGGGATGGAGCGAGTGGGGGCGGGGCAGGGGTGTTCGGTTGTGTGCGATTAGAAAGTTGGCAACTCTATGAGGGGAGCAGGTTGGAGGGTCTGCAGAGCGAGCTACAGCGCTGGACCCAGCGCCCTGCTCCAGGCATTCTGACCTGGAGCGCAGCGGGCAGTGCCGCACGTGACGACAGACGGGCAGCCAGGCCGAATTTGAATGTGCGGTTATGTGACGTCCGTGCGCCCGGTGCCAATGCCCAGAGCCAGGCCCAGCCCTGTGGGACAGGAGGCGCAGAAACCGCTGCTGCAAGGCGAGTTATTCATTTTACATTCCTGTTATTCCACATTGTTAATACAACAGCCCCGTGTTTTTTACAAGAGATCATAGAATCTCAGGGTTGGGAGGGACCTCAGGAGGTATCTAGTCCAACCCCCTGCTCAAAGCAGGACCAATCCCCAGACAGATTTTTACCCCAGTTCCCTAAGTGGCCCCCTCAAGGATTGAACTCACAACTCTGGGTTTAGCAGGCCAATGCCCAAACCACTGAAATAAATGGGCCAAAAGGTGTTAACCNTTCCTGTTATTCCACATTGTTAATACAACAGCCCCGTGTTTTTTACAAGAGATCATAGAATATCAGGGTTGGAAGGGCCCTCAGGAGATCATCTAGTCCAACCTCCTGCTCAAAGCAGGACCAATCCCCAGACAGATTTTTACCCCAGTTCCCTAAGTGGCCCCCTCAAGGATTGAACTCACAACCGTGGGTTTAGCAGGCCAATGCTCAAACCACTGAAATAAATGGGCCAAAGGTGTTAACGCAGTCACTGCCCAGCATTAAAGAGTGTTGATCAAGATCCAGGGCTTGGTCCACACAGCCCTTAGCCTGCTTGGTACCGTTACAAACCCTCAACCTTTTTATGCAAGGCACAGAAGAGAAGGAAAAGCAGGGAAAGCCTTTGAAATGGAAAGTATTGAGTCAGGCTTTCGTTGTAACACCCTCCCTTGTTCCATTAGCCGGAGAGCGTTTCAGAAGGACGAGCCCCTTGCCTGACTGGCTCTGCGGTAGAACCAAAAGGTGGCAATAACCGTTCGTGGGGGGGGACAAGAGGAGTCGAGATGAGCTGGAGCCATTGCTGCTGTTCTTCAAGTCAGATCCCGTCTCAGCCCCGGCGTGGTCTGGGATTCCGCTGGAGCCGGCAGATGTGGCGATGTCACCTGGGTCCCTCTCTCTGCCCCAGACATCCCGCAGGTGGAGCCTGATGAAGACCCGGGAGCCCAGGAGACCGTGCGGGTGGCAGCCGATTGGTGAGCTCCAGTAGCCTCCCTCTGTTCTTCTGTTTCCCCCATCCCCCCCACACCCAAAGTCTTTCTTTACAGACCCAAAAAGGGAGTGGTGAGTGGAATAGCCTGTCTCCCTCATTATTTGGTCAGCCAGTTAGGCCGAATATCTGACACACCAGTTCTGGCTCATTCATTTCTAGTTCCACATCTTCTGTTTGTTGAAATCATACTCGGTAAATAGGCCTTGAATCAAATCCGTCGGCCCTTCTGTTGAGACTAATTCAGCCTCTGTCTCCTTTTCACATGTCTTCCCATCCACATTTACTAGAGGCTGCTGAGACGTCTTATGAACTTTCAAATACGTCCTACAGCTGAGCTCACAAATCAAAGCAACGGCAACACGTTCCTAAAGCACAGACAGTGTGCCACACATGTTCCCAGCTAGGAGCCTGTTCCCACCCTGCCTCCCACAAACTACAGCACTTTCTCATTAATCCCGGGCCCTGTGTTAACACCACTTGGGAGACCAGTTTCTCAATTAAACCCAATTATGCAGGAGATAATGGGACTCTGAAAGGTGACCTGAAAAAACAGAGCGCCAAATCCCACTGATGTTACCAAGAAACAGAAGAACGGCCAGCCTGGGTCAGCCTGGGTCACCCCGACAGTCCACCTAGCCCAGTATCCTGCCCTCCGACAAGGCATCGGACACGGAACCTCCACCGGGAATGTCGGCAAGTCACAGGTGACCAAGCTGGACACAGAAGCCAGGAATCCTGCATGATAGTTCAGCTCTATAGCCGCTTATCACAGCCACAACCTAAAACCTCACAGCTCCCATTAAAAAAAAAAAAAAAATCTAGTGGAGGCAGCTGCGGCTTACTGGCTAGCCCACAGGACTAAGAGTCAGGACTCCTGGGTTCTAGTCTGACTGAGTCACTGGTAAATTCACCATTGCTTTGTGATTCAATGGCCATGTTCCTGATAGGGCAATGACCACCCCTCGTCTTTGCACAGCTGAGGCCTCAAAATGCCACCCCCGACACAGGCACTTTCACGCCCTAGCGTTCAGTCCCTTGGGGCGGGGCGGGCAGGAGTTTAAGGCTCCAGCCCATCAAACAGAGACTGACGGGGGAGAAGCGCTGTGGGAAAGTTGCAGTCACACCCAGCTGGAGCAGGGTTTCTACTCAAATAAAACTATGACAGTCACACAGCTGCATTGTGCCTCTGTTATAGGGGAGGCAGTGCTAGTGGATAAGACACTGCACTGGGAGTCAGGAGAACGCATTCTATTCCCTGCTCCTTGGGGCAGGGATTGTCTTAGGTGTCTGTACAGTGTCTAGCACAATGCGGGCCTGATCCTGGCTTGGGCCTCTAGGCCCAACCATAAACATGTTGTAGGAGGGACACCTGAACCAGACCCATCCGAAAGAGACAGCGTCCATGGTAGCGGCCACAGCGTCCGTGGTAGCGGCCACAGCGAACGGCGGCAGGCTCAGAGGGCTTTTCAAGCCTCAGTTGTTTCCTTCCACTTACACTGAAAGGTCCATCAGTAAAACCCAATGGATCCGGCATTATGAAATAAAGCGGCTGCGTTCCGGAGGTCAACAACGGGAGAGTGAGAAGCAATAGTGATGCTGGCTAAGTCAGGATATTGAGAGTCATTTATCACGGCAGACGTCTTCCTAAAACCAAACTGATCAAGTCTTTTTTTTTTTTTAGGCTCATAAAAAAGGAGCTTCCCCCCCCCCCAACTAGGTTATTGAGAAAGAGACGCCACGTCGTATGGAAAGCGTCACTGAAGAGCCATTATTTTCTGCTTCCCATCATTCTCTCCCCGCTCTGCTGGAGGATGCAGGTGCACTAACAACACTAGATCATGGGAGGAACAAGGAGGGATAATGGAATGAATTTAAAGACAAGCGTCACGGCAGCAAGATGGAGCAATTTGCAAAGGGAAGCGGTGGAATCTCCACCGCCCGGGTCATTTAAAATCCGACTGGCCGAACACAGCTGGAGCTGTACAAGAGGGAACGATTCTGCACTGGCAGGGGGACGGGCTGTCTTCGCAGGAATCTAATCGCTGCCTTGGGTGTACCTAGCTTAGCTTCTTCCTATAGCTCCCCTTCACTGCAGTACCTACATGGTGCGTAGCCCCCCCTGCAAATAAATTATAAAGCACTTGGCTGATTGAAGAGCAGGATTAAATAGCTCACAGAAGTAAAGCTAAAATAAGGTTACGTATGGGCTGCAATTACACCGCAGCAGGAGGAAGAGAAATCAAGTGGCAAAGGGAAGAGACGATTTCCCTGGGGAATTGAAATGAGAGAGAATTGCTGGAGCAGGATGGTGGGGGTGTCTTTGGTAGCAGGGGCTGCAAAACAGAAGGCTCTTGCACCAAGAGGGGAGGACGGAGAGGCAGTCGGCATAGGGTGAGCAGAGAGTGAAGGCCCAGCTGCTTTCACAGAGCAGCCTATGAAGGGCAGCGTTTAACCTGATTCTGAAACAAGCCAAAGGAGCTCTGAGCAAGATGGATGGGAAATCTTAATCCTTGATATGGGCCCCCATCTGCAAGGCACTTAAATACATGCCTAATGAAGCACAAGGAGTCCCCTTGTCTTCAGAGACTGCCCACAAGCTAAAGTGCCCAATGGAGTCATGGCCACGGCTGGCCCCAGCCTATCTGTGTGGCTCAGATATTAATGGCTAGGGCCCTACCAAATTCAGGGTCCATTCTGGTCAATTTCATGGCCATAGGATTTGAAAATTAGTCAACTGCACATTTTCAGGTGTTTATATCTGAAATTTCAGGGTGTTGTAACCAGAGGGGGTCCCAATCCAAAAGGGAATCATGGGGGGGTATCGCAAAGCTGTTGTCAGGGGCTTGCGGGATTGCCACCCTCACTTCTGCCCTGCCCACTGGAGCTTCCCGGAGGTGGGTCAGATCTCCCCCCTTGATGCTGGGAGTACTCCAGTCAGGGGCTCTTTGCTGCTATTCCCAGCCAGGCTGGGGAGGGACAGGACTTGCTCTTCCCCTGCATGGCCATTCGGGGGGGGTGGGGGGGGGGGGAAGGAAGGGATCAGTCCCACATCCAGGTACCTCCCCTGGCTGCAGGATGCTCTCAGCAGCACTGGGGGGAGATCAGACCCACCCATGGGCAGCGCATATCGTAGGCTGGGGAAGGCTAAGCCTCCCCAAACTGCCCCACCCACGCTCTGCCCCAAGGCCCCCTCCTGCTTGCCGCTTCCCCCTTGGCCCCAGCCCAGGCAGGCTGCTCCTCTACTGGGAAGCATGCTGGGGTGGGGGTTAGGGTGGCCGGCCTGCAGCCAGGACTTGGGGCAGCTGGGGCCGCCCAGCGCTGGGGGGCCCCGGGGAGCTGGGTCCGCACCGCCTGGCGCTCGGAGGGGCGGGGGGGGGGCTGGGACCACCCTCCCTGTGCTCAGGATGCCCAGCAGTGGTGCCGCAGTGCTCCAGGGCTGGGGCCGCGGCGCCTGGCACTCTGGGCTGGGGGCACTTAGGTGGGGTGGCCCAGGACTGGGGCAGCAGGGCTGGCAGCTGCTGGGAGGAGCTCAGAGCTCCACTGGGGGAGGAGGGGCCTCAGGAAAAAGGGGTGTGGCCAGGGGCTAGCCTCCCACAATGGGTGGCTCACGCGCTGCCCATGGACCCACCTCCACCACCCTCCTGCAGCTGCAGGAAGCTCCAGGGCTGCCGCCCAGCCCCAGAAGTACCCCAGAGGTGGGTCTGATTCCCCCACTCCCCCCCAGAGCAGCTGTGCAGGGGAAGAGCAAGTCCTGCCGTTCCCCTCACCGCAGGAGACCTGATTTCACAGTCCATGACCCGTTTTTCACCGCTGTGAATTTGGTCAGGCCCTGTTAATGGCTCATCCTCACACCCCTTTTGTGGGCCCAGGCAGGGCTATTAACCCGACTTCACAGAGGGGGAACTGCAGCACCGAGGGGTGAAGTGACTTGTCCTAGTCCGCGGCCGGAATAGGAACCCAGCCCCCCCAAGTCCCCGTCGAGCACACTAACCAACAGACCTGCCCTTCCTCCTGCCAAAACACCTCCTGACTGGGACCAGAAGCTGAGCTGCTCCCGCCAGCGTCCGGCCGCAGGCGGCATTGTAACACACAGGCTTACACAGTCTTCTTTAAGTCTGCAAGCCACATTCAGTCTCGGATGAAAACCTACACTGTTGCTAGGTTATTTTTAAAATGCATTCTCTGTTTTGGGGGGAGCTGTTGCAAACGGGAGGAGGGTTTGGTCTTGACCTTAATCTAATTAAACAGTTGCTTGAGACAGAATCACTTCCCGGGAGCTGGGCATTAGAAGATGTCAGAAAAAGAGGTTACCTGTTGTAACCAACTCTGTTCAGGGATTGGTCTATCCAGCATCCACAGAACAAGCTGCACTAAGAAAATAGACGAAAGCCAGGTCACTGCTTTCTACTCCAATGGGACACCAATCCGCAAGGCTTTGACACATGCCACCACTCGCAAGAGGGGCTATAATAGAATGGGGAGAACCCCTCCTTTCATCTCAGCTGAATGTTGACTCAAACCTAATTGTGTCGTTTTTAGCAAGAGTGCACGGCTATTACAGAGGTGGTGGGGGGCGCTCTTTAATCTGGCTCTGTAATTAGCGCGGTGTTTCAGTACCATCCAGTGGAAGAGCTACTCAGTCTAGGGGTCAGACTGGATATCAGACTCTGCCCCCCTGACCAGGGCGGACTGGAGAACCAGACAGAGTCAGACAGACATGGGCGTGCTAGGACATCGTGAGTGGCATCTGTTCCATTCCTCTAACTGCAGATGAAAGCCTGGCTCGCTCAGCTCGTACTAAAGTGGAAGATTAGATAAGACTAAATTCAATAGGCTGTTTGTCATTTTAAAATCCTTTTCCCTTTGTTCCAACAGCTGAATAAAAATACTTGGTTTTCGGGAGGCTGTTGCTCAGAGTCACAGAGCCCCAAAGGGAGGAAACAGCAGCTGAAACACAGGCGGACCTGAAGGAGATAAGCAGTTGCTAGAGACAGGGCAATGTACCTGGGTGCTTGACTCTGCATAGAAGAAATGCAAAATTCCACCCCCAGCCAGGTAAAGGTAAGAGGCTGAAGAGCTAAGGGGGTGAACTCAGAGATGAGGAAAGAAAAGAGGACAGCTAGACTGTGCCAGTGGAGTATGGGACAAGTTTGAATTGAGTGTCACATTTCCTGCCCATTCTGTCCAGCATCCTATAGACACATCAGTTTTTGTTTGTTTTTCACACACACACACAATTATCTGAAGTATTTTCATTTGTATGCAAATGGAGAAAAGCATATCCACCCCAAAGAATCAGATCTTCTAAACTCAAACGCCTCTTAGCAGGATTGCTGCTGCTTGGGCACGACCCACAAAATCTTGCTCTGTCTTTGCACGGGGGGTGGGGGGGACGACACAGCAGAGTGTGTGGAGCTAGTGACAGATCGGCAGTGCTGCCCCCGTACGGTTAAAACAAAGGATGGATGCTTGCCAGGCTTAAACCCGGTGGCTTCAGAGGTATGAAACCAGCTTCAGAATAAACAAAATCAGGACGGGTTAAAAAAAAAGATGATTTTAAATAATAAGTTTTTCTTTTTAAAATAAGCATGTTTAAAATGAAATCTGAATTTAATACAAAATATGTTAAGGCCTAAACTTATTATAATCTCTTAAAACATTTAAATAAAAAAATAAATATGCTGAATCCATGAGCCTCTATCAAAATCTGAGTTAATGGCTGCTTTTCTATATAAAGAAAAACATCTAACTTTTGAGGTCAAGCTTTATAAATACGGCACAATAGGTCACGCAATGTATTAAGGGCTTGATCCCGCAGGGGACCCAGAGGCTGCACTACTGGGTGCAGGAGACTGGCAAAGTCACCACAGTTGTTTGGACCACGCCTCCAATTCCAGGAGACACCATCATGCATCTCATCGGTATCATCCACTGAGTCCATTAGCGTGGTCTCATGCTCCTGTTTTATAGCTTCTCCTCACCTGAGCTCTGATTGGCTCAATTCTCAAGTTATGAATATTCATAGAATCATAGGACTAGAAGAGACCTCAAGAGGTCTCCTAATCTAGTCCCCTGCACTCATGGCAGGACTAAGTATTAATTAGACCATCCCTGACAGGTGTTCGTCTAACCTGCTCTTAAAAATCTCCAGTGATGGAGATTCTACAACATGCCTAAGCAATTTATTCGAGTGCTTCACCACCCTGAGAGTTAGGAAGTTTTTTCCTAATGTTCAACCTAAACCTCCCTTGCTGCAATTTAAGCCCATTGCTTCTTGTCCTATCCTCAGAGGTTAAGAAGAACAATTTTTCTCCCTCCTCCTTGTAACAACTTTTATTGTACTTCAAAACTGTTATGTCCCCCCGTAATCTTCTCTTCTCCAGACTAAACAAACCCAATTCTTCCAATCTTTTCTCATAGCTCATGTTTTCTAGACCTCTAATCATTTTTGTTGCTCTTCTCTGGACTTTCTCCAATTTGTCCACATCTTTCCTGAAACACGGCACCCAGAATGGGTCACAATACTCCAGCTGAGGCCTAATCAGTGCTGAGTACAGCAGCAGAATTACTTCTCGTGTCCTGCGTACAACACTCCTGCTAATATGTCCCAGAATGATGTTTGCTTTTTTCGCAACAGCGTTACACTGTTGACTCGGATTTAGCTTGTGATCCACTATGACCACCAGATCCCTTTCCGCAGTACTCCTTCCTAGGCAGTCATTTCCCATTTTGTATGTGTGCACTGACTGCTCCTTCCTAAATGGAGTACTTTGCATTTGTCCTTATTGAATTTCATCCTATTTATTTTAGTCCATTTCTCCAGTTTGTCCATAAGAACGGCCAGACTGGGCCAGACCAACAATCCATCTAGCCCAGTATCCTGTCTTCTGACAGTGGCCAGAGCCAGGTGCCCCAGAGGGAATGAACAGAACAGGTAATCATCAAGTGATCCATCCCCTGTTGCCCATTCCCAGCTTCTCCTATCCTCCATGAACTTATCTAGTTCTTTTTTGAACCCTAGTATAGTCTTGGCCTTCACAACATCCTCTGGCAAGGAGTTCCACAGGTTGACTGTGTGGTGTGTGAAGAAATACTTCCTTTTGTTTCTTTTAAATCTGTTGCCTGTTAATTTCATTTGGTGACCCCTAGGTTCTTGTGTGAAGAGGAGTAAATAACACTTCCTTATTTACTTTCTCCACACCAGTCAGGATTCTAGAGACCTCAATCATATCCCCCCTTAGTCATCTCTTTCCAAGCTGAAAAGTCTCCTCATATGGAAGCTGTTCCATACCCCAATCATTTTTGTTGCCCTTTTCTGAACCTTTCCCAATTCTAATGTATGTTTTTTGAGATGGGGAGACCCCATCTGCCCACAGTATTCAAGATGTGGGCATATCATGGATTTATATAGAGGCAATATAACATTTTCTGTCCTATTATCTCTCCCTGGCTTAATGATTCCCAACATTCTGTTCACTTTTTTGACTGCCACTGCACATTGAGTGGATGTTTTCAGAGAACTATCCACAGTGACCCCAAGATCTCTTTCTTGAGTGGTAACAGCAAGACACAGATTTTGATTTTGACATCTTGATCCATCAGGAAATGCCCATGTAGCAAAATAGCTAAAAGTAGCAATAAAAGCTCTAATACTGAACAGAAATTCAAGTGTGTAGCTTTGTCACATGTGATGCTACAGATGTAGCAAAGATGAGAGGAAACCTAGAAGAAGGTAATGAAGGGAACGTGAAACTTATAACATACGAGTGCAGTGCTCATTGGACACATCTTTTAGCCAAAGACTTGAGTGCACCTCCAAGAATAAAGGCAAATGTTGCTGAAATTGCAAAATACTTCCATGACAACCACTTTGCTTCAGCTTCACTGAAAAGAGCAGGAGGATCTGAACTAAATCTCCCCCAAGAGATATGATGGACTTCAGCCGTTGACTGTTTTTGAGCTATTTATTAAGAACTGATCTATTCTGATGACAATTTGTGAAGCAAAATTGTGACAATATAGATGGAACTATCACAGCCAAAATCGTCAACAATGGACTAGAGAGAAACATAGAAGATCTGCCCAATATACTGAAACCTACTTCCATAGCTTTGGACAAACTGCAAAGATTTGAAGCACTTAGAGGAGAGGAAAGTGATCAGGAACAGTCAGCATGGATTCACCAAGGGCAAGTCATGCCTGACTAACCTAATTGCCTTCTATGAGGAGATAACTGGGTCTGTGGATGAGGGGAAAGCAGTGGATGTGTTATTCCTTGACTTTAGCAAAGCTTTTGATACGGTCTCCCACAGTATTCTTGCCGGCAAGTTAAAGAAGTATGGGCTGGATGAATGGACTATAAGGTGGATAGAAAGCTGGCTAGATCGTCGGGCTCAACGGGTAGTGATCAACGGCTCCATGTCTAGTTGGCAGCC
>QXTE01000120.1:466177-494838 GCA_003942145.1 Platysternon megacephalum | reverse complement strand
GGGGTTCAGGGGTGAGGGCAGAGGGCTGGGGGTGTGTGGAGGTGCAGGGCAGAAGGCTGGGTGTGGGGGGGGGCGTTCAGGGGTGAGGGCAGAGGGCTGGGGGTGTGTGGAGGTGCAGGGCAGAAGGCTGGGTGTGGGGGGGCGGTGAGGACAGAGGGCTGGGGTGCTCGGCTTGTGGGGGTGCTCCCAGCCCCCTGCCCTGAGCGGCTCATGGCAGGGGGCTGGAAGGGATATGCCCTGTTCCACCCGCTTCCCCAAGGCCCCGTCCCTACCTCTTCTCTGTCTCCTCTACGGAGCAGGGAGCACGCTGCGGCTCGGCTCCGCCCCCTTCCCCCGGCGATCAGAAAGCACCATGCTGGGGGAAGAAGCGGGGGAGGGGGAAGCTTGGCTGCCGCAGGACAAAGCTTCTGCCTCCTGCCCCCGCAAGGGAGAGAGGTGGGCGGGGGGGCTGAGTGGGGCTGGGATTGGCAGGCAGCGGCGTGCCACCGAAAATCGGCTCGCGTGCCATGTTTGGCACGCGTGCCGTAGGTTGCCGACCCCTGATCTGGAGGATGGCGAGGACTGCACTCTCAGCAAATTTGCAGATGACACTAACCTGGGAGGAGTGGTAGATACGCTGGAGGGTAGGGATAGGATACAGAGGGACCTAGACAAACTAGAGGATTGGGCCAAAAGAAACCTGATGAGGTTCAACAAGGACAAGTGCAGAGTCCTGCACTTAGGACGGAAGAATCCCATTCACTGTTACAGACTAGGGACCGAGTGGCTAGGCAGCAGTTCTGCAGAAAAGGACCTAGGGGTTACGGTGGACGAGAAGCTGGATATGAGTCAACAGTGTGCCCTTGTTGCCAAGAAGGCTAACGGCATTTTGGGCTGTATAAGTAGGGGCATTGCCAGCAGATCGAGGGACGTGATCGTTCCCCTCTATTCGACATTGGTGAGGCCTCACCTGGAGTACTGTGTCCAGTTTTGGGCCCCACACTACAAGAAGGATGTGGAAAAATTGGAAAGAGTCCAGCGGAGGGCAACAAAAATGATTAGGGGGCTGGAGCACATGAGTTATGAGGAGAGGCTGAGGGAACTGGGATTGTTTAGTCTGCAGAAGAGAAGAATGAGGGGGGATTTGATAGCTGCTTTCAACTACCTGAAAGGGGGTTCCAAAGAGGATGGATCTAGACTGTTCTCAGTGGTACCAGATGACAGAACAAGGAGTAATGGTCTCAAGTTGCAGTGGGGGAGGTTTAGATTGGATATTAGGAAAAACTTTTTCACTAGGAGGGTGGTGAAGCACTGGAATGGGTTACCTAGGGAGGTGGTGGAATCTCCTTCCTTAGAGGTTTTTAAGGTCAGGCTTGACAAAGCCCTGGCTGGGATGATTTAGTTGGGATTAGGTCCTGCTTTGAGCAGGGGGTTGGACTAGATACCTCCTGAGGTCCCTTCCAACCCTGATATTCTATGATTCTATGTTTCTATATTGCTGATGCTGCTGGCATGTGGAAAGAACCTCAAGAGACATTGAAGAAAGAAATACCCAGCATCAGAATTAGATTGAGCCATCTGCTTCTTTGCTGCCTGCAAGCACTTACTCCACCTCATTTTCTTGCCAATATTCTCAACCCAAAGTCCCGGGATAACTGCTGAAGAAGCAGCAGAGCGGAGGTGAACTACTCAAGCAATACATGTTTGCTGATGATGTTTTTAAAGAAAGTCACAGCACTGAACTGGTGGAAGTCATTAGCTAAGCACCTGGAACCAGATATGTTGAAGAGCTAAACCAGCTTTTGACAGCAGTAGGCTGTTCTGCAGGCAGAGAAAGAATATTTCCTTCATTTGGACTAATTCGTTCAAAGTTGAGAAATTGATTAGGAGTTGAAAAAGCAGGAAAACTTGTCTGTCTTCCAGTCTATGAATACAAACTTGGAGGGAGTGGATAAATCTACTAGTTTTAAAAGCCTGAGTAACTCAGGAGACTATTGTCTCATTTTCAAGAGACTCAGGGTATGTCTTCACTACCGGCCGGATTGGCGGGCAGCGATCGATCCAGCGGGGATCAATTTATTGCGTCTAGTCTAGACGCGCTAAATCGATCCCCGAGCACTCTCCCATCGACTCCTGTACTCCAGCTCGGCGAGAGGCGCAGGCAGAGTCGACGGGGGAGCAGCAGCAGTTAAATCACTGCAGTGAAGACACAACTTTAAGTCGATCTAAGTACGTCGACTTCAGCTACGTTATTCACGTAGGTGAAGTTGCGTAACTTAGATCGATCCCCACCCAGCGTAGACCAGGCCTCAGGCAAGTGGGAACTTTTAAGCTTTCATTTAGGTATATTTGAATTTTTTCCCTGGCTAAGCTGAAATAATCAGTTTAATTCACTGACTACAGTTAATTCCTCTGTTTAAGAAATCATGTAGCTGTAAATGTGAAACATGTTTTGATGAGAAGTTTATGTATCCAAAACACGCCAGGTTGTTTTCTTTAATAAAAATAAATATTATTCACTGTTTTAAATTAAATTCCAGTTCACATCCTAATGGAGCTTGATACAAATCATGAGCAAAAAGTTAATTATCCAATAAACAAGCAATATGTCATTCACCATTTTCTAACACACTAAACATGTACAATAATTGGAAAATATTAAGCTATATAATTGCTCAACTAACTGTATAAAGTTATAGCATACTCTCCAAAATAACAAAAAGATGTACCAAATCTAGCATAAAGGCTCTATTTAGTTGTAAATCAACATGTTTTGGTGGTTATATCAACCAACGAGAATGCACCTCTCTTTAGAAAATAACTGAAGTACAAATGGAAAAGCTGATTTAAATCTCAGATTTAAATTGAGACTTTCCACTTGGAGATTCAAATGATGGTTTAAAATCGCTGATTTAAATCACCTTGATTTAGCTCAATCCTGAACAGACCACTCCACGCCTGAGGCGTGGGACTTCCAAGCTGTGTGAATGCCATGCGAGATTAACTGCCCTGAAGCCTGAAGCTGCTTTGGGTTTATTGACCAGATAGACCCAGCAAGGGCAACAGCTGGGCATGTTTTCCCCCGCACTTCCCTCACCCTACTCAGACCTGCCTTGAGGGGAGCTTCTGCCTCAATCTCTGCAGCCTATTCAGTCCCTGGCTTCTCAGCTGAGACTGCCAACCGTTCTCTGTGCTGGGGTGGCCCCCGAGCCCCAGTCACAGTCCAGGGCTTTGTCATGCTAGGCTCTGGACAAACCCAGAACACACAGTACCTGCCCCCAGCAAGATCACAATTTCAGGAGGGCAGAGAGCACTTTAAGCAGCAGGTCTGACCCACCAGGCCAGACTCGTTACACATCTCCTCCTGTGGCTGATCCACACCAGTTCCTTACAGTCCCAGCCACATTGCCTGGCTCAAGCTCGAGGAGCCTGATGCTTTCAGCTCCGGAGGCCCCCAGTTTCCATCCCCGCTGATGGAAGCAGTGGCACATGAACACTTTGTGCCCGGGGACTTGAACTGACCTTTCCTTCCATACAGGGGCCTCCACGGAGCCAATGCTATGGTCCCTGCTGCCCTTGGATGTCACTGCACGAGGGCAAAGCCCTCGCACATCCATGATTTACCCCGGTGCAGCTTTATCAGCACTGGTGCCAACTGCATCTACACTAGAGGTTTGCACTGGTGCAGCCAGGCACCTGAATCCTAGGCCCTCTATCACCCTTTGATAAGCCAGCTCCACGCCACTTCAGACTCTAATGCTAGGCACGTTTAGCCACAGAATCCTGCGACTTGCATGGTTCATATATACAAAATCTGCAGCTGATACTATTGTCTCCTGTATCTGGTTTGGAATCTGTCTGTTCCCACCAGCAGCAGGACCTTATCTGATGCACATATGCTAAGGGTTTATTTAAAAAACAAAACAAACAAAACAGATACTTGGTGGAATTGAAGAAAAAAACCCAACAACACTCCTTTGAACGTGACATCCAGCGAACGCAAAACTAGGCCATAGCAAGTGAATGGTGAGCAGTTCCCAAAGGCCTGTTCGTTTATACTCTGCCATTTCTGGGGCGCCCTTTCGCAGAGGATCTAAAGGCATTTTTAAAATACTGAAGGGCCACAATCTCTCCACCACCACGGGGAGCAAGCCCCCCAGCCTGGAGGGGCTCGAGCAGTGTGGACATTGCAAATCCAGCGGGAACTCAGGCCAGCCAGCCCAGTTAAGACCCAGGGGATGGGGTGGGCTTATCAGCCTGAGCTGCTGCCCAATCCAATGGGCACGCTGCTATGTTAGCACGCTGGCACAAGCCCTGGTAGCATGACCGTGTCTGCTGGGGGAAGGGTCGCTGCCAGCTGCAGGCCAGACATACCCAGGGAGGTTTACAAACAGCCTTAATGGTTGGGTGGGGGGCAAATAGCCAACAAAACCCCAAGTGAGCTGGGATTTTCACGTGCCCACGTGGTCTGAGTGCCCAGTGGCTGACATGCTCCAAGAGCGCGGGCTAGGGGTGGGATCTGGCTAATTATCTGACCCCGATCACCATAGCACCTCATTAACGCATTTATCCGCCCAACACCCCTGGGAGGCAGGCCAGTGCTCTTATCCCCATTGCACAGATGGGAACTGAGGCACCGAGAGGCTAAGTGACTGGCCCAAGGTCACACAGGCAGTCTGTGGCAGAGCCAGGAGATGCAGCTGGGTCTCCTAAGCCCTAGGCTGGTGCCCTAACTGCTGGGCCAGCCTCCCTTTAGTCTCTGGGATGGGCACCCAAGCCTGCTCTCAGAAGGGCCCAGGTGAGTTCCAGAGCTGCCCCAGGTGCAGAAGAGTCAGTCAGGTCGGAGGCAGGACTAAGACAGCAGGATACAGTGCATGAGCAGCAGCCCCTCCTTGGGTGCTCTGTAGCCCGGGCACCCTTAGACCAGACAGCACCAAGAGTAACCATGTCCCCCCATCCTGTGGGGAGACCAGGAGGGAGAGGATGTACTGAGGGCTTACAGGATTAGGCCAGGAAGGGAAGGAGGGGAGCCCGGATTATGGGAGGAAGTCAGAGGGACAGGAAGGAGGGCTGAGGGCACAAAGACAAGGCACCACTGAGGGGGCTGAAGGGCAGGGGAACAGCACCGGGCGGCTGCAGGGCAGCACCTGACCATGCCGGGGTCCCACATGGGCCCGTCAGAGGGACGCAGGCTTCGGGCATAGAACAGGCCAGCTGGGAGGATCAGTAATGAGAGCAGAACCTTTGACCTCGAGATCACCACAAACTCCAGCCAAAGCCGAGGTGACTGAAGTTGGTACCACCCAGTGACCCGCAATAGCCGCTGGTTAAGGAAGAGGTGAGCCGAGCCAGCTGCTTCTCTGCTGCTGAACTCTTACTCTGCTCTCGTTCTCCCAACTCCCCAGCCCCGGTTTGCCCGGCTCATCTGCGTGTCACACCCCCCCCCCCCCCATCTGACACTACAGTTGTGAGCTCGCCGGGACTGTCTTCTCCGCTGTGGGCACGTACAGCGCCTGACACAATGGGGCCCTGCTCCATGAGCGAGGCTCCTAAGTGGTACCGCAACAGAAATAGTCATCTCTAGGCGTCGCCTGGGCAGCTCAGAGACACGGGGAAGGAACACAGCCAGGCACCAAGAGGGAGAGATGGCTGCGGTTCGGGGTGTATGCGTGTACACCCAGAGACGCACTCACCCCCCTTTGGGAAGGAAGATGGCCTCTGCACCCAAATGGGCCGGGTCTGTTCTCTCACCCAGCCCGGGTTTGCTCTCTTTCTACCCCAGGGATTCTTGGCCTCAAGACTGCCCCCTGGAGGAGGAACCACCACTCACTACAGGGCTGACTGCTCCTTCATCGCTGAACCAGCTCACCCACTCCACGGAGGGCACACGGGGCCCAGAGTCTGCAACCGGACCCGGGCAATCTTGTCCCCACACGGAGCCCCGATGAAGTCAACAGGACGTCACGCAGGTGGGGAGGTTTTCCCAGGCAGATCCTGCCGTAAGATCGGGGCCATGGCGAGTACATAACATCAACTGGGGGAAGGAGGGGGACAGAGGAGGAAAAAAAATAAAGAGCAGGGAGAGGAGAAGTGGGAAGCAGCCGAGGGAATGGCGTGCAGCGATATGGCTGGCACAGGATGCACAGAGGGGCTGATGAGATAGCAAGGCAGACGGAGAGAGACAGACTCGGGAAGTGAGGGAGGACGGCTTCTTGACTAAGAACACAGCGTTCAAGGAACATCACAACCCGTATCCACAGCAGGCACGTGCTGGCTGTGTCGCTCTAGAACTTCTCTCCGAGTTTAACAGACTTGGGGAAAAATGGAGAAGGATGAAGCTCGTCTGCTGGGTACCACTCGTTGGGAGGAAGGGGACGGAACATGCAGAGAGTGTTGGGGGTCATCTAGCCAGCTCTCACCTGGTGCATTCGGGATGGTTAACCAAGATACATTTCACAGGGCATTTCTCCATCACCGAGGGCTTTACACACAATTACTTCCAGCACCTCAGCATGCTCAGTGAAGAGGGTCTTAAATCCCTGCATTACAGAGAAAACGAGGCACAGGAAGGAGACGTGGCTGCCAAAAGCCACACAACCAGCCAGTGGCAGAACTGGGAGCAGAACCCAGGACTCCCGACCCCCAGACCTACTCAGCTCCTCAGATCACAACGCCTCTGGATTTAATGACCCTCTGATAAGTGTCTCTGTCCTAGGCCTCTGGCCTCGAGCTTCCTAAACAAGCAGGCAGGATGGAGAAAGTCCTACCCCCCCTCCCCCCCGCCCCATCCCACCTCCTTAAAGCCAGACAGCCGAGAAGCACTTGTCCCTTATCTCCTGCTTCTTCTCATGTCTTTCAGGAGGGCTCCACCCCATTACTGGCAGTTTCAGGAGAGCAGGGCAGATTGCCTTCCCTTTCGCCCCACCTTGCAAGCTCTGAGCCCCTCCATCGCCTGGCTGCACACCCCATCAGGGTCACTTATTGCAAATCAAGCGCAGACACCACACTCACTGCAGAGCGACTCCTTTCACCCGAGGCTTGCAGGCAGAATTATTTTGAAACAGGCTGAGCTCCAGCCTCTCGGTGGAAGATACAACAGGACGCATAATGCAATGCACAGCGACAGTCTAAAGGCAATCACGGCTGGCCACACGCATTCAGCAAAGCACACGAGGGAACACAAGCTGGGATGAAATGATATAGGGCGAGGGAACATTAGCCGAACTCCTAAGTGCATCTGCTTTGCTCTTTAATAGCTTACTCCTAATGGACCAGGTTCAGTAAATAATTTGATGGAGTAACTGTATTCGCTGGTCATTAATTATGGTCTGAGATGCTCTCCAGCCAAAGATGAGATGAGATACTGCGTTAACCCTTTCACCCCACCAAATATTAAAGGATGGGGAAAAAATCAGTTATGTTGAGGGGTACAGTAGGAAAGGCAGCCACAAAAGGGTGCAGAGGACCCCAGAGCGGCAGCTGGAATAATAGCCCAGCCCTCAGGGGTTATTTATTAGTAGTATCCAAGTGGCACCCAGAGGCCCCAACTGAGCTCTGGGCCCCATCGCACCAGATACTGTGCACACGCACACAGCAACAGCTCCTGCCCTGAACAGCTTGCAATTTAAAGAGGCAAAGAAGAGATTATTAGTCCCATTTTACAGATAGAGAATCGAGGCCCACAGAGATTAAGTGATTTACCCAAGGTCACACAGGGAGTGTGTGGCAGAGGTGTTGGAATTGACCCCAAATCCCGAGACCCGGCCCAGTGCCTTAACCACAAAACCTTCTGAGAAGGTATATGCAATGAAGGACCACCAGAGTACAGCTTTATAATAACTATGAAAGGGTTAATCAACTCTCAGACCTTTCTAAGTCACAGCAAGGGCCCTCATGGTCCCTGATCAGCCACTAACAGCGTCTCTGGACAGTCAGATGGTTCCGTCTTTTATCCCACTGGTGGGGAGTTGCCACTTAGTCAGCTAAGGGACCTGTGGTGGGCAGTGTTCAGATGACAGCCAGCCAGCATTGGTCTCCAGTACTGAGAGCACGGCAGCTCCTCTGCTCTCATAGCTTCATTACCCTCTTAAAGGGGACCTGCAAAGGGTCGTGCCCTGTTTGCTGCCTCGTGGCACAAAGTAGGTTCTTTTCTTGCTTTTCACATAATAGATATAGCAAGAATGTCAAGTTTTGTCTCCCCTTGTAAGAGGGCAGAAGTGGAGGTCTTGGATATGAACTGAAAGCAGCTCTTAGCCTTTCCTTACAGTTTCTGAATCTTTAACAGCAAGATCTTTTCTCCAAACTGCTTATTGGGCGTTTGAGTTCAGCAGATGCCAAAAATAGTTTTAAACCCTCCGAATTAACATCACTTTCCCGCGTCATCAATCCAGTTTCGCTTCCTTTGTGACGCTTTTGTCTTAAGCCTCCTAAATTCTCCAGTATTCCAAACCGGCTTCCCAACAAAAAGTAGCTGAGACCTGAACATCTACTGTACAGAAACACAAGCAGCAATACTTGGCCTGCAAAAACTATTATGGCCCACAACATGCATCAAAGCACCAAAAAACTGAGATGAACCTCATTTGTCTATTTCCCTGCAAAGGTCGCCTTTCACAAAGTCATTAGCTGTCTAGTTTGCCTCTCAACTCTATCGTTATCCAAGACAAACCCAACACAGGTGCAACATTAGCGAACCAGATCCCATATTTAGATGCCTGCTCTGTATTGGCTCCATCCACCTTCACAAAGCACCAGTCTAACCGTCTCATCAGAGAGCGACAGCAGGAGGGAACCCCAGCCCGGGGAGCACAGCTGCGGGTACGTGACTGGCATGAGCAACATGTCAGAGATTAACGACTGCCCAGCAAGACACGGACGTGCTGCTGTGGAGCTGGCAGCCGAGCACATCCTGAATTCTCCTAGGAGCAGTCAGTCGGCGTGGCTCACAATTTCACACTGCCTCCAGCTAGGATTTAGGAGGATACCGGCAGGGCTGGGAAAGGACAGTCTAGAAAGAAAGTGTCAAGCAGGTTAAATCTGTCTGTGCTTTCAGTTTGAGCCTGTTCAGGACACGCACTGGAATTCTCTAGCTGCACGATATTCAGAAACAGCCGCGCTCCCTGCCCCAGAGAGCTGGAGATAAGAAGAAGCCTTTCATCTCTGAGGGTATGTCTACACTACAAAATTAGGTCGATTTAATAGAAGTCGATTTTTTAGAAATCGATTTGATACAGTCAATTGTGTGTCCCCACTAAGCGCATTAAGTCGGCAGAGTGTGTCCACAGTACCGAGGCTAGCGTCGACTTTCGGAGCGTTGGATTGTGGGTAGCTATCCCACAGTTCCCGCTGTCTCCGCCGCCCATTGGAATTCTGGGTTGAGCTCCCAATGCCTGATGGGGCAAAAACATTGTCGCGGGTGGTTCTGGGTACATGTCATCAGGCCTCCCTCCCTCCGTGAAAACAACGGCAAAAAATTGTTTCTCGCCTTTTTTCCCTGGGTTACCCATGCAGACGACATACCACGGCAAGCATGGAGCCCGCTCAGCTCACTGTCACCGTACGTCTCCTGGGTGCTGCTGGCAGACGCGGTACTGCAGTGCTTCACAGCAGCATCCCCTTGCCTTGCGGACGGCAGACGGTGCAATACGACTGCTAGCCGTCGTCATCGTCCCGTGGGTGCTCCTGGCCGACCTCGGTTAGGTTGGTCAGGGGCGCCTGGACAAAAATGAGAATGACTCTAGGTCATTCTTTTCTTTAAGTTGCATCTAATGGAGATTCAGTCCTGCCTAGAATATCATGCCAGCTGGAGGCTTCTGCCTCAGGCTGCTCTCCCAGTCGGCAGCACCGCGCGGTCAGGCCTACCCCCGCCTACCCCTTGCTCCCATGACTCATGAAGCCTGGACAGTAGTAAGGAGCAGTTCAATTATAGGCTGAGCAAGTGCATAATGGTGATAGAATGTGCCTTTGGACGTTAAAAGCGCGCTAGCGCAGTTTACTGACTCCGTTAGACCTCAGCGAAACCAACATTCCCATCGTTATTACTGCTTGCTGTGTGCTCCATAATATCTGTGAGAGTAAGGGGGAGACGTTTATGGCGGGGTGGGAGGTTGAGGCAAATCGCCTGGCTGTTGATTACACGCAGCCAGACACCAGGGCGGTTAGAAGGGCACAGCAGGGCGCACTGTGCATCAGAGAAGCTTTGAAAACCAGTTTCATGACAGGCCAGGCTACGGTGTGAACGTTCTGTTTGTTTCTCCTTGATGAAAACCTGCCCCCTTGGTTCACACTACGTACCTGTAAGCCAACCACCCTCCCCTCCCCCCTTTAATCTCCGCTTGCAGAGGCAATAAAGTCATTGTTGTTTCAAATGCATGCATTCTTTATTAATTCATCACACAAATGGGGGGATAACTGCCAAGGTAGCCCAGGAGGGGTAGGGGAGGAGGGAAGCACAGGGGTGGGGTAGTTGTAGGGGCCCCCCCTAGAATGGCATGCAACTCATCATAGAAGCGGCACGTCTGGGGTTCTGACCCGGCGCGGGCGTTTGCCTCTCTGGTTCTTTGGTAGGTTTCATGCGGCACTGCTGCGGGTCCCTGTTATAACCTCTGCCTTCATGCCCTTGGAGATTTTTTCAAATATTCCGGCATTTTGTCTTTTGGAACGGAGTTCTGATAGCACGGATTCTTCTCGCCATACAGCGATCAGATGCAGTACCTCCTGTTCGGTCCATGCTGGAGCTCTTTTGCGATTCTGGGACTCCATGGTCACCTGTACTGATGAGCTCTGCATGGTCACCTGTGCTGATCAGCTCGCTACGCTGGCCAAACAGGAAATGAAATTCAAAAGTTCGCGGGGCTTTTCCTGTGTACCTGGCCAGTGCATCTGAGTTGAGAGTGCTGTCCAGAGTGGTCACAATGGAGCACTCTGGGATAGCTCCCGGAGGCCAATACCGTCGCTTTGCGTCCACACTACCCCAAATTCGACCCAACAGGGTCGATTTCAGCGCTAATCCCCTCGTCGGGGAGGAGTACAGAAATCGATTTTAAGAGCCCTTTAAATTGACAAAAATGGCTTCGTCGTGTGGACGGGTGCAGAGTTAAATCGATCTAACGCTGCTAAATTCGACCTAAACTCGTAGTGTAGACCAGGGCTGAGTCACTGATGTGAATCAAGCGCAAGCCAGGAGTAGTTACCATCTGATGGCGGTTTAGTGACTGCCATGGGACATGAGCTTAGCCCAGCTCCCAGCGGACAAATGCCCTCCCCACCCATAGAGTATGGGCCCCTGTTAGCACTGCCAGCAGAACACACACGGATCGAGTAGGCCATCCAGATAGGAGTTCTCTCTCCTCTGGAGACGGTCATTGACTCAGGACGAGGAACTGCTGCTGTCGGTTCTGCACTTCTCCTGGGGTGTGAGCACAGGGCTCAGATCTCAGTGCTGCCCAGCCAGTGCCAGATTCTAGCTTAATAACGGATTTAAAAAGCTGCAGCCTGACAGTTTAGGAGACAGCCAGCATAACCTTGAGCAGGAGACAGGGAGCCTAGAACTCCTGGGTTCCAATTCAGGTACTGACACAGATTCTCCCTGTGCAGTCAATTCACTTCTCTATGCCTTAATCTCCCCCAGCCACCAGCACTGCAGAAGCAGGGTTCATTCACTAGTGCTCACGAAGGCTTGAAGACCCTAGGATGGACGCACTGCAGTAAAGCATGCCCTGAGGTCAAATACTTAGTGACTAGCTGCACAGCTAAGGTAGGTGTCATGCACCCATTGTCAAATCCTGCCTCGGGGGGGAGTACCCCCTGGGGCATAGAGACAGCAGTCAGTGCACATGCAATATCCTGGCTTGGCAGGTATGATCAGTCCTCCCTCTAAGAGCTGGCCCTGGTGACCTTCAAAGCCTCAGACTTACAGCCAGAAGAGTTACTCTCCTAGCTCAAGCAGTAGGCGCTTGTGCTTTTGGTGTTGAAGGTCCTGGGTTCAATCCCTATTGTCACCCAGGGACCCATTGGTGCTACTAGCAGAGGGGCTCCAGAGGGATTTACAGGGGATCTCCTGGGTCAGACAGCTGCAGAATAGTTCAAAGGGTGGCACGTGAGATCTCAACCGAGAGCCAGTAGCTGGCTGGTCATCAATCATTGTGAGATGTACATACAGATAATTTCTGAAGAGTTCTGTGCCTTGGCTGGAAATTATGCTCTTAAGGGCTTGGAGTTAAGGCAGGTCACCAGGAGGTAACATGCCACGGAGATGTGCCTTGCTCCCTGTCTGGCCCTTGGTGCATTGTGGATTGTCTGCCTCCCACTGTTACATGCTGAGCCAGGGGCAAACTGAGAGATTGTGAAATCAACAAAAGAGGAAATCTACAGGAAGAAAGAAACTGCAGGGTGTTAGATGTTCAGCTGTGTGTGTTCTCCCTGCGTGCTGCCCCAGTTCTGCGCAGACAGCCGGCACAGCAGACCTCAAGCAAACCACCCAATGACCACAAGATCCGTTAAGGTACAAAGGCACCAGGCCAGGTTTATTGTGGACAAAGCACGGTACTAGCACCTGGCAGACTCTACGAGGATACTAAGACATGTATGCCTGTGACAATGGACGCAGCTCAGTGAATGGTGGGATTTTCCATTCCCCTGTCAGCTGGACAAAGATACCCCCTCTGAGATACATCTTTATACCCTGATACAAACAAGTTAATACTGCCCCCGACATGGCTAATTACTGCCCCCTGCCGTGGCTAGTTATCACCCATCACCTTGTACATGTTGGTTCGATCAAAACATCTTTATTGATCACATTGTCATCCTGACCTTACCTTTTAGGAGGGGTCAATGCGTTCCTGTTATCCTTGGGGAATGTGTTTGTAACATCCTTGATAGCGGGATGTTCTGGTACCGCTCTTCTGGAACGTGTTTGTGTGAGTGCTCTGTGCCTAGCACTTCTGAGAAATGTGTTTCTGCAATATCAGCCCTGTTCTTGCCAGATGCTGTGAGTTTGCAAGCAGGCAGAGCCTGACTTTTGCTAACTTCGCTTTAGATCAGCAAAGCGTGCCCACTGCTTTAGCTCAGGCCTCTGGTACAAGGGTTTTTATCCCAGGCTCACTTCCTACTACACAGAGCGGGTGCCCTGTTGATAAAGAAAGGCTGGGGCTGCTATACCCTGGAGCACAAAGAGACACACTGAATCCTTCAACTAGGGGGCAAACTGCCAGCCTGGATGTCTCATGAAAGGAAGGTCACAGCTGGCCTGACTGTAAAGTGCTGCAAGGATTTTGGGTCAGCAATAACCTGCTAGCCCCGAGAGGCTCCAGTTAATCAAGTCTAGGCTCTATAATGCGTGTTATGACTTTACAGGACCATTTCTTTCCAATACTTCTACTTGAAGCTCTACTCTGTTAAATAAACTTAGATAGGCCAACAGTGAAATCAAACCTCAGTGCTGTGGGTTAAGCAGAGCGGGGATCTGAGTTGGAACTGCTCGGTATGTGCTTAGGCAAAGGAGGCAGCAAAGAATTTGCATCACAGGGAGAGCAGGACCATTCTAGTGTTTGGTTAAATAGGAAAGATACAGCACTAAGATGGGTAGTAGAGGGAATGGAAGAACCAGCTTGCTCCGAACAGTTCTGGCTGTACGGCATCCAGCACTGGAGCACAGACCCTGACGGGGGCCTCTGTGTTCAATGGCAATATAAATAATAAGCAGGGTTTAGATGATGAAAAGCTGACACGGTTAACCATTGGAGGGGGAGAGTTCTTCCAGCACATGTGGGAGAGAGACACCATGTGGCACCCTGACGTGCTAATCAAGGCGAGGAAGGGGTGTGATCTGAGCACAGGGCTGGGGGTATATCGACACGGCCAAAAAAAAGAAATAGAAATAGAATCATAGAATATCAGGGTTGGAAGGGACCTCAGGAGGTATCTAGTCCAACCCCCTGCTCAAAGCAGGACCAATTCCCAACTAAATCATCCCAGCCAGGGCTTTGTCAAGCCTGACCTTAAAAACCTCTAAGGAAGGAGATTCCACCACCTCCCTAGATAACCCATTCCAGTGCTTCACCACCCTCCTACTGAAATAGTGTATCCTAATATCCAACCTAAACCTCCCCCACTGCAACGTGAGACCATTTCTCCTTGTTCTGTCATCTGCCACCATTGAGAACAGCCGAGCTCCATCCTCTTTGGAACCCCCCTTCAGGTACTTGAAGGCTGATATCAAATCCCCCCTCATTCTTCTCTTCTGCAGACTAAATAACCCCAGTTCCCTCAGCCTCTCCTCGTAAGTCATGTGCTCCAGCCCCCTAATCATTTTTGTTGCCCTCCGCTGGACTCTTTCCAATTTTTCCACATCCTTCTTGTAGTGTGGGGCCCAAAACTGGACACAGTACTCCAGATGAGGCCTCACCAATGTCGAATAGAGGGGAATGATCACGTTCCTCGATCTGCTGGCAATGCCCCTACTTATACAGCCCAAAATGCCGTTAGCCTTCTTGGCAACAAGGGCACACTGTTGACTCATTTCCAGCTTCTCATCCACTGTAACCCCTAGGTCCTTTTCTGCAGAACTGCTTCCTAGCAATTCGGTCCCTAGTCTGTAACAGTGAATGGGATTCTTCCGTCCTAAGTGCAGGACTCTTAACTTGTGTGTGGTCTTAACTTGGGTTGGCTCAGAGGGGTTCAAATAGCGCTGAAGGCACAGCAGCTTGGGTTAGCAGCTTGAATTGTAAGTTTTATAACTTTTAACCTTATAAGTTTTAACTCAAGCTGCTAACCTGAGTTGCCAGATCTTCACTGCTGTTTTAACTCAGGTTAGCTAACTCAGGTTAGGAGCAAGGGGTTCTTGCAGTGTCGCTATGCCCTGGGGAGGCAGAATTCCTGGGTTCTTTTCCCGGCTCTGCCATTCACTCATCCTTGCTTTCTCTGCGCCAGTTTCCCCCAGACATCAAACGGGGGTGACAAATTACCTGCCACACCGGGTGCTGCCAGGCTAAGGTCTGTGCCTTAAGTGCCATGAGATCACCCCACCCAAGACACTGAGGGTGAAGGGTCTTTCTCAAGCCATTGGTTCACGAAGCTGCGATGAAGCGGAGGAAGGACAAACGCTTACATCAGGCTGACATGAACCCAAGGTCAGGGGCTATGATTTATGAGTGCCGATAGCCCTGGGGGAATGAACCAGCAAGTTTGCATGGCACAGAAGACTACCAAGAGGCATGTTACAGTAGCCCACACGTGTTCTAAAATAGATATTCAGGTAGGACAGGGCTGGCTCCAGGTTTCAGATTTGCAATCCTGCACCCATAAGAGAGCAATGCAGGTGACCGTCGTCTGCCTCAGCCAGCTAGCGGACTCCTGCTTGGTTTTCCCCCAATCGTCGCAACCCAGCTCTCTGAGTGCCCACATGACCCACGCCACTGCAGCAGCTTAGCCCCTGAACATCCACCAATTGATCCTCAACACAAGAGCGCTCAGGTCCCATTCCGGCACTCACATGAAATTAGCGAGGATCACCTGCAAACTCAGGCCTAACACCGCACAGGACGTCTGGGGAAATAGAGCCCAGGCCATCCCACTGCCAGTCCCTAGTTCTAACCACTAAACCAAACAGCCTCTTTAAAATCACCTCCATGTAGATTCCACACACATCCCCCCACACACACTCCCAAGCAAACACTTGCTATCAGTCTGCCATGGAACGCTTTGAATAATAATTTAAAAAACTGTTTGGAGAAAGAAATCAAACTGGGAATACTGAATTTAAAAAAGTTAATCAAAGATAAAATTTAGCATCAGAACTGCCAGTGAAACGCGTTTCTAGTTACGGGGAATTTGGGTCAGTCAAGTTCTGTACAAAAGCTACATTCTCATTCTAGGGCAGAAGATAATCCACTTTGAAAGAGGAAATATATTTTAAACCCTTTTCACTCTGCTTAACTACCTCAGTGCATATTTTCATCAGCTTTCGGCTCCTTCCTCGAGCCTCCTAACTGGATAAAGCTGCAGGCTTTATAGCTTTTCCACTAATGCCACACAAACGCTGCTCCCCTCCCCCCCGCCGATTTATTTACCGTGTTAATCTTAGGGAGACAGAGTGGGCGATTTTCATCATTAGCTTGTAATTTCAATCGCAAACAAGGAGCCGGGGGTTCTGCCCTGCCTCACGCTTCAGGCACAAGACCGAGGATGAAGATCCTGCAACCACAGTATAATTATCTATTTACGGCCGCACATCACCACAGTGTCCAGTCACCTGCATCCCTCCTTTGCAATACAAGTGGAGTTACCCATGCCAGAGCACGCTTCACTTCAGAATACTTGCTCTTATACTAGTGCTGCATTGATGCTCCCTAGGCTCCCCACCCCCTAGGGAAAAATCTGAAGGTAACCAGCTCACAAGCTGGTAAATTCCTTCCCCACGCCCATCATACCTAGCTTGCCAGTGTAATGATCCCTCCCTTCCCACACAAATCATAAGCAGAGTTTGAACCTAGGACCTTCAACAGCACAGCACAGCACAGACCTCTACCATGTGAGCCAGGGGGGCAACTCCATTAGCTGGCAGCAGCAGTAAGTTTTTATCTTTCAGCCGACCAGCCGCTAGAGGTGGACATGCTGCAAATTTGGCTAGCATGTTAAGCCTGTAAGAGCGTTAGGACTCACAAACGTCCCTTCGACAAGTTACGGTGCATGCACAGTGCTTATGCAGGGAACTGTAGGCTGAAGGGATGGGATACAGCATGAACGCAAACCGTTCTCTCTTTAAATCACAGGCCAGTGCTCCCTACATTAAAGGTGCTTAGGCAAGTCCCCTAATCAGTCTTCCCCAGAATTCTTATGGCATTGAAAAAAAAAATCGCCTAAATTGCCCTTGTTAACCAAAACATGTGTTAAGTATAGTATACACCACATTGATAGGTATTAGGTGCACGATATTAATAGAATATACATTCTTTAGACAAGTGCTGGGAAGTTATGTTAACTGAACGTATTAGGCTCTTCCTACAATTCTGTTCACCACGTCAAGTATCCCACAACACTTCACAAAGCGGAAGTCAGCTTTGGCATTAGAAAATGGGACACTCGTCAAAGGCAAAAATACATTAATGTTCTGCCCTGGCACAAGCCGGGGAGGTGGCTTCACGGACCAGTACCTGGAATGTTGGTACCCAAAACCAAAATAAGGAAGGTCCAGAACAACAAGTAAAGGATCTGGGACAGCCTGGTGGGTTGGGTTTTAGTGATGTAGAGAGAGTTTTGTAACTTGTAAAATCATCTTATAAATACTGCTAGCTGAAATGCTCGTCTTTGAAGCACACCTTCTGTGTACGGCGAACACACTGTGAGAATTTGCTTCCCATGCCTCCTTTCCATATCACACTGTTGTGTCTTTAGACAATAACCAAACCTAGCCAAGTGTATCTGGTCTCGAGTATTTTTAAGAACGAACCGCAAGTGCAGTCAAACAACCTTGTGGTGTCAATACCCTGATGAGCCCAGGTCAGGAGCGACTGGGATCAAACGTTAAAACTGACCATCTTTGGAATTTTATTGTGTTGCCTTTTTAAGATTACATCTTTCACCCCCCACCAACCCCCATCACCATGGTACCCCAGCATCTTAAAAGGCTGAAATGGAGACATTCAAAACCTCAGTAAGAAACCAAACATCATGATCCTCTGCAGCCATCATCCTTACCCATCAGCTAGGAAAACAGGGGCACGTCTACACTGCAATAAGAGACCCACAGGGGGAGGGTCTCAGAGCCTGGGCCCAGCCTGAGCCTGAACATCTACACTGCTCCTTTTATCCCCACAGCCCGAGCCCCACGAGCTAGCTGAGCCGGGCCCTGAGCCTTGGTGCTGTAGGTTTGTTATTACAATGTAGACGTACCCTGCAAGTCCAGGTTTCCCTTTCTGCCTCACAGACTGAGCTTAGGCTGCTTCTAGCACTCTGACCGGGTGACCCCTTCCAACTAGCCCAGTGGCCCGGCTAGCTGGCTCATCTGTGATCCTGCCCAAGACCTGGGACTTGCCTCCAGTGTTAACGTTGACAGGGGAAGGAGGAGACTCTTGCATCTCAAACAGGGAGCAGAGGTTTAGCTGAGCGCGATAATGAGCAGCCAAGTACGGTGATGAACAAAAATGAAACGACTCCTCCCCATTCTAGATAACCGAACAGTGGATCCAGTGCCAGCTTTTCCCAGACTGGAGAGAAGGTGGCCATTTCAGCCAACGCAGTCATCATTATTCATAAACAACAAGATCATCTAAACTCCAGTCCATTCAAATGTGTTTCGCTGTGTCTGTGTGTTCTGAACTCAGGGCCGGCTCCAGCTTTTTTGCCGCCCCAAATGGCGAAGCGGGGAAAAAAAAAAAAAAAAAAAAAGACGAAGCCGATCGGCAGCACCCCAATCGTGCCGCTTCATTCTTCGGCGGCAATTCAGCGGCAGGTCCTTCGGTCCCTCTCTTCCTCTTCAGCGGCAGCTCAAAGAGGAAGAGAGGGACTCGCCGCCGAAGTGCTGCCAAAGACCCAGACGTGCTGCCCCTTTCCATTGGCCACCCAGGGCCGGCGCAACCCATTAGGCGACCTAGGTGGTCGCCTAGGGCGCTGCTATTTTGGGGGCGCCTGCGCCCCAGCCGCCCGTTGAAATTTGGGGGTGGGACCTTCCGCCACCGCTGTTGGGGGCGGCATTTCGGGGGCGGGACCTTCCGCCGCCTAGGGCGCCGGAAGAGCTGGCGCCGCTACTGTGGCCACCCCAAGCACCTGCTTCCTTCGCTGGTGCCTGGCTGGCCCTGTCTGAACTACGAGGGCCCAACCTTACCCCAAATCACTGGCATTACATCGCTGGGCAATCACGTGTGTTTAGAAATATGCTAGCCAATAAGAGCAATATTCTACTTTTCTATATCCCCCCTACCTTAAGGCATTTCACAAACACTGATTGTTCTCCTGTCCCACACCTGTGGGACAATCACCTCTGCGTAAACAGCTTGCAGAGTTCATGAACGTTTCAGTCCATGGCTCGAAAAAAAATCGCAAGACACCTGCAAAGCAAAGGCCAGNCTCAGGGCCGGCTCCAGCTTTTTTGCCGCCCCAAATGGCGAAGCGGGGAAAAAAAAAAAAAGACGAAGCCGATCGGCGGCACCCCAATCGTGCCGCTTCATTCTTCGGCGGCAATTCAGCGGCGGGTCCTTTGGTCCCTCTCTTCCTCTTCAGCGGCAGCTCAAAGAGGAAGAGAGGGACTCGCCGCCGAAGTGCCGCCAAAGACCCAGACGTGCTGCCCCTTTCCATTGGCCAACCAGGGCCGGCGCAACCCATTAGGCAACCTAGGCGGTCACCTAGGGCGCTGCTATTTTGGAGGCGCCTGCACCCTGGCCGCCCGTTGAAATTTGGGGGCGGGACCTTCTGCCACCGCTGTTGGGGGCGGCATTTCGGGGGCGGGACCCCCCCAACAGCGGTGGCGGAAGTAGCTGGCGCCGCTACTGTGGCCACCCCAAGCACCTGCTTCCTTCGCTGGTGCCTGGCTGGCCCTGTCTGAACTACGAGGGCCCAACCTTATCCCAAATCACTGGCATTACATCCCTAGGCAATCACATGTGTTTAGAAATATGCTAGCCAATAAGAGCAATATTCTACTTTTCTATATCCCCCCCTACCTTAAGGCATTTCACAAACACTGATTGTTCTCCTGTCCCACACCTGTGGGACAATCACCACTGCGTAAACAGCTTGCAGAGTTCATGAACGTTTCAGTCCATGGCTCGAAAAAAATCGCAAGACACCTGCAAAGCAAAGGCCAGTACTAGACTGGACAGGGAAGGAGCTGGCATGGACCTTGAGGGGCAATGCCCATCCTGGAAGTCCAGTGCCCCCTGCTCCTGGGAAGGGCGAGGGTGCTGGGATTCCTACCAGGGCATTCTCAAAGGACAGTGCACAACTGGTTCCACCTTTCCTATCAGCCTCTGGCAAGGAGCTAACTCAGCCCTGGGCTCCTGTTTCATTGATGGAAGAGAAAAAGACCCTCCCCACCCCCCACAAAAGACTCCTTGGTAGTTTTGGAATGGGGGAAGGGTAGGAAATAGACAAGGGGTACAAAGATGTTTGATATTCTACCCTGTACTGTATCCCTCCTCTGCCTCTGTTTTCAGCTCCTCAACCCCGCACGAACAGCTGAAGTGCTCCTTACTGCTGATCACAGCTTTAGCTCAAGCAGCCACTAAGTGCAACTGATATGATTCTTGACTGTTACCTGGGGCTCACAGCTGCAATGCGACTGCCCAGCGTCTTTCGCACTGCTGCAGCGTGGGGAAGATATAAGCAGCAGCAGCGAAGCCAGGCAGACACAGACTGACTACACAGCACTAGTTCATACTCAGTGAGTTTTCTTTGTCATCACGATGAGATACATGTTCGTTATATAGAAACTGATGTTCTAGTCTGACCTCCTGCATAACACAGGCCAGAGACCCTCACCCTGCAATTTCTGGATCAAGATTGTAACTTCACTGTGAGCTATACCAAATCTTTTAGAAAGGCAGCCAGTTTTCATTCAAAGACTGCAAGTGAGGGAGAACCCCCCACATTCCTAGGTGTGTTGTTGCAATGGCTAATTACTCTCCCTTAAAATTTGCACCTTCTGTCTTGTCTGAATCTGTCTAGCTTCAGCTTCCAACAATGGTGCCTTGTTCTGCTGGACTGAAGATCGGTCGACCCTCAGAAATCTGCCCCCCTCCGTAGGTATTTGCAGATTGTGATCAAGTCACCTTTTAACCTGCTCTTGGATAAACTACACAGACTGAACTTCTCTAGGTTCCCACCCTAAGGCAGGTTTTTCCAGACCTCAAATAATTTTTGTAGCTTTTTTCTGAACCCCTCCCAGGTTTTCAGTGTAACTTTTGAAATGCGGACACCAGAACGGTACACAGCATCCAGCGGAGGTCTTACTAATGCCATATGCAGAGGTAATACCACCTCCCTACTTCTATTTGATCTTCTCCTGCTTATACTTCCAAGGATTGCATTCACTCTGCTCACGACATCAAGGCACTGAGCTCATGTCCAGTCTAGAGTACTGGGGTGAGGGTTATCTAGCAAAATGGAGTACAGGAGGGCAACGTGTGATTCTGCAACAGAAGCCGTGGTCACTCTGGTTTCAAGCTGGTGGGGCAGCAGGCTGTAGTTGGAGACAGGGCAATATCAGCCAGCCACTATCCAGCACAATAGGAAATCTGCTCAGCCACACCACTCTGATGTATAGTTTTCTATCTGTGCCTCCCCCATCACTTTAGTATCAGCACCTCAGCCTTTCAGGTATTAATCCTCTCATAACACATGCTCTACCTCACTGGGGTAACTGTACAAGTGGGGATCTGAAGAACAGAGAGACTAGTTCAAAGTCACACCGGGAGTCTGATGGAGCAAGGAATTAAACCCGAGCTTTCCGAGTCTCAGGGCAGGTCTACACACTACAGAATTATTTTGGTATAACTGTCACTCAGGGGTGTGGAAAAATCCATACCCCTAAGCAACGTAGTTATACCAACCTAAGCACTGGTGCAGACAGCAGAGCTTCTACTGCCAACATAGCTACCGCCTCTCTCAGAGGTGGATTAACTACACTGATGGGAGAGCTCTCTCGTGTTGGTGTAGAGCATCTTCATTAAAGTGCTGCAGCTGCGCCGATGCAGTGTAGACCTGACACCATGGTGGAGCCCTGGAACCATCCTTCCTCTCCGTTCTGTCAGCACCCTCAGAGTACTGATGTTACATGCACACCTGCACAAGCAGAAACTGGGTTGTGCACACAAGTAGAGGGCATTTAAAGGTGATTAATGGCCACATGTACAGGCAGATCGAGATGTATGCTAGACTATACAACAAGGCATTGCTGAACAACTGAAGCATATCTTTTCATGGATAATACTTAGCCATTACACCCTCAAACCTCTGGGTGCGCATTAATCCACCCACATGCTACCCAGATTCCATCAACCCCCTTCCTCAAACTTCCCTCCAGCCTGGCTGAAGCATGGGGCTGGAGCCAGCACTCCTGAGTTCTACGGGCAGCTCCGACACACACCCTTTTGTGGCGCTGAGCACATGGGAAGGAGGGCGGTGAGGATCCGCCTAGGGTTTGGAAGGTTTCAGATAGGTACGAGCCAGAGACAATACAAAGTGAGGGGAGGGTCCTGGTGAGAAGTCCCCCTTTGATCTCCAGCTGCTGGGAAGGCAGTGGGTGCTGAGACTCTCCTCGGAGCGCAGTCCCCGAGTACTGTTCAAGGGCTGTTTTTCAGTTCCAGCATCTGGCCTGTAGGCATCTAATAAATGAGGAAGTATCATTTCTCCCCCTGTTCCTCACACACACACACCCTCCCTCCCAGCTGCCGGAAGGGAGAATTACTCTCTTACCCCTCTTCAGGCTGCTGCATGGTAGGGTGTCTGCTACTCTACCCTTCTCCCAGGCTCCATATTTTGGGCAGCTCCTCCACCAGCCTCTGCAGCAGCTCAGAGCTGTGCTCAGCATGAAATTGACATGATTCTTGTCAGTTTCACAGCCACACATTAAGTTCCCAAAGGCTGCAGTGAAAATCACTAGGGTCTTCTCCACTTCTCTACCGCTCATTGGCAGAGCCCTGAGCAGCACCAGGTGCCCCGGAGCTGTCCATCAACAGATTCAGACAGATGGCCCCGCATCAGGTCATGCTGGGAAATTTCTCTTCCTAACAAGAAGGGCTAGAAACACATGGCACCATTTTCAGAGGCACTGAGCACCCACCAATTCCACTGGAGCGGAGCACCCTGGAAAAGTTGGGCTATTTAAAACAAAAGAATAAAAGCTTGGATTCTGCACAAGTTAAGGGTTCATGCCCAGGACTCGCCAGTAAGGCAGCAGAATTTGAGTGCTGATAGCATTGTCTAAATGCCATATAACTCCTACCTACACCTCTTCTACACGGACTCTGCTTTGAGCCATGTCTACCACCAATCCCACTGGCTTCAAATCCAGCGTTCCCTGTATCTCAGGTACCTAAATGATCCAGAATTCCTACTCATTTCCATGTAACCTTCTCTCATCACACCCTCACCCCAGCACTTCTACAGCCAGGCTACCAAGAAACACACCATGAGACCTTAATACCCAGTAATATATTGGGGGGAGAGGTCGCCATGCGCCCCAGATGCATTTACACCTCTCTCAGATATCTTCTTCCCTAGCACATGAGTTACTGTCCCAGCAGCTCAACAGACATTTCCCTGCCACAAGGGGCAGGTAACATACAGAGACGAGAGACCCACTAGAGACAAGGGAGATTAGCCAGCTAAAGAGCAGGGCTGGGGGGGTAGTTACACTTCTGCATTCTTACCAGAGGCTGCAGCCTGAACTTCGCTTTGCCTTTCCACTCTCCAGCTGCCTCTACCACACTGAAAAGCCTCCCCAGCAGCCAGCCAGCGACCCCGCAGCAGGCAGACCGACCGACCCTGCCTTGGAGAGAGACGGAGAGTTTCTCTTGGTGTCACAGGGGAAACTCCCCTCCCCACAGATGCCCAGAGAGGGGAAGGGGAAGGGGGGAGAGAAGAGGAAGGGAAGGAAGTGAGCAGAGCAGGCAAGGAAGGGGAGAAGGAGAGGTTGGGGGAGCAGGTGAGAGAAGTCAGGGCAGAGCAGGGGACAATCACAGAAAGGAGGAGAAGGGGGGAGCTGAGGCAGGAAACTGAACTGGGGGAAGCCGGGCAGAAGGGCGTGGGAGGGGAGCTGGGGGAGTGGGGGGAAGCGGGGCAGGAGCGGGGGAAGCGGGGCAGGAGGACTGGGGGAAGCGGGGCAGGAGCGGGGGGACTGGGGGAAGCGGGGCAGGAGCGGGGGAAGCGGGGCAGGGGGACTGGGGGAAGCGGGACAGGAGCAGGGGGAGTGGGGGAAGCGGGGCAGGAGCAGGGGGAGTGGGGCGGGGCAGGTGAGGGTAGGGAGCGGGCTGGGGGAGTGGGGATGGACTGGGGAGGTGGGAACAGGAAGGGGGCATCACATGAGGGGGTGGGGGCAGCTGGAGTGAACCAAAGGGGGCAGGAAGGGGCTGGGGGGGGGCAGGGTAGGAAGGGGGCGGGGTAGGTGGGGGGCCGGGCGGGAAGGGACCAGGGCAGGGGGCGGGCCGGGGTACGAGGGGGGCGGGGGGAATGGGACAGGTGAGGGGCGGGCCGGGGTACGAGGGGGGCGGGGGGAATGGGACAGGTGAGGGGCGGGCCGGGGTACGAAGGGGGTGGGGGGAATGGGACAGGTGAGGGGCGGGCCGGGGTACGAAGGGGGCGGGGGGAATGGGACAGTTGAGGGCGCAGGTTGGGGGGCGGGGCAGGTGAGGGGGGCGGGAAGGAACCGGGATAGGGAGGGGCCGGGCGGAGCAGAGGAAGGGGGCGGGGGCAGGTGGGGGGGTAAATGAGGGAAGAGGCGGAGGGGGGGGCGGGCAGAGCGCGAGGCTCCAGCCCCCCGCACTCACCGCTCCCCGCGCGCTCAGCCCCACAACGCTGCTCAGAGCCCCGCGCCACCCGCTCTCCGGCTCGCGGCGGACACGCCCCCGGCTCGCTCCCATTGGCCCGATCTCGTCCCCGCCTCCTCGCTCGCTCATTGGCCAGGGCTGTTCCGGGACCTGTGAGGGCACGAGGCGGCCCCTCCCTCATGGGGGGGGCGTGCGGGGAATCCCTGAGGGCGGTACCTAGGGGGAGGGGTCACCATGGGGGCGGGGCGACGGATTAGGAATGGACCAATGAGGAGCCCGAGGGGTGGGACTGTGTGAGTCTGTGACTGGCACCCCGGACTCCCCCCCCCATGTACTTCCCTGGGACACCCGTGTGCTCCTGGGTCCCGACCCACCCACTGCCCCCTTGGCCTAGCCCACACCCTTGGGCCCACTGCCCATCCCCCTCTTCCTTCCCAATCCCATCCCCCCCCCCTTCCTGTGCCCCCCTTGGGCTAGCCCACACCCTTGGGCCCACTGCCCATCCCCCCTTCCTTCCCAATCCCATCCCCACCCCCGCTGTTCCCCCAACCCCAACGTTCTAATGAATTCATGATGTGCCCCCCAACCCGCATCCGATCCGCTGCCTCCCACTCCCCATCATACGTCACTTCTTTCTCCCACTCCCTACAATCGGAGCTGTCCCACCCAACACCAGTTCTGCCCCCCCCCCCCCCCCCCCCCCCCCCCCCCCCCCCCCCCCCTTCTTCCCCCCCCCCCCCCCCCTTCCTTCCCAATCCCATCCCCCCCCCCTTCCTGTGCCCCCCTTGGGCTCGCCCACACCCTTGGGCCCACTGCCCATCCCCCCTTCCTTCCCAATCCCATCCCCACCCCCGCTGTTCCCCCAACCCCAACGTTCTAATGAACTCATGATGTGCCCCCCAACCCGCATCCGGTCCGCTGCCTCCCACTCCCCATCATACATCACTTCTTTCTCCCACTCCCTACAATCGGAGCTGTCCCACCCAACACCCGTTCTGCCCCCCCCCACACACACACACACACCAGTTCTGCCCCCACCACGCTCTCTAATGGCAAATCATGGAGTAGAATTCGTTTTTTATTAAGTGATATCAGTAAAAAAAAAGGCTGACCAGGATTGCCCTTAAATGGCCACTTGCAGGGATTACAGGCTAAACTGGATTCATGTTCTTTTCACAAACTCCGGTCCCTGGGGTGTGATCCCTCCCTGTGGGGGGAGGCTGCCCCTTCCTGCTGCCCCCGGGCACGGTTAGCCCCGAGCGGCTGGGTCCTGGGTCCCTGTCCAGGTGGGCCCGATCCTTCTTCCAACATCAGGTCGGGGGCTAAGACACAACGGCCAGGGGCGCTGGGACACTTTTTACAGTGGGGGCTGAAATTACCTCGCCCCCAGCCTTACCCCTGTCCGCGCCTCCCGAGCGATGGGGCCAGGAGCGCGAGGCTGTGGCTCCGGGACGGGGCCAGGGTAAAAGGCTGGGCTGGGACCATGGCTGGGGGCGGGAGCAGAGCCCCGGAGCGGCGGGCGTGGGCTGTAGCCGCGGGGACCCCGGGCGCGGGGCCGGAGCCCCGGGCGGCGGGTCCTGCAGCCGATACCCAGCGCCGGGGCCGGGAGCGGAGCCGGAGCCCCGGGTGGCGGGTCCTGCAGCCGATACCCAGCGCCGGGGCCGGGAGCGGAGCCGGAGCCCCCCGGGGCGCGGGGCCAGCCGGGGGCCGCCGCGCGCGGGAGCGGAGGGAGGGCGGCAGCCCGGGGCCCCCGGGCGCGGGGCGGGGAGCCGGGACGGAGCCCGCCGGGGCGCGGGCCAGCCGGGGGGCGCCGCGCGCGGGAGCGGCGGGAGGGCGGCCGCCCGGGGCCCCCCGGCGCGGGGCCCGGAGCGGAGCCGGAGCCCGCCGGGGCGCGGGAGCGGAGGGGGAGCGGCAGCCCAGGGCCCGCGGGCGCGGGGCCGGGAGCGGAGGCGGAGCCCCCCGGGGCGCGGGGCCAGCCGGGGGACACCAGGCGCGGGAGCGGAGGGAGAGCGGCAGGGCGGGCGGCAGCCCGGGGACCCCGGGAGCGGAGCTGGAGCCCCCCGGGGCGCGGGGCCAGCCGGGGAACGCCGGGCGCGGGAGCGGAGGGAGGGCGGCAGGGCGGGCGGCAGCCCGGGGACCCCGGGAGCGGAGCTGGAGCCCCCCGGGGCGCGGGGCCAGCCGGGGGGCGCCGCGCGCGGGAGCGGAGGGGGGGGGGCAGGCCGGGGCCCCCGGGCGCGGGGCGGGGAGCCGGGACGGAGCCCGCCGGGGCGCGGGGCCAGCCGGGGGACACCAGGCGCGGGAGCGGAGGGAGAGCGGCAGCCCAGGGCCCGCGGGCGCGGGGCCGGGAGCGGAGCCGGAGCCCGCCGGGGCGCGGGGCCAGCCGGGGGACGCCGCGCGCGGGAGCGGAGGGAGGGCGGCATGGCGGGCGTCCGCCCGGGGACCCCGGGCGCGGGGCCGGAGCCCCGGGTGGCGGGTCCTGCAGCCGATACTCAGCGCCGGGGCCGGGAGCGGAGCCGGAGACCCCCCGGACCGGACTGGCAGCCTGGGCCAACCCCGCACCACCCCCTTATATCAAACCCAGTGAAACGGAGCCGAAATGTTCTCGAAGTGCAAACTGGCCACACACCAGCTCCACCCCCCGGGCTCCGACCGGCCACCAGGTCAACCACCCCCGGGGGAAAGTTTGTCTGGGAAAAGTTTCTCTCACTCCAAACCGGCCACCAGGTCAACCCTGGCGGTGGGGGGGCAGCAGTTTCGCTCAGGCCCCTTGCCCAGGGGCGGGCCAGACCCGAGAGTAGAGCGAAGGAGGGGATCCACTAACTGGCTCCAGCGAATTCTCGGGGGCGCCCTCCGCTGGCAGCCGCGTTGAGGTCCCTCCGTTTATAACTGCTGGTCATGATGCTCCGGCGGGTGGACCGACGGCTCCACCATAGCCATGAGTCACCCCGCTTGGCCTGGCAGCGCTCAGCAGGGATCACATCGCAGGGAGCGGAATGTCAGCACGTGGGCTCTACACTCGGAACACACGCGCACGCGCAGTGCGTTAACCCTTCGAGAGCCAACACGCAGGCAGCCGGGTCGCCTACGTGCCATCGGCCGAGTCCGTCCCGGAAGGGACAGGGCTCAGCAACCCCACGCTGCATTCGGAGTGGGGAAACCCCGGAGGTGTTTCCCCGGCCACCTGTCCCTGCGGGAGGTTCCAGGTGGCCCTGAGCTGGGCAGCTCGGTACAGGGGTGAGAGAAGGGGGGGAAGGGGAGGGACGGGAGGGGGGAGCTACTCTCGGGCCCAGAAGTAGCTCCGATCCCTTCCTCACCCCAAGCTCAGCTTCCCGGGACGCTGAGCCTGTCCCTCGCACTGACCAGCTCGATAGCCTCATGACACAGCTCCGCAGGCACCCGCACAAATGAGGGAGGGGGGAAAAGGCAGCCGCCCGCTGGCCCGGGGAGGAGCGGCGGGCGAGCCCCGCCCTGTGGATGCTGTAGCTGGGTAAGAGAGGGAGGCTCGGGCCCTTCGGGGGAACCGTCTTCCCCATCCCGGGTACTCTGCCCCCCCGACTCCCAGTGGGGACCAGTCCCGTCATGTCCTGCACCCACTGGGACTTGTCGCCTCCTGCGTGTTAACGGGACAGAGTCTCTCAAAGGTTCAAACCCCCTGAGACTGGCTTTCGTCGACTGTCAAACCAGAAGGGGAACCCCTGTGATCAGAACTGGTGTTGGGGGGGGGGCAGAACTGGTGGGGGGGGGACAGAACTGGTGTTGGGGGGGGTGGGGGCCAGAACTGGTGTTGGGGGGGGGGGACAGCTCCGATTTTAGGGAGTGGGAGAAAGAAGTGATGTATGATGGGGAGTGGGAGGCAGCGGATGGGATGCGGGGTGGGGGGCACATAATGAATTCATTAGAACGTTGGGGTTGGGGGAACAGCTGGAGCCGCCGCCCCCCCGTACTCCATACACCTGGCAGAGTTGGCAAGAGACACCACGGCTGTGTGGAGGCGGGGGCTGAGCGCCCAGGGGAGAGGCAGCTGGGCACCTGCCCACACAGGTGGAGGACACACCTCAGCAGGGACAACTCGGTCTTTTCCGGACACGCTCGGAGCCCAGTCGTAGTGTCCGCAGCCGAGAGCTCAGTCTGAATTCAGCAGAGGGGGATGGGGACGGGGGGGATTGGGATGGAACGGGGGATGGGCAGTGGGCCCAAGGG
>QXTE01000120.1:449614-465973 GCA_003942145.1 Platysternon megacephalum | reverse complement strand
CCCTCACCTGCCCCGCCCCACTCCCCCTGCTCCTGCCCCGCTTCCCCCACTCCCCCTGCCCCAGTCCCCCTGCTCCTGCCCCACTTCCCCCACTCCCCCTGCTCCTGCCCCGCTTCCCCCACTTGTCCCAGTCTCTCAAAGGTTCAAAACCCCTAAGACTGGCTTTCATCGATTGTCAAGCCAGAAGCGGACCCCTGTGATCAGAACTGATGTTGGAGGCGGGGGCGGGGGCAGAGAGAACTGATATGAGGGGGGACAGCTCCGATTTTAGGGAGTGGGAGAAAGAAGTGACGTATGTTGGGGAGTGGGAGGCAGCGGATCGGATGCGGGTTGGGGGGCACATCGGATGTTTTGCCTGGGATCATTGTTGGTGTTTTGGGAATGGGCAGATGTTGTGGGGGAGGGGGGCACATAATGAATTCACCTTACTCCGTACTGGATTTACCATGGCGCCGTGCCCACGGTCCAAAGGGGCCCCGGCCCACTCTTCTCCGCCCCCCGTCCACCCGGGGGCAGAAGCTTAGTGCTGCCGGCTCCTGCTGCAGCAGGGCAGGCTCTGCCGGCAGCCAAACTCATCCCCCGCCTCTTTCCCCAGTGTGCTGCGTTCCCTCTTCTCCCCCCCGCCGATCAGCTGCTTGCCACCAGGAGGGAGGGGGGAGAGCGGAGCCTCAGCACCTCACTGCTCCGGGGAGGAGGAGAAGAGGCGGGGCCTTGGGGAAGGGGCTGGAATCAGGGCATACCCCCTCCAGCCCCTTGCATGAGCACCCCCACACCCCCAGCCCACACCCCCAGCCCTCTGCCCACCCTGATCCCTGCACCCCCTCACATACCCCCAGCCCACCCTGACCCCTGCACCCCCTCACACCTCCCCAGCCCCCTGCCCTGACCCCTGCACCCTCTCACACACACCCAGCCCCCTGCCCACCCTGATCCCTGCACCCCCCCAGCCCTCTGCCCTGACTCCTGGACCCCTTACACCTCCCCCCCACCCCATGCCCTGANAACACAGTCAAAGCAGAGCTTGTAGGTATGGAAAACAGGATCCCTCAGTCAGGTCTGTCTTGTGGGGTAGGGAGCCCAGACACCAGTGCTGGGCCTCCCTCTGTTTCCCCAGCCAGCTCCAAACTGCAACCCCCTCCAGCCCCTCCTCTGTCCTTTGTCTCTTTCTCCGGGCCAGGAGGCCACCTGATCTCTTTGTTCTCCAACACCTTCAGTTGGCACCTTGCAGGGGAGGGGCCCAGGCCATCAGGAGACAGGGTGTCAGCCATTCTCTGTGCAGACAGCATCACACCTGCCCTCTGGGGCTCTGCAACAATCACGCTTATCCCACCACCTAGATACCTAAGAAATGCATAGGGGAAACTGAGGCACCCACACAGTATTCAGAGAAAACATTAAGAACAGTCCCACTTTTTCACACTGGAGGAGGGGCAGCTCAGTGCAGAGAGAGATGAAGAGAATGGGCTAGAACCAGGGAGAAGGTAGGTACCCGCTCTATGTGGGCAGGGCTGGGGAGGGGGATCCTGTTTGCCCCCTCCCCAGCCCTGCTGCCCTTGCAGTTTACCCCTGGCCACTTCCTTGCTCCAGGGACCAACCCTAGCTCCCGCCCCACTGTGCTTTTGCCCCCGGCCCCTTTTACAATCATTCCCCAGGGGGGCCCACAAATATGTTTGGAGCCGGGTCCACAAAAAGTTAATCCAGCCCTGTGGGGTGCTCAGATCCCAGGGTAACAGTTGCAGTAGAACTGCCCAGGGAGAGTAAACTTGATTTCCAGGGATTCTCTCCTCCTTGAACTGCCCTTGACTGGCATGCCGACTAGTCATGGGAGACGTTCCCCGGCGTCGCCAACTCTTGCTCGTTCATTGTAAGTCTCACGAGGGTTTGTGTTTCCCCGAGAGCCCCAGCTCCTGGAGTCATGTGATTAGGTGAGACTCTCACCTTTCCTTCAAGCAAAATGAGGTGTCTAGCCCTGGAGGGCGTGGAGGAACGGTGAGCCCTCTAGGCTCAGACGCCAGGAGGCATAGGAAAAGAGCCCAACAATTTAAAAAACACCTTCTCATTTTTAAGCCAATCTCAGGATTTTTGAACACTTGCGGCTGTTAATACAGTTTTCCTGAGACGCCTTTACCTCCCTACACACCGGCAGCAGAGTTCTGGGAACGACTGTTGGGCAGAAAGGGCCGTTGGAAGGAGCTGGGAAGGGGGCACTGGGGGATGGGGCCAGGGATGGGGATCGCGCCACAGCAGTGGGGGGAGAGATTATTTCTTTGAGGGCCTTCAGTAGGTACCACACCACTCTGGGGACATAGTGGAGCAGGACCCGGTTCCTAGGGGCTTACAGTCTAACCCAGTGGTGCTCAGCAGAGGTCAGCAGGAGATGGGATACAGTGGCTGCAGGACCAGCTTTGGACATCCCATTGAGATGAATGGGGGCCGGACACCCCCCTCTCTGAGAGCGGCTTTTTCCTCTCTGCAGAGGCAGGCAGCCGTGCGGCGGGTCACGCTGGGGAGAGTTTTCCTTGCAATAATAGAAGCTTACATTGTGCAGACGCAGAGGGGGCTACCAGCCAGGGAGTGCGACCATGGCAGTATCAATTGTTGCCAGACTGGCAATGGGAAGGGGAGAGACGCAGTTAGACACTAGCAGGAGAATAGGGGGGATAACACGAAAGGAACCTCTGATACAGCAACTGAGTTAAAGGGCTCCAGCTGTGGGAACTGAAGGCCACAGAGGCAGGAGAAGAAAAGTGGATACTATATTCTTGGAGATCTGATAAATGATCAAGAAATAGCTCCGGCTGGTTGAGTGAATGAGGAGGGGCCCTGACCTGTGTGTAGGGACATAAAGGAGTCTCAGGAAAACTGTATTAACAGCCGCAAGTGTTCAAAATCCTGAGATTGGCTTAAAAATGAGGAGGTGTTTTTAAATTGTTGGGCTCTTTTCCTATGCCTCCTGGCGTCTGAGCCTAGAGGGCTCACCGTTCCTCCACGCCCTCCAGGGCTAGACACCTCATTTTGCTTGAAGGAAAGGTGAGAGTCTCACCTAATCACATGACTCCAGGAGCTGGGGCTCTCGGGGAAACACAAAACATTGTGAGACTTACAATGAAAGAGCAAGAGTTGGCGACACCGGGGAACGTCTCTCGTGACTAGTCAGAACGCCAGTCAAGGACAGTTCAAGGAAGAGAGAGTCCCTGGAAATCAAGTTTACTCTCTCTGGGCAGTTATACTGCATCTGTTACCCTGGGATCTGCGCACCCCTAACATCAAGTGCAACGTGCGGCTGTGCCCAGCTTTCAAATGTGGCTGCCTAAAGTCAAGCACCATGTGGTATGGGGCACACAGACCCCACACTGGCAGTGAGAGGGCTAGGGAGAGCCTCGGGACCCAATTGGGCTCCACGGAGATGGGTGTTAAAAGACGGCGACCTAGCCCAGGTCAGGGCTGACCCAGAAGGAGAGCGACGCTTGGCTTCCTTTGATGGGAGAGAATCCTGGTTGCAGCCCTGAGCCGACACTCGCTTGCCAATCTGATGAGCTCCTGCCAGAGGGGTCGACCAGACCCTGGGGGATCGCAGAAGCTTGTTGGAGACAAGCCCCAAACAGAAGGGCAGGGTCCCAGTGAACCTTCGCTGGACGAGCCTGCTTGGAGCAGTGGGATTTTTTTGGTTCCCGATTCCCTTTGGACGTTGGTGGGAAGTGTGCCTTAGCCCACCACCACCTCAGACCTCACAGAGACATGCCGGCGGAGTCCTGCCGCTGGGTGGGTTGTGCCCTGACTGGCCACAAGGAGGCACTGCCTGGGTAACGCGGTTACTCACCAAAGTACCTGTGAGTCCCCTAAACGCCGGTTGAGGCAAACAAGGAGGTAGGAAGGTGCCTGGCTCAGCATTGACCTGTCTAATTTCTGTCTAACCCCTGTTCATCTCAATCAGGATGGAGGTGTCTGAGATGCTGTCACGTTATTGACTTGAACTGGGACCGTATAGAACATGGTTGCAACCAAGGTCCTGTAGTGGCACCAAATCTTGTATAAAGGGGGTCAAATGAGGTGTCTAAGACAAGGTTATGGTGTGCTGGTTATGATTATGCTCTCTGTATGTGTGTATCATTTTTGTAGTTGAAGTTATGAATATTGGCTCTATACTGTCTGTATTTCAAACTTATGCTATGCGTCTGGGTGACATCCCAGACAAGTTGGTGTTAGCTCTGCCTAGCCTGCTTGATGGCCCATTAAGGACCATCAGCCATACAATTGACCCATTGAGAGAAGGCAGATACGCCTTGTAACTCAGCAAAGTATGCAGGGACTTGCCCATGTGACTCCAGACTCCATTTTGCTGTAATTTTCCACAGTAAGGACAAAGAGGTGTTCTTACACCTGGAAAAGACTATAAAAGGCAGCTGCCTCATCTCCATCTTGTCTTCAATCCTGCTTCTTACCTCTGGAGGGACTTTGCTACAAACGGAAGCTCTACACAAAGGACTGATGACCCATCCCAGCTGTGGATGTACTCCAGAGACTTGATTTGAACCTGCAGTTTGTTCTATCACTACTACAAGCCTGAACCAAGACTTTGCCATTACTGTATGTAATTGATTCCATTTAACCAATTCTAGCTCTCATCTATATTTTTTCCTTTTACGAATAAACCTTTAGATTTTAGATTCTAAAGGATTGGCAACAGCGTGATTTGTGGGTAAGATCTGATTTGTATATTGACCTGGGTCTGGGGCTTGGTCTTCTGGGATAGAGAGAACCTTTTTTCTTTTACTGGGGTGTTGGTTTTCATAACCATTTGTCCTCATAACGAGTGGCACTGGTGGTGATACTGGGAAACTGGAGTGTCTAAGGCAGGGGTAGGCAACCTATGGCACGTGTGCCGAAGGTGGCACTCGAGCTGATTTTCAGTGGCACTCGCACTGCCCGGGTCCTGGCCACCGGTCTGGGGGGCTCTGCACTTTACTTTAATTTTAAATGACGCTTCCTAAACATTTTAAAAACCTTCTTTACTTTACATACAACAATAGTTTAGTTATATATTATAGACTTATAGAAAGAGACCTTCTAAAAACGTTAAAATGTATGACTGGCACGCGAAACCTTAAATTAGAGAGAATAAATGAAGACTCGGCACACCACTTCTGAAAGGTTGCCGACCCCTGGTCTAAGGGAATTGCTTGTGTGACTTGTGGTTAGCCAGTGAGGTGAGACCACAGTCTGGCTGGTTTGGTGCCTTAGAGGTGGAAAAACCCCAGCCTTGGGCTCTAACTGCCCTGCTTGAAGCAGTTTGTCCTGAATTGACACTCTCAGCTGGGTCCCACCAGAACCAGCATCGTTACAGACACGCATATTGATACTGAATTCCAGGTATCCAAGTGGATCCCCCCACTTCCCTCCCAGGGTATTCAGACCCAGCGGACACTCCTCTGGCAGTTTCTCTATGGCTGGGGCCATAGACTGTGGACTCTAGCGTGTCCCAGATCCCAATATCCCCCCCAGGTCTCCTTATGGCCAGCATTAAAATCCAATACTGCAGAGCCCATGCTGGTCCCTCCAATTCAGGGCGAACGACTGTCTGAGTAAGAAATCAAGCCAGTCCTGTTCGTACGTACCCAGACAGGAGGCTTCTTTTCTATTGAGAGAAACCTGAGCTGTTTAAACAGAGGCTGCGCTCACCCGCTAGCGCCAGCCTATCTGCTCCTGCACCCAGCCTGCTTCCAGCGTCTGGACACCATGTACACATGCGGGGAGGCAGGGCCTTTGCCATTGTGTGACAACTTCAGCACAGTCCTGCGGCAGGCTCTGGGGAGTGCCCGCCCCATCCCACACGCTCACTTGTCGCCAGGGAGTGGATTCAGGTGGCCCTTTCTAGGCTGGTGAGGCGTCCTCTGCACCCCCACATTTTTATTTCAATCTCATCCCCTGCTTCTCTTCTTTTTCGGTGCCCTTTTCTAAAGCACCTTACGAGCAAAAAGTGTCGTTATCCCCATTCGAGAGACTTCCCCGAGGTCATGTGCCGCCGAGTCTGAGCTAAGATCAGACCTGCCGCCTCTCCAGCCGCTGTGACCCCCTGATCACGGCAGCCACTGCCAGTGCCACATGCCCTTGGAAGGCCCAAGGGGGAGAGCAATTCCCTAGGGCACCCCAAGAGGCTGTGGCTAGGAATCAGGGGGTGACATTAGGAGCGGGAGAACCTAGGGCTGAAGGTCAGGAATCACTTTCCAGCCAGGAGGTCTACGAGACTGAGAAATAGCCTCGAGTGAAGTGGTGGAAGTTTTGGCCCTAGAGTGGGCCAGGAAACAGACCCTTACATAAAGGCCTGTCCTGTATTGACCCGCTCCAGCACAGGGGGCGGGTACAGGATGTACCACCCAGCCAGAGTTACCCAGCATAACTTCTTCTAGCCATATTTACCAACGCCACCCGCATTGCTCACTACGCATTGCATCACACGCTTCGGGGTTGGCTTGGTCACCCCGCAGGATGCAATCCCTGTACAGCATGCTCTGTCCACACGCTGCCCATGCATCACCTGCTCTTCACCTCCCCTTGCGTGCCAGGCTTAGCCTGTCCCTTGTAAACGATACCAGGGTGTCCCCCTTATCTCAGCTAGTGCAGACATCCTGGCTCTAGTCTGCTGAGCCAGCGACCTTCCTAATCCCTCAGAAATTAGGCAAATTCCTTATGCTCAGGCCTACGTCGGGGCACAGCTTAGATCTGTCGCTGGAAGAGAAAGGAGAATGTCTGATGGCCGGGGGGAGAGCTGCAGGCTGGGATGAAGAGGTCTATCAAATGCGTCGCGTTGTGGCCCCGTGGCTAGAGCAGCAGCTGAAGAGTCAAGAGGTCTGGTCTCTTCCCAACTCGCCATGATCTTGGGAAGGTCACAGCCACACGCCCTGACTCCGTTTGCCCACCTGTAAAGGGGGGATAAGAGACCTCTCAGGGACACTGTGAGGATTCATGAATGTAAAGCACATGGAGACCCTTGGTTGGAAGGTGATCGGCAGAGCGTTATTATTGCTTCTCCGTAAGCCTGCCATTGTCTCACTCAGGAGTGATCTGCAGTGGTCTGTTCCAATAAAGAGCACAAGCCCAGCAGTATCTGCCTGCCTCTGAAATGTGATTAAAACCAGGGGGAGGTTTTAAATATTCAGCTTCCCTCAGGAGCTCGCAGCAAGAGCTGACGTTAAATGAGAGTCTGGCACACAAATGATTATTGATTCCTTGGCCCTTTAAAACACACTGGGCTCAGGGCCCGTCTTGGCAGCATCCTGTTGAACGAGGCAGGCAGCTGAGGGGGAGGAAGGTCTGCTAGCAGCTCTGGGGGCTGCACTGGGAGATACTTTACCCACTACTTGTATTCCAGAAGCTCTTGAGGGCCCTAGCCAGGGTCAGACACATCATGTGAAACAGTCCCTGCCCCAGGCAGCTTACAGTCTAAACAGAGAGGAGATGGGAGAAAGGACGGATTATTATCTCCAGTGTACAAAGGGCTTAAATGACTGGCCTAAGGTCACACAGAGAGTCTGTAGCAGAGTCAGAAACTGAGCTCCGAGCTCCGATGTCCCACTTCAGAGCCTGACCCTCTCAATACATGGGCAATACCTGGTGTAGTGCTTCTGATCATGTCTCCTGCTAGGGGCTGGCCTTAGCTGTGACACTGGCAGACCAGGTGCCAGCACCGGCCCGAGCCCCAGGCCAATTCACTTGTGTATTAGTAGAGATCAAAGGGATTGTTAAATGTATACGAGTGTATTTGGGGTTTAAACGCCATGAAAACTAGTGGGATGTTATCTGCATTGTTTTCACTTATCTGTATCCCATTATAATATAGGCGCAAAGATTTACATTGTGTAGACCCTGTAACTAAATAACCCATCAGACAAGAAAGAAGCCTTGATGGTTGCAAATTAACTTTAACAGAAAAGTGCTAATTTCAAAGCCAGTGGCCATTGTGTGTGATGACTGGAGGTCAGAGACTCAAAGTGCGCTCCTCATTCACCGTCATCAAAGGAAAAGCCCACGTGGGTAGTGACACTGTCTGCTTGTTTTCTGTGAGGAGAAGCGATAAGAATATCCTGCATCTCTGGACTGTTTGGACTCTGACAGGGAAGTGCACTAGATACAAAGCNTGAGTCCAGCCCCCTGCCTTCACTAGCAGGACCAATTTTTTGCCCCAGATCCCTAAATGGCCCCCTCAAGGATTGAACTCACAACCCTGGCTTTAGCGGGCCAATGCTCAAACCACTGAGCTATCCCTCCCCCCTCCCTGCTCTGACAGGGAAGAGCACTAGATACAAAGTGGAGATCCCCAGACACAATCCGGGTACCCTGAAAAGACCTTTGGGAAACTGGCTGTTTATTACATCACTGCTGCCATTTGGAATTACAGACTGTGACTCACCTGCGCATATAGTTTACCTGCTTTACCCCCCCAGTAACCCTCATTTCCTTTTCTTAGCTAATAAACCTTTAGTTAGTTTACTATAGAATTGGCTGCCAGCATTGTCTTTGGTGTAAGGTCTAGAGCACCAATTGATCTGGGGGAAGTGACTGGTCTCTTGGGACTGGGAGCAACCTGATGCAGTGTGGATTTTTGTTTGTGACCTTTAATCAGGAATGCAAGCAGGGCAGTACCCTCCAGTATGCAGTACCGGCAAGAGATTTTTAGCAGGTATGAGGTACTGGAAAGCCTTGGGGCTCCGCAGGGGGCTGGGTGGGGCTGTGCTCTGCTCCTTAAAGGAGCAGAACGGGGCTAGGAAGGGCATTCATTCTTTCAATGGCTTTAACAGCACAATACGTATGCTAACAAACTTAAAGGCTTTGTTTAAGTTTGTTAGCATATGTACTGTGCTGTTAAGTTGATCAGGAGTCCTCAAGAGGGGAGGGGTGGGGCGGACGGAAGGTGTTTAAACAGTGTTTTTGATTCTGTTTCTCCCCATTGGTCTGAATTATCCATGACATCCATACTGCATCCCATCAAGTCCAAATCATTGGAGGAATGCCTCTGCTTGCACTGACCAGAGGATGTTTGGAGTCTGATGTCAGCCCAGTTCTGCAGCCTGACAGGAATCAGGTGTTGTTCCCAGTGTACATAGAATTCTTCTTTGCAGCCAAATTAGTCTAACGGGCATTTTGTTAACTGGAACTGGAGCAGCAAAACAAAGAAAACAGATGCCTCGTTTTCCAGCTTTGTGGGTGAGAGAACTATCAGTGAAGATTATAATGCCGGACACTGATGGCCTTAAACCAGCTGCCTCAGGAATCTGCCAAGAACTTTGCTGAAAATATGTTATTCAACAGAGCTAAGACTCATCACACATCTGCCCACCTTTATTTGATTGAAGCTCCTTCTGATCTGACAGCTCAGGCATTGTCAGTATCACCCAGAACAATTTACAGACTTGGAACCTAATCCTGTAAACCCTCAATCATTTGATCAATCCCATTGAAGACAATGGGACTATTTGCATGACTATGGACCACTTTTGTGGGCTGGTAAGCGTTTCAGGAGTCTGTTCCTATAAAGGAAGTTGAATCCCCCTTTGAAATGCCGTGTTTGGGTACAATACCATAAAGCAGTTTAGGATACAGTTCTACATAATATTTGTCTTTTAATAAGTCATACATATGCTGAAATGGCTCCGCACCCAACACCCATATTCCATATAAACAGACTGAATACTACATATGTGGGGGGAAAGTGAGTAGTTACGCATGTTGATGTTTGTATGTACAAAGGGGGTTATAGGAGGGGATGGGGAGAGCGTGGGGGCCCTGGGCTGGGGGCGGGGCATGGAGGGTCACGTGGGGAGGTCATATGCCCCCCCCCTTGTGTCCCTCCCATGAGTGCAGTACTAGCAAGAAATGATTTCTACTGGCACCACTGCCTTTTATCACAGTGTCCAGTTTGTCTGGGTGGCAAGATAGACTGGAGAGTCTGAGAGGACTGTCTGTGACTCCAGGGTAAGACTGGTACAGTGATCCAGGTGTGCACATTTGTCACTGGCTTGGTGAAATCTAACTACAGAACACACCCCCAGCTTGGGGTATCTGCCTTTTTCTGACAGCCTGGCCTGAGGTTGTGAGCCACTCCAGACAGCGGGACATGTCTCCTTCTGGGGGCTGGCCTCAGCGACTATAAAAGCCTGTTGTATTAGCCAGGTAGTTTGGAGGGGTTGTGAGGATATTTTTCTATCTTTAAATTCTGTAGTACAGTGCTCATAAGCAACCCTACAACAACAGCAAACCAGTGTGCATAACCCAGCATGCAGGAGTGACCCTACAATAACAAACCAGTGTGCATAACCCAGCATGCAGGAGTGACCCTACAATAACAAACCAGTGTGCACAGCCCAGTGCTTGTGAGCGACCCTACAATAACAAAGCGTGTACATCTCCGCACTCGTGGGCAACCCTGCAACAGCAAACCAGCGTGCAGAACCCAGCATTGGTGAGTGCCCCTGCAATAAACCAGCGTGCAGTGCCCACCGCTCGTGAGTCATGCTACAGCTCAGCTTGTATCTCAGGTTTTTAGCTCACGTAGCGCTTGCTGTTACAGACATGAGCATCGCCTACTTTACACCAGACAAATGCATTTTAGTTTTTACTATAACAGCAAAGTCTCCTGCTCTCATAACCACCCGATTCTCAGCCTTTGGGTATATTTTACATTGGGGGGGGGGGGGGCTATTGCATGTATTAACATGATTGCAGGGTTCAAATAGATCCCAGGGAATGGAATGCAGCTGCAAGCCATTAGCAGTGGCATAGATTTGCATAGGCACTAACTGACTGATACTGTTTTTGTTTTCCAGCAGGCAGCCCCTCTGCAATGATGGATGAGCTCTGATTTCTAACGACTTGTAAATGGTAGGTTCCATAATGTCTCCGGTCGTTTTGTTCCCCTTGCTGTTTCTCATAATACCTTGAAAGCTTGACACCGAAATCGGCTTCCTTATCGTCGTCATCCTTCGCTGTCCTGCCCGCAGTGGTTTACTAGAGCAGGATACTCAAATCTCTTGTACCATGCACCACACGTGAGAACGGAGCGGTGCGAACTCTTGTTACTGTGGGGTCTCGTGACCTGAACCGGGGACCCTGGTACATTAGTGCAGGTTTGCTCAGCGACACTGGGCCGCACACAGCGGTTTGTTATTGTAGGCTAGCTTACGTGAGTGGAACTGTATGCACAGATCTGTTGTTGTCGGGTAGTGTCATGGGGTGACTTGGGGCCTCCGTCCATCTACAGCAGGGGTAGGCAACCTATGGCACGCATGCCAAAGGCGGCACGCGAGCTGATTTTCAGTGGCACTCACACTGCCCAGGGCCTGGCCAGCAGTCCGGAGGGATCTGCATTTTAATTTAATTTAAATGAAGCTTCTTAAACATTTTAAAAACCTTATTTACTTTACATACAACAATAGTTTAGTTATATATTATAGACTTATAGAAAGAGACCTTCTAAAAACATTAAAATGTATTACTGGCACGTGAAACCTTAAATCAGAGTGAATAAATGAAGACTCGGCACAACACTTCTGAAAGGTTGCCGACCCCTGATCTACAGGGAGATATGGGGGAATTAGACTGGGCCGGGGTTGATTAGGGAATCCCAGCTTGGAACTGATGCTTGTTGAACACCTGGAGGGCTTGATCCACCTGGGGTGGGGGTGGTCAGGTGGAAGAGGGGATTTAGGAAACAGATGGAAGTGGAGGGCAGTCAAGGTAAGAAGGCCCAGGAGTGAGGAAGTGTTGGGTCCTTACCTGGGAGATGAGCTCAGAGCAGACCCTGTCACACTGTCCTGCAGGGGCTCAAGAGCATGAGAACAACCTTGGGGCAGACTGTTAGGAAGCAGAGCACAAACCCAACTGGTTGTGAGTTCAGTATTTAGATTTCCAACCATTTATCCAGTGTAAACTCCTCAGGCACCATAAGCAAGCTTTGTATGTCCTTTAGGCCTAACTCAGGCTACACATTGGGGTTCTCTTGCTTATGCCTAGAAACCTTGCCGCTCCAGAGTCCAGGCATCATAGAGATCCAGTTCCTTCTTGTTAAGGGTTTTTATTCCCTTCCCCCCATGTGCTCTGGGCTGTGAACTCAGCTGACGGGAGTAATCCACTTGCATGGCTCGTCTTCACAGAGGGAGGGCAGACCAGCCAATGTCTTTTGTCCTCTTTAATGTCCCACAATGGTCTGTCTGGTGTCGATGCGCCTTCCCTGCTGGGCAGGACGTAACACCTGCTGTTGGAGACCAGCACTTCACACTAGTTACTGTCTCTCTCCAGTCTGATGATTTACACGGTCACAGAGGCTCACAATACAACCGCTCAAACGGTACCTTATAATACGGGATACAGATGTTATGTCAGATTAGTGCAGGCAGCAACTCACAAGTATTCAGTAAAGTCTAAGCACTAAACACATTCTTATTACCCTCATACCTGTTTTAACAATACTAACATACAGCTGAGCCAGACTGATTCCAGCCATGTATTTGTCAGTGTTCAGTTGAGACATGGGGACCTTGGCATGACCTGGTCTGCTAGCGTCACAGACCCCATCCGGAAGTACTGAGAAAGGAGGCATAGCTGTAGGGCAGTGGTCCCCAACCTTTTTCTTCTGGCGGGCGCCAAAAAAAAAAAAAAAAAACGAGCGCTGCCGGCGGGCGCCAAAAAAAACCCCGAGCGCTGCCAGCGGAGCAAAAAACAAAAAACCACCCCGAGCGCTGCCGGCGGAGCAAAAAAAACCACCCCGAGCGCTGCCGGTGGAGCAAAAAAAAACCACCCCGAGCGCTGCCGGCGGAGCAAAAAAAACCCCGAGGGCTCCGCGGGCGCACTTACACCCCCAGCGGGCGCAATGGTGCCCGCGGGCACCGCGTTGGGGACCCCTGCTGTAGGGGATAGGATCAACGCCTGGAATGGGCCATAACTCAAGGGAAGCAGTTTCTGTGAGTTAGGGACTGGAGGAAAGGACAGCAACCAGGTTCAAGGGGAGCTGTTGATGCCCCAGGAATGAGAGGTCCTGAGGAAAGGATGAAGAGCATGGCAGAGGAAGAGGAGACCCTAAACACAGCAGTGGAGAAACAGGTCTGGTGGTAGCCAAATTCTGGACTCCGTTTGGTGGCCATGGCTGGGACTGGAGGGAAGATCTAACGGGGCAGCAAACGGGTTGGGATTTCCTACCTTGGCTTGAACATTGGTGCAGGACATCGCAATAGACTGGAAGGAGGCCACTGTCGCTCGGGAAGGGGCCGGATGTTAGGGGAATCGAGCCAGAGGGCCAGGTCCCAGTGGCAGTATAAAGAAGGTTAANAAAAAAAAAAAAAAAAACGAGCACTGCCGGCGGAGCAAAAAACAAAAAAAAAACCACCCCGAGCGCTGCCGGCGGAGCAAAAAAAAAAACAAAACCCGAGGGCTCCGCGGGCGCACTTACACCCCCCGGCGGGCGCAATGGCACCCGCGGGCACCGCGTTGGGGACCCCTGCTGTAGGGGATAGGGTCAACGCCTGGAATGGGCCATAACTCAAGGGAAGCAGTTTCTGTGAGTTAGGGACTGGAGGAAAGGACAGCAACCAGGTTCAAGGGGAGCTGTTGATGCCCCAGGAATGAGAGGTCCTGAGGAAAGGATGAAGAGCATGGCAGAGGAAGAGGAGACCCTAAACACAGCAGTGGAGAAACAGGTCTGGTGGTAGCCAAATTCTGGACTCCGTTTGGTGGCCATGGCTGGGACTGGAGGGAAGATCTAACGGGGCAGCAAACGGGTTGGGATTTCTTACCTTGGCTTGAACATTGGTGCAGGACATCGCGATAGACTGGAAGGAGGCCACTGTCGCTCGGGAGGATGTTAGGGGAATCGAGCCAGAGGGCCAGGTCCCAGTGGCAGTATAAAGAAGGTTAAACGGGACTATACTGTTCAGCTGCTCGGTGTTGACATGTGTAACATACCTTTATAAGCTCACATCAGCCACTCCTGGCAGTACATTACATGATCATATAGTGAACACGTCTCTGGTGTATCTCTCTGGGAAGGAAGGCTGGAGCCAGTCCATATCTGGTACAAGTGCCTGATCAGCAACCACCGTGTACCAGCCGTACATGACAGGCAGGAGCCAGTCTAGAAAGCCACCAGAGGGCGCTCTGGGACGGGCCAATATAGCACAGGGAGGGTATGTGCTGTGGCCCGCATGCACAGCTTTGTTCTTGTAGGGCCCGGACTCGCCATTTCTTTTTGAAGAAAAAGCGTTTTTTTCCTGTTAGGGTGGGGAGTGGGAATGGACACGTCGCTCCTACAGATCCTGCAGCCGGGTGGAAGAAAACTGGGTTGAGCCTCCCGACCCTGACCAGTGTCTCTTTCCCTGCCTGCTTTATCTCTCCTAGCGCTTGTTTTCCACATCAGGTCCTGCCATCGCCGCGAGAACACCCATGAGTCCCATGGTGACCGACGGGACGCTGACGGCACATACAGCAGCTTTGCACTTTGCTCTACTATAAATACCACGTCTCCGGTTACCCCTCCGGGAAACCCAGCGACACCAGCGTGGAGCTGTACCCCGTCTGGCAAGCAGTTGAAGGAAGCAGGCGGCGGTCTCTTAAGTCAGAGGTACCCAAGGAGGCCTGCAGACAAATTAGCTCTGACTGGCTCTCCAGACACCTCTTCCCGGGGCGGCCTTTGGTCACGTTAGCTGGAGGGAGGAGAAACGTCATTTGGAAGAAGAGTCAAATGAGAAAAGGGGACCCGCGTGTGCCGGAGGATGTCGCTGCTGGCTGATAAGAGGCATCGGCAGGAAACAGACTAGCACGGGACGTGGCCGGTTGCCTGCTCGGAACTGGGCTGAGAACCTCCCCGCTCCCCAGCTCATTCTATGTGTGACATGGAAACGACTGGCCATCACGGCTTCTCTCGACTGGCTTCAAGCTGCTGCTGCTGGCCTGGGGTGGTGGAGAGCTCTGGAGCCCGTCACTAATCCCAGGCACCAGCCAGGGCCCTGTGTTGCTTCTTTATCGCAGCAGGTGAATGCTGATGTCCCTGGAAACAAGGGGGCTGGTAGATCTGACTTTCATCCTCCCCTGCCCTTTCTGGTTCGTTGGCGTAGGGGTGGCCGTGAGTGCTGGGCTGCGGGGCTCCTGCTCTCTGCCTGCATCGGATCCACACCCACACCCGCTTTCTATCCCTCACCTACGTATCCGCTGCTATTCCTCATCCTCTCCCTCCTGCTCCCGACATTCTGTTCCTCTCCTCCTCCCGCGCTCAGCTTCCCGCAGGCCCCTGGCCTCCTGCATCGAATGCTGCTTTCCTGTCCTTCGAAGCCCTCCTGAGCACCCCCCGCCCGAACGGCTGTCCTGGGTCTTGTCGAACGTAGACGGGCTTTTCGGGGCTGGGGGAGGTGCCTTTACGTTTCTCACACGCCGTGTGGGGAAAGATTTGTGTGACGATCATGCTAAGAATTGATGGAATAACGATGACCATAGAATCCCACCTCTGAAATGTGCTGGCTTTGGCGTTAAAATATTTCACTGCCCAAAGCCCTCACCTGGGACCCCGACCTTCTCCCAGGCGGCTTTACGGCCCTTTGGCACAGGAACGAGGTGATCTTTCTCCTGGCCGGCTGTTACTGACACGTTGTATTTGTCTCTCAGTGCTCCGGGGCCTTTCAGCTCATGTGACTGTCCAGAACCCCCCCCCGGCGCTGGAAGTAATTATGACAACGGATGAAACCTATCCACTTTCCAGAGATCTGTCAGCTCGGCTGGTGAGAGCTAGGGTAGCTCTGGTAATTCAATCAGAGTCTGTAATTCGCTAATGGGCAGGATTGATTCTGGGCCGCAGCCGAAAGGGGCTTTGTTTCCATCGCCCCAGGCCTTTGCCAGCTGGCAAGCTGCTGCCAGTTTAGAATGACAGAACTTCACCCCCTGGCGTATTCCTCTGTGGCAGCTGGCCACATTCCTTGCTGGAGCCTGCCTGGACCATATTCCCCAGGGCCAGGCCAGGATCCCTCCATACAATCCAGGCTCCAGGCCTTTGTCCAGCCTTAAGTGATGGGAGACTACTCCACTGTCTAGCAGAGAGGTCCCCAAACTGTGGGGCAGGCCGCCCTAGGGGGGCATGGAGAAACATTTGGGGGGCACGGCGGGGTCCGGGCCAGCCCCCACAGGGGGTGGGGAGGGAGCGCCACCCAGCCCGCTCAGCTCCCAGCTCTGCTCTGGCCCCATCCGCGGCTCCCCCCATGGCTGCCTCCCCCCCCCATAGCCTCAGCCCCAGACCACAGCCCGGCTGCACCTCTGGACCCGGCCCTGACCCCAGTCCCGCCGCTTAATTGGTGGACAAAATAACGAGGGGCCGGGCTATTCCACCCA
>QXTE01000120.1:382239-448916 GCA_003942145.1 Platysternon megacephalum | reverse complement strand
ATAAAAGGGCAAAAGGATTTTTAGTAACGTGTTTGCCCTGGTATGAAGCAGGCTGAGGTCTGTGTACCAAACCTCAGACCTTATTGACCACTGTTTAATGTTGGACGGTGACTGGGTTATATTAACAGCTTTGGTCCATTTAATCCATCTCAATTAATACAACAGGGCCCTCCGCTGAGATAGTCTTGATATAGCCATCCTTGACTGAGGTGCCCTTAACCCAAGGAGGTCTTAAAGGAGGATCTTTCACTGACAGGTCAGTGAAGAAAATGTACAATGAAGCCAACTTTAACTATTCCCCATATGAAAAATGTACAATGAAGCCAACTTTAAATATTCCCCATATGAAAAATGCTGGCCCAATTTCCTCCTACTGGAATAAACACAGAAAAAGAAGCACAACCAAGTCCGTGCCAAATTTCCTTCCCAGAAATCCCCTGTGGGCCGAAACCAAGCCCAGGGAAGTGAAGCCCCGAAGGAATTCTGTTTGAGAACATTGCGAGGAAGTGAGAATGAGGCTCAGAATGGAACTTGCATATCCTGCTTAGCTGTAGCGCAGTGGACCCCAAACTTTTCACCGTCGTGCCCCCCCTTACCCCTGTCTGTGCCCCTCCCCCCTCAGGGCCGGGACTGGACAGCGGTAGGGGGCGTGAGGCTGGGGTGGGTCTGGGGCCGGGAGCGTGGCCAGGGCCGGGAACCAAGCTGCAACCAGGGACCGGGGCCAGGAGTGGAGTTGCAGCTGGGGGTGGGGGCAGAGGGGGGCTGGGTGACGCTCCCTCCCCACGCCCCATGGGGGCTGGCCAGGCCCCACTGCACCCCCCTTGGGGGGGCGCACCCCACAGTTTGGAGACCACGGCCGTAGCGTTAGCGCCAAGTTGAGTGCCCCAAGGGTCGGTGCTGGGGCCGGTTTTATTCAATATCTTCATTAACGATCTGGAAGATGGTGTGGACTGCACCCTTAGCAAGTTTGCAGATGACACTAAACTGGGAGGAGTGGTTGATACGCTGGAGGGTAGGGATAGGATACAGAGGGACCTAGACAAATTAGAGGATTGGGCCAAAAGAAATATGATGAGGTTCAACAAGGACAAGTGCAGAGTCCTGCATTTAGGACGAAAGAATCCCATGCACTGCTATAGACTAGGGACCGAATGGCTGGGCAGCAGTTCTGCAGAAAAGGACCTAGGGGTTACGGTGGACGAAAAGCTGAANCTCCTGCTTAGCTGTAGCGCAGTGGCCCCCAAACTTTTCACCGTCGTGCCCCCCCTTACCCCTGTGTGCCCCTCCCCCCTCGGGGCCGGGACTGGACAGCGGTAGGGGGCCTGAGGCTGGGGCCGCACCTGGGGTGGGTCTGGGGCCGGGAGCGGGGCCAGGGCTAGGAACCAAGCTGCAACCAGGGACCGGGGCCAGGAGTGGAGTTGCAGCTGGGGGTGGGGCCGGAGCAGCTGGGGGCAGAGGGGGGCTGGGTGACGCTCCCTCCCCACGCCCCATGGGGGCTGGCCGGGCCCCACTGCACCCCCCTTGGGGGGGCGCACCCCACAGTTTGGGGACCACGGCTGTAGCGTTAGCGCCAAGGAGTTGTGTTGATGCAGCGACCATGCTCCGGGGAGCGACACTTGGAGTTTACTCCCTATGTTGGCCTCAAGACGTTGATAGTATCCGTCTAATTCAGGGGTGGGCAAACTACGGCCCGTGGGCCGGATCTGGCCCACCAGCTGTTTTAATGTGGCCCTCGAGCTCCCACTGGGGAGCGGGGTCTGGGGTTTGCCCCGCTCCGGCACTCCATCCGGGGAGCAGGGTGGGGGCCGCTCCACGTGGCTCCCGGAAGCAGCGGCATGGCCCCCCTCCGGCTCCTACGCGTAGGGGCAGCTGGGGGGTTCCACTCTGCATGCTGCCCCTTGCCCCAAGCGCCACCCCTGCAGCTCCCATTGGCCGGGAACCATGGCCAATGGGAGCTGCAGGGGCAGTGCCTACGGACGGGGTACTGCGTAGAGCCGCCTGGCCACGCCTGCACATAGGAGCCGGAGAAAGGACATGCCGCTGCTTCCGGGAGCCACTTGAGATAAACGCCACCCAGAGCCTGCACCCCTGAGCCTCCCCCCACGCCCCAACCCCCTGCCCCAGCTCTGATCCCCCTCACACCCTCCAAACCCCTCGATCCCAGCCCTGAGCACCCTCCTGCACCCCAAACCCCTCATTCCCAGCCCCATCCCAGAGCCTGCACCCCCAACCAGAGCCCTCACCCCCTTCTGCACCCCAACCCCAATTTTGGGAGCATTCATGGCCCGCCATATAATTTCTATTCCCAGAAGTGGCCTTCGGGCCAAAAAATTTGCCCACCCCATATCTAATTCTACAAAACTGGCCTGTTTCCAGGTTTGCTCAGGGAGCGAGGGACATGATGAGCTGCCAATTAACTGTGCAAATGCCATGTACTGCATATGTGCTGCAAACCTCCGCTGATCACGTCTCCCCCCTCCCCTGCTATGGAGCATCCAGGCTGAGCGGGGCATTTGGCACCTGTAGAACACCATGTGTCTGAGGATGGCATTATGGAGCAATCCCACGGCCCCCACCAATCCAGCTGAGAGGGCCATCCAGCTTCTCAGCAACTGCAGAAAACTGGCCATTCTAAACTAAGCTTTTCTGTTGGCTGGCTCGGCACACCTGTAACACCCAGAATTCATCACGGGAAGTGCTCTGTTGGGAGGGCAAGCTGGCCAGCGCCGTTCCACGCCGTGGCGCTGTTTCACGTGTGGAGGCAGTTTTACAAAGTGCCCTTTAAAATAAGATCTCGCTCATTTGCCCAGACATGGCGTCCCTTCCCCCAAACGTGCTGCACATGCCCAAAACACCTCGCACTGCAGACGTTCCTGTCACCCGTGGGGTGGAGTGTAGAAACCCCCCCACTGTGGCAGTCACGAAGGGGTTAACGGATGGAGTAATGACTCCCCCAGATGTGACTAAGTAGCTGCCTGGCTGGGAAATATGGTTCTCAGACAGAGTGGGGCAGCTGCCGGAGAGGCTGGGGACTATCTCAAGGAGGTTCCTCGGCAGTAGCCTGGAAAGGAGCCACCCAAGAAATGGACCCAGAGGCCCGCCCTGGGGCGTGGGGGGTAAGACTGCTGGGCTGTAGCAAACAGATGTTTCTTTCCCTCCTACAAGGTGAGGAGGAGAGGCCAGGTTGCCGGAGGCCCCTGTTGCCAGGCCGTGGAGAGACTGCTGGATAGAGTGAAGGAGACCCAGCAAGCTGGGAGACTGGGCTGTGGAAAGGCCAGGGTGTCCCAATGAGTCCTGAGATAAGGAGGGGAGGGACAGCCCCCTTCACACACCAGCACCAGAACAAGGGGGAAAGGAGAGGAACTGCGATGGGCTTGTGGACTTCGTAACGCTGATGGCCGGGCTGACGTTAACAGATATGTCGGGATGACGTTACATTCACGAGGGGGGCGTGTAGCACTGTGCGGTGGGTGGCACTCCCTGGCGGTGTTGCCTAGTGGTTAGGGTACTAGGTCTCTACGCGCCCCGCCTCCAGGGTCTCTCACTGGCCACCATCTTGTGCCCTGGCGGTCTGCCTTTTGGTGGCTGTCAACCCAGCCTGCCGCTCAGGTCCCCAGTTAGCCGTATCCCAAGGAATACGTCGGGTCCGCATTCTGCCGAAGGGCAGGGATGAGGGGAAGGACCTTCAGTCTGTTCAGTGACCCCTGCGGGTGGCCAGTCCCGGCTGTGCGGTTTGCAAAGTCTTTACGCTCTCGGGGTTTCCCCAAGGGGGTGTCTGGAAGAGAGGGTTCTCGTGCGCGCCGTAACAAGGCGGTTGGTAGAGGAGCCCAGGCCCTCCCCCTCCACCGGGGTCCTGCCCGGGACCCTGTGAGAAGCTACAATGTCCAGCCTCCCGGGGCTGCTTCCTACCACTCCCTGCCCCACCAAAGTCTGGTGGTTTGACGCAGTAGCAAAGAAAAGGCGAGTAACTGGACCCTCAGCCGCCCGGGACGCAGCAGGCAGGCAGGAGTTCCTCCTAAGGAAGGGTCTCTGCAGCACCCGTCTCCAGGAGCTCTCAGGCTCTGGTGCTCTCCCTGCCCTGGCAGGTCCCTTCTGAGCTGTCTGTCTCCCTTCGAAACAGCACCTTCAGCTGGGGCCTCCTCTGCAGGTGGGGATGGGCAGGGCCGCCTGGACCCTGAGTTGCTCCTTAACCCCTTCAGCTCCAGTGTGGGGTTTACACCCTCCAGCACATACTGCTCAGCTAAAATGTGTCCACGGAGTGACCATTTCTTGGTCCAAACCGGGGTGGAACGCCAGAGCCGCAGTGTCCTGCGCCCTGTCCCCGGGAGCATCGGAGCTGTGCTGCGTCGTCCGCGTGCCGTGGAAGCAGAGTGTGATGTGCTCTGGGAGGGCTCCTGCAGCAGGGGCGCTGGGTAAACAATTTAGGGGGGTTGGATTATGGCCAAAGTTTAATTAAATCCTCCTGTTTTTCACCTGTCCCTGCACTGGGCGTGTCCCCTTCTCACCCCAGCCAAAGCTTCTAGTGCCATCTCAGTGCAGCCTCTGACCTGGTTTAGTTAGACCCTGAGCTAATCTGCAGGGCGATATTTTCCTGCTCACAATATTGGCAGCTGTAATTAACAGAGCTGCAAACGATGTCTTTCCCACTGGGGGTCAGCATGGCCTCTTCTTTTTTTTTGCCACCACCACTGCTGTTACAAAGTCCTGTTTAATCAACTGTCCTTGGACTGCCGCTGGGAAGAGCTCCACACACCACTAGGGCCGGGTCCCACATTCGCCCCCTCACTGCTGCAAACTCAGGACTAGGGTTAAAATCAGCCTTCTCAAAGAGATGAGAGATTGTGGGTTATTTACCTTCCCCTCTCCCCCAGGAAGCCAGGGTACCGTCTAATAGGGGAATAGGGCCGGAGACACCCACATCTCGGTGGGATTAATGTCACAGCACTGCCATGAGAACCATGGGATGCTTCTGGGAATAGCCTGGAGATGGCTGATCAATACCGGGATTCTATCCCCTGCATGCCGCCATCTTCCGGGCGGGACACTGCAGAGCACCTGGCCTGGGGAGACTATGGGGGAAGCCAGATGTTTCCAAAGCTTATTGCTCACGCCGCCTGCTACTTGCCAAGAAATCCTGACTAACAAGCAGAGCATTGCTGACTTCACCTGGGGACCCAGCTGCTGAGACATTTGCAAGCATCAGGTTTTACTCTCAAATGTCTGCATCGATTCTCTCTCTCTCTCTCTCTCACACACACACCCACCCATCAGGAGGAAAGGAAATAAACACTTTTATACTGAAAATGATACAGGCAACCCTTATACAATTAACCCCCTGGGTTATGCCGACAGCAGAGTCCAAACAGCAGCACAATCATCTAAACAGAGATTGGTAAATAAAACAATTAAAAAATCATCATCAAACAATTGAGTAAGTGCCGGCCCCAGTCTGGAAAATTAGCACATGGATGCTGATCAGCTAGGAAGGTGTAGCCAGCAGGAAGCGCCATGTCTTACAACCCAGGACAACCTAACCCCTCACCTCCAGCATCTGATCTGCTACGCTCCATTGAAATAGCAATGGAACATCATGAGATGATACGGTATACATATGGTTGCTACTGAGGTCCATATTGTACATAATGAGGTCCATATGATAGCTATGGAGGTCCATATGGCAGATAAGTGGGGGGGTCCCCTTGGCAGATGATGACGTACATACCCAGCTGGGTTTTGCCCCCAAGCACCTGATACCTGGATATTGGTGGAGGTGACCAGCAGGCCTAGCAGCAAAGTGGATAATTTGTGGCCTATATTTTCTCTCCCATGCTTTGCTTGGCATTCTGCTCTTTCAGCCTGCGTGATGCAGAGGTATCGACTGCCATGGCAGGGTGCACAAGATGGAGCAAAGATTAAAGATCAGAGGAGATTTTACTCCATGTCCTGTTGCCATCCATCCTCCTGTGCTTGCAGTGCTGTCAGCAACAGTGATGCAAAGAGAGAGTGCAGGAGGAGCAGACGGACTCCGGAGAGGCAAGGATCCTGATCAAGAATCCCTAGTTACAAAGACAAAGGGACGCCACACCCCTCGCCACACAGGAATATACGGGAAAGCAGTAAAGTTACTTCCCTTGCTCAGTTTAGTGTCGGCTTGACAGCCCTGGGGGTACGGCAGGGAAAACTTCCCTGCACTGTCCCAGCCAGAACGGATGTCTGGGGAATTCAGTCTTCTTGGCTCAATCAGTCCGTGGTCTCTCTCAGGCTGCCAACGAGGGGCCCAGTTAATGCTGGTTGCCCTGGCCCTGATGGACCCCCTCCATTCGGAACTGGAGTGGGATCCTGAGTCCGTTGATGTCAGTGGGAAGAGTCCCAATGACACCAGTGGGTGCCGGATCAGGGCCTGATGGGAGCCACTTTCAGGCCCTACCAGTGAGCAGGATGGTTCCTAACCTGAGCGTTCCCATCAGCTGCTTCTTAATGGCATCCTTACGCTGCTCCTGCTGCATCGGCCCCAAAGCTGCCTTGGAGAAACACGGGGCCAGACTCCGCTCTCCCTGACCCTGCTGCAAACCAGGACTAACTCCCCAGAGATCAATGGGGCATTCTCCCTCCCAGGGGAGTCACTGGGGCTTGTGTGGGAATTAGCAGCTCTCTGGGACCGCAGGAAGCTGAAGGCAAATGTGTTGTGCCAAGCGATAGTGCAACTAGGTCACTGATTGTAGAGAAGGTGGCAGAGCGGGGCCTGAACCCAGCCTCTGACCCACACAGCGCCGGCTCCAGGGTTTTTGCTGCCCCAGGCAGCAAAAAAAAAAAAAAAAAAAAAAAAAAAAAACNAGTCACTGGGGCTTGTGTGGGAATTAGCAGCTCTCTGGGACCGCAGGAAGCTGAAGGCAAATGTGTTGTGCCAAGCGATAGTGCAGCTAGGTCACTGACTATAGAGAAGGTGGCAGAGCGGGGCCTGAACCCAGCCTCTGACCCACACACCTCAGAATTTCAGGAGGTGTCAGTCTGAACCCACATGCGGGCTCCCTTTGGGCCAAAGCGCAGCTCTTTATCCAGACACCCTCCAGCTCTGACGCGTTCAGAATGCAGGGCCAGCTTCGGCAGCTCGGTCCCATCCCTGGCTAGAAGAGCATTTATGGGCCAGATTCCCACTGATGCAAGTCAGCATCGCTTCACTGACTTCAGTACAGCTACTCCCAATTACACCAGCCAGGACCTGGCCAATTAACCTCAGTACACCTACTCCCATATACATCAGCCAGGACCTGGCCCATTGACCCAAGTACAGCTCTTCCCATTTACACCAGCCGGGACCTGGCCCATTGACCCCAGTACAGCTCCTCCCATTTACACCAGCCAGGACCTGGCTCATTGACCCCAGTACAGCTACTCCCATTTACACCAGCCGGGACCTGGCCCATTGACCCTAGTACAGCTACTCCCAATTACACCAGCCAGGACCTGGCCAATTAACCTCAGTACACCTACTCCCATATACATCAGCCAGGACCTGGCCCATTGACCCCAGTACAGCTACTCCCATTTACACCAGCCGGGACCTGGCCCATTGACCCCAGTAAAGCTCCTCCCCTTTACACCAGCCGGGACCTGGCCCATTGACCCCAGTACAGCTCCTCCCATTTACACCAGCTGGGACCAGGCCCATTGACCCCAGTAGAGCTGAGGGTCTTTTCATGCTTGTATCCAAATGGAGCCCAGAGTAAACTGATCAATGGGTGGAGGCAACTGATCTCCACAGGGCCTGATCCCAGAGGGCCTTACTCAGGGTGTGTCTACACAGCACCAGCTGGGCATGGGCTAGCCTACCCGAGCTGGCTAGCGTGGGTAACAACAGCAGTGAAGACAGAGCAGGAGGGGCATCAGCATGAGTAGTGCAGCCCGGCACAGAGCCTGGCCATGCATTCTGCTCAGTAGCCTGTGCCGCGTTGGCTTCATGGCTACGTTACCTGCGCTAGCTGGATTCACGCTGGCTCAGGTAGGCTGCCCTGTGCCCAGCTTTTGCTGCGTAGACAGATCCTCAGCCTGCAGTGGGAGATGTCCCTGAGCGAGGGCTCCAGGATCGCGCCTATAGAAAAGCATCCTTGGGAATGATCCATTCCTTCCCCATGCATCAGCTGTCACCCAAGAGTCACCAGCTGGAACAAAAGGGGGTGGTTTGGGGCTCTTTAAAACAATTAACAAGCAAAGGGGTGACCTGGTACTAAAGCATAGAAAGCAAAGGAGTCTATATTCTGAGTGAAAGTCGCTGGATTTGGTTATAGATAGAAAACCTGGCGCTCGAAATACTGCCTCAGCCCGATCACCTTCCGGCACATTTGTGAGTGCACATTTGCACTAGCATTTCTTGCAATTGTATAAGTGCATGCACAACTGGGGGTTCACGTCCATTATTGCAATGAATGCAAAAGCCGATTGATTGCAGATGCATAAACGTGACTAACAAATGCATGTACGATCGCCGGTGCACTTAGACAATTACAACACCCTCAGGCACAATTGCAGGTGAACTTCTAGATGTGCATTTGCCACCTGTGCTTGTGCATTTTTCACTCTTGGACTCTAGGCCTTATTTTTTCCTCAGTCTTGTCCTTGGATTGTAAGTAACTGGGAGCCCTGTCTCATTATTCAAATTCAGACTCTACCCGTCCTGCCTGGGACGGCTCGGTCTCTCCCAGCCCAGGAGGAGCGATTAGCAGTGGGAGAGGCACAGGAACGCCGGCTCTTACAAATGTGCCGGTGAGAGGTTCTGAGGGCGTGAGTCGCCGGGAAGGGCGCGGGAGGGAAACTGAGCGCCGCCTCATTTCTGTTTCTGCTCCACTTGCTGTAGGCGCCTCGTGAGGTCGTCAATCCGAACGTTCTTCAGGTGGAGCAGGTGTTCCAGCCGCCGCACCTTCATCTGCAGGATCTGAGCAAAGGGAAGCACACGCTGGCTGTGGTGATCGGCCTTTTTTTAAAGAGAGGGGCCCGAACCAAGCCCTTTGTTCCAGCCCCCTAGGCCTTGCAGGCTGGAGCCAGTTCTGAATTCTGCAGATTGTGCCCGTCTCTGCCCATTTTCACGTGTCCTCTTTCTCCTACCTAGCTCTTATCGAGGACTTTTCATCAGTAAACCTCAAAGCACTTTGCAAAGGAGGGTCAGTACCATGAGCGGGGCAGAGATTAGCTCAAGGTCACCCAGCAGGCCAGTGGCAAAACCAGGACTAGAATCCAGGGTGCCTGAGTCCTGCGCTCTACCCACTAGGCTACACTGTTTGTCATGAAAAAGAACGCAACTTTTTTTGTCTATCTCCTGCTTTTTAAGCCAGTGGGAAGCTCTTGAGGCTCAACAGGATCTTTGGGGCTGGCAGTAACAACCGTGTCCTTTGGGGCTGGCACTGGCAGTAACGACTGTGTCCTTCTTTTGACCCCCTGTCAAACATGCAACCAGACCCTCATTTCCACGAGTCCCCGGTAAGTGACACAAGATCAGTAGGATCACCCAGCTCTCGGGTGTCGGATACTGTCATAACGACACTCGTTCTCACCACCTTCAAAGACCGCCATAAAACGCACCTTCGTCTGCAGAGCTTTGCAAGAATGGCCCAGGCAGGACTTCACACTGTCTTCACCCCCTTGGGACCGTGCCATCACCTGAGGGCTTATGCTTGTCTGAGTTGTTTTGTGTGGGTCTGAACCTGACCGGAGCCAGGCTGACCAGCAGGCATTGTGGATGCGCAGGGAGCCCTGCACATGAGCACTGATGGGCTATGGCGTGCTGAAATCTTGGCCTTGTCTACACTAGACTTATTGTCCTACCATTTCCCACCATTGCAAGCCCCAGCACAGCACTCCACGGGGCCCTACCCGCCCCAGCATTTTAACCACAGTGGGACTGTCTCCACTGCAATCGGAGTCTGCTCCACTGCAATCCACTAGCTTTGCTCTAGCTCGCTCACATACCAACAGCGGCCAAGCCCCTAGTCGAGTGGCTAGCCTGCACCGAAGCCCACGCTGCCATAAGAACATAAGAACGGCCAGACTGGGTCAGACCAAAGGTCCATCTAGCCCAATGTCCTGTCTGCCGACAGTGGCCAATGCCAGGTGCCCCAGAGGGAATGAACAGAACAGGTAACTATCAAGTGATCCATCTCCTGGCGCCCGTTCCCAGCTCCTGCCCTGGTTTCACTGCAGGTGGTACCTGAACTACATGGGCTGCGGTCACACATCTGAGTGAAGTGTGGACATACCCTGGATGAGGATTCATGGTTCTTGAACCCAGACCTATGGGGCCCTGGGCAGGTGGCATCACCAGGCAGCCTTGGGTGCATGGACCATGGCTCTGCCTACATCCTGGGAGACCAGTCACTGCTCATGGTAGAAATGACTGGCAGCTCCTCCCGTGAGCTCTCATTTGCCCAGACCTACTATTTGAGCCTGGAGGGAGTAGCAGGAAGTTGTCTGTGCAACAAGGAGGTCTGACTTGCAGCTGAGATAGACCCGGCCTTGTTCCTGTCTCCTCGCCCTGACCTCTGGTTCATGGCTATTGATTCTGGATTGACCCTTGGCTCCAGACCCCGGCTACCAACTCTGGGTCGACCCCTCAAGCCTGACCGCCTACGGCTCCAACCGCTGGACCTGGCCGCCCACACCCCGGTTCCTGGCACCCTGTGTCATCTACACCTGCTTGGAGCTGATGGAGATGCTGGCGGCTGGTCTACACGAACGGTCCCACCATTGCGACTAGTGGAGGTGTGGAGTTGGAGGCAGCGAAGGTGGGTCAGTTCAGGACAGCCAGGCTTGTGCAGTCATCTCCCCGCTTGCTGAGGACTCCCGTCCCGTGGGCATCATGGGAGAAGTGGGTCTGAAGGAGGGGCGTGGTCGAGGAGTGGGTCTTCCCTGCCCAGAGGGTGGGGTGGGATGAGCCGTGGAGGTGGGCAAAGCCTGGCATATTTTCAGAGGATGCCCTGCCGTTCCATGGACGACACGCGAATTGTCCTCACCTGGACCGTCTCTTGACAAGCCAGCAGAGCCTGCTCCCTCTCCGCTAACTGAATGCGAAAGCTGGTGTCTCCGGGCAGTGCCTGGGCATAGCCTTGCTGGCCCTTGTTCATCCTGGGGAAAGAAGTAAAAGCCAGAGTGTAGTGGGGTGACGACTCACTGGCGCGATGCCTCCTGCTGGTTGTCCAGGGGATTAGCTCTTCCAGCCCAGAGCGCCCTCTACGGGCTGGTGTCTCGCCTGCCGCTGGCCCTGTGTCCCTCCCGGACCCCGGTGCCCCTTCTCCCAGGGTTCTGCCCCCAGCAGCAACCCACAATCTGGGTCTCCCCACCCAGGGGAACCCCCAACCCTCTATCCCCACCTTGCCTCAGTAGCTACTGCCAGTCACCATCTAGCCCCCGCTCCCTGGGGCAGATGGCAGTCTGGGAACCACTCATCATCGCCCGCTGGACTAGATGGGCAGCAGTCTCTAACGGGAAGCAGTGGATGTGCCCTCGTCTGGGCATTTCAAACGGACTGGAAGAAACAACGGGCCGCATCTCTCCTTCCACGGGTCACACTCAGCCTTGGCATCAGAGCGCCCATCTCCCACTGGCCCGAATGCACCGGGGCTGAGTGAATTGAGGAGCTTGATTCTCCCCTCCCGTGCGCTGGTGTAAATCAGGAGGAACTCCAAAGCCATCAACAGGGTTACACCCGGTGAGGGGAGAGTCAGGCTTTGCCTCTCTCATTTACATAATCCACCCGGGATAAATTCTGGCCCACTGGGAGACCTAGGGGAGGCCAAGGCAGACATCAAGTTCCCTCTGCCTTCATCGGGACGTCACAATTTAACCATCTCAGCAAGTGGCAGGATGGTCCTTGGATGTTTTGCTTTAGGAACGGTCCCTGCTGCTCACTGGGATCTGGGCTGGGGGCAGAGAGGGCTACACACAGCAGCGTGAAGGGGTGGCAGTGCCAGGCCTCTGCCGAGTGCGGGTTAGCCCAAGCAGGTGTCTGATTCCCCTGCGCCCTTCGTTGTGAGGACGCAGAGCGGCTCAGCTTAGACGAGCCCCGGGGGCAGCAAGAGGAAGAAGGGGTGCAGGGGCGCTGAGCAGTGCCGGGGGGGGGGGGGTTCCCGGCACACGCTAAGGGCCCGATCCTCAGCCGGGGTAATTCAGCCTCGCTCTGTGGATGATAGTGGAACTTCACTGACTTACCCCCGCTGAGGGTCTGGGCCCGTGTGCAAATATGTGACAAAACGTATCGTGTTGGTTTCCTCTCTTTGCTCAGGTGGGCCTTTCACGTGACATCCATAAACCTCGGGGGCAAAGCTGCCCCCGCCAGGAAGGGTCTGCATTTCTCTTGCCCTTTGGGGAGTGTTGGATTGACAGCCCTGCGGCGTGGGGGCCTCCATTTCCCCATAGAGCAGCAGACGGGCCAGCTACCCCAGCCCCTCGTGGAGCACCTGGAGGGGCTGGGGTAGCTGGAGGGCTCCCAGCCAAGTAACCAGGAAGGGTCTGTAGTTCTAAAGGGTCACGCGCGGGGCTCGTATCAAGAAACACTGTGATCAGTTTGTGGGGTTACCTTTCCGCTCGTGGGGACTGCTGCAAGTAGATCCCGCCGGCATTGGTCTTTGGCTTCGACGAATAGCCTGGGTAACACAAACCGTGTCATGTTACAGCCGCACACCAAGCGGCAAGGGCCCAACTCTGCCCTCTGTGACCCCGGAGCCTCAGCAAGGGCAGAACTGAGCCTTAGCTGAATACTGGGAAAGTGAGGCCTTAGGACCCTGGGCAGCTTAAACCCTGGCCGATTGGCTGGGTGTGGCCAGCGAGTTCTGCGACCGGGGGGCATCTGGCCTCTGGGAGCAGGGTCAGGATAGAACTACTGTCTGGAGCAAGGACCTGACCCCACCGCCAGTCCCAGTGACTCCCCCAGGGAGCAGCAGAGAGGAGGTGACGCACACAGACGCTGGGGTAGTTTCCTTCTGTGCCAATCTCACGTTGGGCTCTAGGAGCTCACAGGTATGGGCTGGGGGTCGTGAGGCTTCAGAGGGGCAGCTTTGAATTCCAGTAGGGCTAACAGGAAGGGTCTCACGCTCGAGCCCACTGGGGGAGATGGCACCTTGCTAGCACCGTCCATCTGAAAAGCTCATGTACGCCCAGTGCTGTCGGTCAGCATTGCCGTTGTCCCTGCCTCACCGAGCACGTGGAACGGGGAAGTGACGTGCCACAGCAAGTCCGTGGCAGAGCTGGGTCTGACCCCAGATCTCCTGGTTTACAGCTTGCTTCTTTAACCCAAGACCAGCCTTCCTCCTGCTAGCTGGTCCCCTTAGAAAACGCTCTGAGGACTTACAGACTCTGCGGATTCCTAGAGGCCGAGCAGCTGGTGAAGAAGCCACTTGACCTATGAAATCTCTGCAGGTATTTATAGAGCTGCAGCATCGTAATATCTGGACTCTTCAGCAGCAGTAATTAATTGAGCTGGTCTTGTGGTGAAGGCACTGGGCTGGGACTCAGAAGATCCAGCTCAGTTCTTGGCTCTGTCGCAGGCCCTGGGTAAATCACTCAGGCCCAGATCCTCCAAGGTATTTAGGCTCCTGACGTCCATTAATTTCAGTAGACGTTAGGAGTCCCTCTGTGTGCATCAGCTTACAGGAGATAATCTTCCCATTCTCCCACTCCTCAGCTGTTGTGTCTATGTGCACTGTGAGCTCTCTGAGTCGACACTACGTCTGTACAGCATCCTGCGCAATGGGGCCGCAAACTCCATCAGGCCCCCTAGGTGCTACTGTAATGCAAATCATGTATCTTCCTGACACCCCTGCAATGCAGGACAGTGCATCCCCATTGTACAGGTGGGAAACGGAGGCACAGGGAGACTGAGTGACTTGCCCAGGATCACAGAGCCGTGTGGCAGGGCTGGAAGCCAGCTCCCCCAGAACACACATACTGCTCACAGAGACTCCTGTCACCCCTACCTGTTTCCATATGGCCGTTCTCATGGAGTGCATCGCGTGTGCCCAGCTCCTGCACAGAGAATCAGAGAGAACACACGGTTCAAGTGAAAATGCCTTGCAATCCACCGTCAGCTTCCTCCTGAGAGAGGCCTGGCAAAACTTCCATAGGTGGCGAGATGGCAATGATCAGGATGTTGCAGCAATGAGTGGGTCTGAGGGAAGGCAGAATCCAAGGTGGCACCCAGGAAATGACATGGGCAGAGCAGCTCTGATCCCATCCAGTAGAGGGCAGTGGCGCCCCCCCACCAGCCAGTTCTTTGTACAATATCCGATAACCGGTGGGACTGGAACACTATCTGATAACAGGTGGGGCTGGGACACTATCCAATAACCGGTGGGACTGGGACACTATCCGATAACCGGTGGGGCTGGGACACTTTCGGGGGCCTTAGGCTGGAAGCCTGCACTGCCCCATCAGTGGAAAGAACGAACGGGTCCTTTGCGAAAGACATTGAGGGTGGGGGTCCCTATAAACAGAGCCGCGTGGGGTTTCACAGGTCAGACGGGGCCATTGTGACTATTGAGTCTGACCCAGTGATTTCCTATAGCACAACATGTCGGAAATCATCCAGCCGGGATTTAAGGCCCTTGAGTGCTGGGGAACCCACCACGCCACCAGGGTAGGTTGCGCCTCATCGTTTCCAAACTGTACACCTTATGTCTAGACAGCATGTGTCTAGTTTCAGCTGCCACCCACGGGGTCTCGTTCTGCTAGCTGAGAGCCCTCTGCGATCAGAAACCTCTTCCCCAGGAAGGGCCTTGCAGGGTTTTGTACAGTTAACTAGAGCTCTTGGTCAGAGAAATCTGGTCATCAATTGAAATCCCGCCCCCCCTCCCCTTTTTTTTAAGTCTAATAAAAATATTTCGGGTCTAGTCTCAGTCTAGTTGCTAGGACACCGGTGTCCACACTTCCAAACCGCCATCCTCCCTGGCACAAATCGGCCAGTCTCAGCAGAGGGGAGATGGACTGACTGGGCCATGGAGACAACACTGCCCTCACCAGGGGCGGCTCCAGGCACCAGCACACCAAGCGCGTGCCTGGGGCGGGAAGCCGCGGGGGGCGGCCTGCCGGTCGCTGTGAGGGCGGCAGTCAGGGAGCCTTTGACGGCGCACCTGCGGGAGGTCCGCTGGTGACGCGGATTCGGCGGCAATTCGGCGGCGGGTACGCCAAAGCCGCGGGACCAGCGGACTACCCGCAGGCACGCCGCCGAATCCGCGTTACCAGCGGACCACCCGCAGGCGCGCCGCCGAAGCCGCGTTACCGGCCGACCTCCCGCAGGCGCGCCGCCGAAGCCGCGTCACCGGCGGACCTCCCGCAGGCGCGCCGCCGAATCCGCGTTACCGGCGGACCTCCCGCAGGCGCGCCGCCGAATCCGCGTTACCGGCGCACCCCCCGCAGGCGCGCCGCCGAATCCGCGTTACCGGCGGACCTCCCGCAGGCGCGCCGCCGAATCCGCGTTACCGGCGGCCCTCCCGCAGGCGCGCCGCCGAATCCGCGTTACCGGCGAACCTCCCGCAGGCGCGCCGCCAAAAGCCGCCTNTACATAGAGCCGCCCCTGTCCTCACCTCCAGCACAACTTGCCCCTCTAACGCCTGAGCTGTCGCCAGCAGCGCTCACTCACTGGGGCTGTGAAGCTCACACTGAAGAGGGGACGCGATGCTAAGACACTACGCCTAGGTGCCTGATTACAGAGCGTGGCTGTCTGGTGAGGGAGGGAGCGGCCACAGGGATGCTGCAGTCCGGACAAGCGGTGAGATAGAGTTGTCACCTCTGAAACACCGGTGAGTGGAGCTGCCAAGGGAGGGCAATCGCATAATGACTGGTGTATTAGCCATGCAGATGGAGCACAGCTCTGGCTATGTGTTACATGCAGGAGGCGGTGAACGTTCAGCCATAGCCTGCCCCAGGAGGGACCGGACCAAGTTACATCAGAGCAACTCCACTGGCTTCAGCAGAGTTGCTCTGGGTTTACATGGGCGTGACGGAGAAGAGCGTCTGGCCCACTCTGTATACTGGTGTCTGTCCTAAGGCCCGTGAGTAAGATCCATCTCTCTCCAGTGCCCCTTCATTAGCCTTTGCCACTCAGTATCCTCTTTCCTGTGTATCTATGTATCAGCTAAACTGTCAGCTCCATAGCATAACACCGATGCCCTCTGCTGACTCTCGGCGGGATAACAGGTATATTGACCAGACCTGCCTCTCACCCTATCCCCAGTCTGGTAGGGTTGGCTGGGGCGCTCTATTCCTAGCCCTGAACGCTCAGCACCGGCAGCTGGACTTTCTCTCTACTCTAGAACTCGCTTCCCCTAGTGGTCCGAGTCCGATTACCACACTGCCTGGAGTGCTGCTTGCGTTCAGCTTTTGATCGATGGTTATTTCTGTTTGATTTCCATCACTCGCTTGCCAATAGCACATTTCTGGTGGCAGCCACAGCTGTTTTATTTGCTGCCATGCCCTGTGAGCTGCTCAGAATAATAACAACTGTGCACTTGTTTAATGCCTTCTAGCTGAGGATCTCAAAGCCCTGTACATCCCCGGGACGGGGTGTCTAAACCACACACAGGTAGACGAAGGGTTAACGGGAGCTGGTGGGCCCAGTTAGCTCTCCCATTTCCACCTGGGGGAGAGGGAGTTCGGCATAATTCATAATCAGAGCCAGCTGATTCCCTCCGGGAAGGAGCTCAGGCAGGGGAAGAAGCGAGCCAGAAAGGGGAAGACATGGGAGTGAGAGACCCAGGAGCAAAGGAGTCCCTGCTGCCTGGGAAAGGAGCCATGGGGAAGCTATAGCAGTGGAGCCCTGTGGTGGGCCCTGCAATAGGGGAAAGGCTGCAGGGAGGTAGCCCTGTATGCCAGTGTATGTGACCGGGCTGGCGGGCTGAGTGACTAGAACCAGACCACCCCAGGGCCTGAATGGCCATCAGATGGAGAAGGGGAAGGTCTTGCAATGCCATTAACAGCCACAGGGGGACGTGCTGGCTGGTGAGTCACTATTCTGCAATAAATAAATGAATTAACCCCCACCCACTCGCTGGGAGAGTCTAGCAGGCCCATTTTGAAAATGGGGAAACTGAGGCACACAGCGATGAAGTGACTCACCCAAGGGCACACAGCACACCTGTGAGAGTCAGGAATAGAACTCATGCCTCACAGTCCCTGCGATGACTCCTGCACTTTAACCATGCTCCTTCTGAATGCAGTTTAATGGTTCTGTGTTTGTAAATTACACCTACTTGTCACAGCCGTAGGCCGAGCTCCAAAGTGCTCACCCAGCATTTGCTCCCAAGGGAGTTTGCCTGAGCAAGGACCTCAGCACATGGCCCATATACACAACAGGATCCTACACAACGTTTGACCATCAGAGCCGCCCGCCGTCCCTCGAGCACCACTGACCTGATACGTGCCAGATGCCACCTTGCTCTGCTTCTGCTTCTCCTCGATTTTCTGCCGCAGTGGGAGCAGCATCAGCTCCACCACGCCGGGCGTGCACTGTACGATCTTCCGGATCATGTCTTCCGGGATGGAGAAATTCAGCTTGTTCAGCACCTTCCTGCAAGGGCACAAACCGCCCCACGGTGGGGGAATGGTCAAACCACAGTATGGGCACCGCTCTGCAAAACTGGCTGGAGTTCCTAGAATAGTCTCGTGTGGAAGCCTCGCTCCTGGACTAAGGGGGCCTGATCCTCAGCCGGGGTATGTGGATGTAGCTCCCTCAAAGGCAATGTAGCGACACTGATTTACCCAGCGGAGGATCATGCTCAGCATGCAGAGGAAGGCTGCACAGGACTTCGGGGGAGGTCAGAGCGATATGAAGTCCAAGCCACTGTTTGGCGTTGGCAGAGGGTGTGAGAGCGGAGAAGCTGCATGGTTTTGGCAGGTGAGTGTGAGGTCGGAAAGATGCAGAGGAGTGGGAAAATAACAAGGAAACTGAATCACTGTTTTCCCTACGCACCCCCAGCTCCATGGCCTGACCGCCCCAGCACCGTGCTACGTGAGGGGCGCTGGGCGCATGTTTACCTGTTGAGATGGCCCCAGTTGGAGAGTTTCTGTTGTGTTGAATTAGCTGGGACATAATTGTGCATTTCCACCATTTTGGGAAAGTAAAATTTCACCACTTCTGCTGCTAGAACTGCATAGGAAAGGAGAAGAGGAATCAGTGACAAAGCAGTGCTCGGAGAGGTCAGACTGAGCACCACGCCATGAGCTGCATAATGAAAACAATGAGATGCCGTTATAGATATGGATGCTCTGGAAAGATACAGTATAAACCACAGCCAGGACTAGTTATTGTGTCTCAGAGATTCCAGATCTAAGATGATCCATTCACAAGTGAAGAAGAAGGGTTCCTTACCTCATAGCAACTGGGATTCTACTTCAAGTACTTGTCCAAGTGGATCCCACTCTGGAGCAGACCAGCCCCATGCAGGCAGTGCACACAGTGGTAGATTAGCCACTGGGCCAACGGGGCCTGTGCCCAGGGGCCCCAGCATATAGGGGGGCGCTGGAAAAAATCTGCTGCCAGATTTTTGCGGGGGCAGAAAGGAGCAAACGGGTTGCTGGCTGCACTGGGGGTGGTGGTGGAATGGGGCAGGACTGTGGGAGGAACAGGGGTGGGGCTGTGTGGGGGAAGAGGCAGAACGGGGTGGGGCCGTGGGCGGGGCTGCAGGTGGAAGGGGCAAAACGGGAGCAGGACTGCAAGCGGAAGGGGTGGGGAGGGGCCACTCACTTGCTCTGGCCCAGGGCCCCAGGAAACCTTAATCCTCCTCTGAGTGCACACGTGGGACTCGTGCACTTCAGAAGTGAGAGCCACTTGGACAAATACACAAAGAAGAATTTATCTCTTCTAACCAGCAACCCTGCAAACTTGCCCTGGGATCAGAGAGGCATCCAGGTTATTTCCCTTTCATGCATCATCCCCGGCAGTAAACAGCGTTACCAATCCCACACAATCAGACCCAGAAAAAATTGTGAGATTGGCTTGAAAAAATCAGAAGATTTTAAAAATTAATAAATTTTGGCTCTTTATTTGCCTTGGTTTTTGTTGTTGTTTTTTTTTGAGCCTTTAGAACTCATGTTTTCAAGCTTTTTTCTGTAACCAAGAGAGCTAGAGACCTACTTTCCTATTTTTGAAATGAAAGCCGAAGTTCTCACCTAGTCAGCTGACTTCAGCCGCTGGGGCTTTAAGGAAAACATGAAATATCATGAGAGTTGCAATAAGTGTGCAAAAGTTGGCAACACCACCTGGTTCTGCTGGCCACAATTTACCTGTAGTAACACCGGTGCAGCCCCTCTCTTTAGGTGTTGTGGGCAGCTGGCATACATTGAGACTGCTGTCCCTTATATCAAGGATTTGGCCAGATGGCTCCAGGATTGGGGGTCACAGAGGAGACTTAAATCCACCTTTGCAAATAATCCTGAGTTGTGCTGTAAGCAGTTTGGACACAGAGACTAGGAATTTGTCCGCAGTCTCTCACTCACGCACCTCTTTCTTATTAACCCTAGAGCAACGTTATTTTAATTTAGTTTTCCTCTCCGTGAATATTGCTTGATTTTTTTTAACAATAAACAAAAACTTGTTTTTTAACCAGAGGGTGAAACTGACATTTACCAACCAGTGCAAACCTTACGCACTCCCCCCGCATTCCCCCCAACCCCATCTATCTGCAAATGATAGAGGAGCCTTTTCTGTGGTGTTCAGAGCTGGATCCAAACTCTCCCAAAGTTCACTGCATCCCAAGGGTGGATGTGGCCAGTTATAGAAAGAGGGGTCAGCTGTCAAGATCAGAATTGCGTCCAGACTCCCCCAGAGCACTGGCTATTTGGATTCAGGATCCCAGGTCGGTCCCATTACAGCAGAGTCTGGATCCAGGTCTGGACTCCGCCAGAGCTCAGGGTACTTCGATCCAGGATCCCAGGTCTGTCCCACTGCATTCAGAGCTCAAGCCATCCAGTCTGGATCTGGGTCTGGGCTCTCCCCGAGCTCAGGGTATTTGATCGGGATCCATTCCGGGGTCACTCCTAGGCCTCAATCCCGGCCGGACTGCGGCCAGCTCCAGGAGTTTGGGATCTGGCTCCCCCAACCTCCGTCGCTGAAGTCCCGGGTGATGTTCTTCTTGGGGCGGGACAGGGGGATGGCATCCACCCAGCTGTAGAGCTCCTGCAGGCTCTCCTCGTCGAGCTCCCCGTTCGCCATCTGCTCAGCCGCCAGCCGGGCCCAGGCCAGGCCTCTACAGCCCCACGCCTGCGGGGCACGGCCAAGCTCGCCCCTGGCTCTGCCTGCCTGCAGGGCTGGAGGCAGCCATATTGTTTTCATAGAACCATGGCAACGGCCAGCTAGAAGGGGACACTCAAGGGATTCTGGGAGTTGTAGTCCGCTGCATCCTGAAGAGGCTGGGGGGCAACTGTTGCCAGGCAACGAGCTCGCCTAGCAACACAGCAGCGAGCCTGGGAGGCGTCTTAAAGGGGCGCAGCATGCGAGCAGCACTGAAAGGGTGCAGCCGATAACCGGTGCGCGGGTCTGGGGGATGAATTAATATCATTAATTGCAGCCCGGCAGCACTGCCAATTGCTACCGCCAGCCGCCCACGATCAGGGGTTCTGCTCGGAGCCGAGAATCGCCACAGTCCTTGAACAAAGAGGCTGGGCTGGGGTGCACGACGGGCCGGGGCCTAGTGGTTCAGGGCCTGGAAACTCCCAGGGACAACGCTGCGATCCACAAAGGGCCACGCTCGCCTTGTCCCTCTGGGCCGGTGGCTGTTCCAGTGTGATAAATACACAGCGTCGCTGGGCGGGGGGGGACGCTGCAGCCTCACGACCCTGGTCCTGGTCCCCCCGCCCCAGTCGCTCTTTCATTAGTGATCCACCGCGGAACAGCTTCACCGGGAGAGGTTGCAAGAGCCCCGCATCAGAATAGCTCAGTGGTTCAGGAGCGACGCCAGCTTTTTCGCCGCCCTAGGTGGCGGAAGGTCCCGCCCCCGAAATGCCGCCCCCGACCCAGGCGGCGGAAGGTTCCGCCCCCAAAATACCGCTGACGACCGGGGCGCCGGCACCCCCCAAATGTTAGCGCCCTAGGTGACCGCCTAGGTCGCCTAATGGGTTGCACCAGCCCTGCAGTGGTTAGAGCACTGTCCTGAGAGGTGGGGGACCCTTGTTCAAACCCTTTCTCCCGGCTGACAGAGAGAGGGGAAATTGAACCTGGGTCTCTTGCATCCCAGGTGAGCATCTAACTGCTGGGCTAAAAGGTAGGGTGACCAGATGTCTCATTTTTATAAGGACAGTCCCGTTTTGGGGGACTTTTTCTTATATAGGTGCCTATTACCCGACCCCATCCCCCCCACAGCCCAGACCCCCAGCTCCGAGCCCAGCCCCTCTGAGCCGGGCACCCCCCCGGCCCCAGCCCCCCCACAGCCCTGACCCCCAGCTCCGAGCCCAGCCCCTCTGAGCCGGGTACCCCCGACCCCATTACCCCCACAGCCCTGACCCCCAGCTCCGAGCCCATTATGTAATTGCAAATGTATACATACCATTAAAGCATTTAATGTTTTTAAATAATGTATTTAGTGTATTTTCAAATTATTACAAATTAATTTTTGAATGTATTTCACTAGTTATTTTTTACATTTCCAAATACATGTTACTATAGTATTGCAACTTTTTTTTATGGAAGGGGCCCCCGAAATTGCTTTGCCCCAGGCCCCCTGAATCCTCTGGGCTGCCCTGGAGATAACAGTTTTTCTGATTCCCAGTTTTGTTTCTGACCTATCAGATTAACCGTGGGCTGATCCAGGAACAGTGAAGCTGATCCCAAACTGACCAGAAACAAAGTGAAACTAACTGGAGTTTCTCTTCATTGCCCCAATCGGAGAGGATTTTACAAGAAACAAACAGCACAAAGGTAGGTGCTGCTATTAATTTCTTTAATACTTTTAATTTCAGTGACAATTTCGCAGAGCACAAATTCCAGAAGTAGTCACACAGTCCTTGCAGTTTATAACCTAAACGATGCTTAAAGGCATATTTGATTTTTTTAAAATACAATTTTATTTTAATGAAATAAATAATAACACAGGTAAGGCCATTTTAATTTTTAAAATGCCAGTATTAGCCTGGAAATTCACCTCAAAGTAGGGTTGCCAACCCTCCCGGTTTCGCCAGGAGTCTCCTGGAATCGGGCTCTATCTCCCGGAGGCTACTGAAGCCAAACTGGGAGATTTTAGGCCACTAAAAGTCCGGCGGCGCAGCGGGGCTAAGGCAGGCTCCCTGCTTGCCCTAGACCTGCGCCGCTCCCAGAAGTGCCCCCTGGCCGGAGGCCACACCCCTCACCCACTCCTGCAACCCACCCCCCTGCCCCAGCCCGGAGCCCCCTCCTGCACCCACACTCCCTCACAGAGCTTGCACCCCGTACCGCCTCCTGCACCCCAACCCCCCCCCAAAGCTTGCACCCCCCACCCCCCCCTTCCCCCCAACCCCCCCCCCCCACCCCCCCCCCCCGCCCGGCGCCCCCTCCCGCCCCCACACCCCCCCCCCGCGGCCTCCCCCCCCCCCACCCCCCGCCCCCGCCCTGAGCGCCCTCCTGCACCCAGACTCCCTCACAGAGCTTGCACCCCGTACCGCCTCCTGCACCCCAACCCCCGGCCCCAGGCTCAGCCCAGAGCTCCCTCCCACACTCCGAACCCCTCAGCCCCAGCCCCGAGCCCACATCCTCTCCCGCACCCCAACCCCCTGCCCCAGCCCTGAGCACCCCCCTGCACCCAACCCCCCTCCCAGAGCCCGCACCCCGCACCCCCTCCCGCACCCCAACCCCCTGCCCCAGCCTGGAGCCCCCTCCTGCACCCAAACTCCCTCACAGAGCTTGCACCCCGCACCGCCTCCTGCACCCCAACCCCCTGCCCCAGGCTCAGCCCAGAGCTCCCTCCCACACTCCGAACCCCTCAGCCCCAGCCCCGAGCCCACATCCTCTCCCGCACCCCAACCCCCTGCTCCAGCCTGGTGAAAGTGAGTGAGGGTGGGGGAGAGCGAGTGACCGAGGGAGGGGGGAGGAGCCTCAGAGAAGGGGCAGGGTCTCAAGAAAGGGGCGGGGCATGGGTGTTTGGGTTTGTGTGATTAGACAGTTGGCAACCCTACCTGCAATCACTTATGTGCTTAATTTTACTTACACAAGTAACCCCAATGACTCACATGAGTAAAGTTAATCAGGTCCCTAAGTCTTTGCAGAATCAGGGCTTGTATATGCAAAAACACAGCACGGCAGGCGGGTACTAACATACTTTGGTGCTTTCGTAGTTACCTTGCTATTAAATAAAGTACAGGTCTGTCTCATCTTACGCTGGGGTTACGTTCCGCGGTTAGCGCGTAAAGCGAAAACCGCGTATAGTCGAAATCCCATTGAGTTTAATGGCGGGCGGAATCGCCCGCACTACAGGAACAGTACATCAATTGCTATTTTTCTCTTTTTTTTCGCAGACTGCGCAAAGCCGAAATCGCGCATGTTAAATGCGCGTAAGATGAGACAGACCTGTATCTGGAAATCTTTCAGAGCACCACTAGAGGGTAATACAAGATCCCTCCATTTCCTCTCCCAGGGAAAGTAATAATTCTGCTGGAATCTGCTGCTGCTTGGTAATACACACCCAGGTTTTTTGCTTTGCAAAGGACTGAGGCAGAGAGTGAAAAACCTGGCTGGCTTTTGCGGAGCTCAGGAAAACAGAAATTTCACACCAAATAGCAAGCGACTGATGCCCGGCTGCCACAGATTGCAAATGGGACACTCAGGCTGCCCCCGCAGAGAGAGAGAGAGGCCCTGATCCTGCCTCTGGCGAGCTGACTGCTGTGTCCAGGGCAAGACCCATTGACTTCACTAGGCCAGCACGCTCCATGTTGCAGGACTGGGGCAGTAGATGGGATAGATATGCGGGGTGTCATGTGGATATCATTATCAAGTGACTATACTGCCAGGGGAGCAATGGACTGGAGCCAATCCCCTTAGATTGCTCTGCTCCTTAGGAGCACCGGGAATGGGGTCAGCAGCTGATATGAATCCTCCCCAGCTCCCTCTCTTTGTGCTGGGGTTTATCTGAGGCTGCAGCCTTTCTGCTTTCCGGCTGCTCCATCCCCATCCGCCCCCTTGGGCAGCTCAACGCCCTGCAGTGTCCTGACAGGGCAGCAGGGATAGTGACCCCAGCACACAGGTCAGGCAGGTCTTGTGTGTGTCCTGTTTCCACAGGCCAGATCCCCATTGGCGGTGTTACAGAGAACCCCGGCCTGCTCAGAGCTAGCGTTAAACCAGCTGCAGGCCCAGGCTCCACGCTTGTCCCCGGCTCCCGGTCCTGTGCTCAGACCCCTCTTCACGCTGTAATGGAAGGTTGTTAGCGTGACCCTTATCAGTGTCGTTAATTCCCTGACCCGCTTTCCATCCCAGTCTTGCCTCCTCCCCTATGGGCTGCACCTGTGCTGCCAGCACCCCACACCCCAGTTAACAAGTGACACCTCTCCCTTGAGTTGTGAAAAACATCACACACACACACAGGAAACTAAACAACAGGCCCCCATGCCCATCAGCCCTGAATCAGAGTCTGATCCAGCTCCTGTTGGACTCAGTGGAAACCCATTGAGTTCAATGGGCAATGGATCAAGCCCCTAATGCTGGCAAGGTGACACTTCATACCAGAGATGCATTCGGAAGCGTCTGTAAGCCATTTAGGATTTGCATTTCCATCTGGCTTGGTCCCGGAGTCTGACCCTATAGCGTGCTCTGTAGATGCTATTTTTGCTATTGGATTTAGCCCCGTCGTCGATTTTATATTGCTGTAAGAGCAGGAGTTCAAATGTTAACCCACAGACGTGAGCAAGTGTGGAAGACTCCCGAGCACCATCGTGTTTGTGGGGCTTGGCAGAATGCACACTACCCAGGAACACAGGACGCAGGATGGGAAGGAACCTCCCAGGTCCTTGAGTTCAGCCCCTGCCATCACAGGCAACCCCCTCCCGTTCAGAAGCTTATCATGCTCCATCTTCAGACTAGTTAGGTTGTTTGCCTATTGGGTTAGAAACCTTCTTCTCATTCCCAGTCTAAATGTATGCCCGGCCAGTTTATCCTCACTGGTTCTTGGGCCAACATTGTCCTTGAGCTTCAATAGCTGTTCACCCTCTCTGGTGTTTACTCCCCCAGCCCCATGTCTTTATAGATCCCCACTCACTCTGCCTTTTTGCCAGACTAAATAAACCAAGCTCCTCTAGTCTCCTCTCATAAAATCCGCTCTCCATCCTCCTGATCATCCTGCTAGCTCTTCTCTGCACCTGATCCAGTTGGAATAGTTCCATAATACCGAAGGGTGATTATTTGTTAATCAGCTACATCATCTGGAAGAAATAGAGAATTTTTGGCAGGAGTTTAAGTGGCTTTGATCTAGTCAAATTTCACAAACAGCAGGCGTGCTGTTAGTGTCTCTACTTCACTGTACCTTTGTTCCCCCATTTGGAAAAAAAGGGGGCTGATGAATACTTTGAGACCCACCGATGAAAAGTTCTGTGTATGATCATTCTTGAGGTCACGTGTGGTGGGGTGTTAAAAACTGGGTTAAAATGATAGTCTGTCACTATACATTTCAGAGGGATTTCCTGGTCCAGCTTGTTCCAGGCTAAGGGACTCTATAGAGAAGTGTGGGATCTGGGCCTAGCAGCAGTCAGTTCTGCAGACAGGCAGTCAGCCAACAGTAAGGTGAGGTGAGTTGTGCCTCTCTGTTTGGAGAGCAGCCTGCTTTTTCTCCCTCTGTTTTTGATTCTGGTGTGTTACTGTTCTGAATTCTAAATAATAAAGTCCTGTTATGTTGCAACTTTCCAGTGAGAATACTGGTGGTTTTAGCTAACTTCTCTGCTTGTATGTCATAAACATAACAATGTTATGACCTGAGTTCTAGTCCCAACCCTGCCACTGACCTGCTTGAACAGATCACTCAGTGCCTCAGTTTCCCCACCTGTAAAATAGGCATAATGGCATCGCCCTGCCCTTTGCAAAGTACTTGGAGAACTTTGGGCAGAGAGAGTAAGAGTAAAATTTCAAAAGTGATGGAGGAGCCTAGTTTACATTTTCAAAAGCGATTCAGCCGTGAGACTCCGGCTTCTAGGGCCCAGATCCTCGGTGGTATGTAGGTGCCTAACTACCTTTGTGGATCTGGGCCCCAAGTGTCTACCTCACCTCTGAAAATGAGCCTTAGGCTCCTAGTCACTCAGGCCTGGTCTACACTGAAAACTTAGGTTGACGCAGCTCCAGCACTCAGGAGTGTGCAAAATCCATACGGCGATTTAGCTACGCTGCACTAACACCCAGGGCAGAGGCAGCTAGGCTGAGGGAAGAATTCTTCTCTCCATCCAACTACCATTTTCTGGGGAGGTGGAGTTCCCATCAGTCGCTGTAATCTGCATCTTCTGTGCGGGGTTATAGCCGCATAGCGTGATACCCCAGCAGTGTAGATAAGCCTTCGGATACTTTTAAAAACTTTACCCTAAGGGACGTACCCAAGGTCACACATGGGACGTCTAGCTGAGCGAGGGATTATTGCAGTATAGTCACCAGGCTGCTCCCCTCCCGTGCAGGGGCACCAGACAGCACAGCCTGTGTTAGTCCAGCTGGGAGCAAGAAAACCACCGCGTCTGTCTGTGTCCTGCAGCCTCCAGAAAGAATCCCCCTTTATACTCAGCCCAGCCCAGGCCTGTCTCTCCCCTACCAAGCCAGACGCTACAGCCTCGAAAGAGCTGCAATAGAGCAGTATTTGTAGCTGGCGAGGTCCAGCCTCTCCTGTAGCATGCGCCTCCTTAGGCTGAGAAGACCCCACATGGGTTAACGAATTTCAAATGCAAATGTTCAAGTCTACCCGTCAAGCCATCTGACCCACTCTTGCCTTTGTCTCCCGGACAACTCCCCACGCTCTGCCAAAGCTCTCCCATCCCCAGAGGCACCCCAGAGCCAACGGGTAGCAATGCTCCCATCTGCCCTCCTTGAAGAGTCACTGTCAGGCGAGAAAAGCAGCTGGGGGGGCCGCCCTGAGAATGAGCCGGGTGCTCGAGAGGGAGCGGAGACGGCGGGGAAAGAGAGGCTGTTGCTTTATCGTTAGAGGATGAAGATGGGAATTCCTTGCTTTATAAGCAGCATAGTGCATGACAGCGCCCATAAGAGAAGCCACCTGCATTCACATCCCATAGGCAGCAAACTAACCTCTCATCCTTCTGTTCAAAGTGATTTACAAGGGGAAATCAATTGGAGCTTCTGCCCTATTTTGCTTCCTTGGAATGGCTAACGAAAGTCTGGAAGGGTGGGTTTTTTTTCCCCTATTTGTTTTTTTACTGTAAAAATATCATGAATAATAAGCCTTGTCTTCCATTTATGTTGTTAGTGGACTGTTTAGATGACTCAGAGATATAGCTTGGGACCTTTCTTCGCCTTTAATACAAGTGATACGAATGCCTGATTTTTAACAAAGAAAGCTTTTCTCCCAGCTGTTTGTTATACATTTGTGTTAGTATGACCCAAGTAAATAGTGTCTGAGTAAAAACCCCTCCCGCTCTCAATTAACCAGGCTTCACTTCCTTGTTGTGTGTGAGCTCATAAATCTGTTCGTTCTCCAGTCATCCATCCAGGGGTACAGAAAGCGTGAAATTCAAATTTAAAAAATGAGCAGAAAAACAGTGTTTCTTTCCTTCCTTCCTAATACATAATAAAGCAGCAAAAAAGGATACCCCCCACACTCCCGATTTCTCTCCTCCCAAACTCTGCTTTTTGGCCTTAAAGTCTGCACTCCCAGCTTCTGCCTCACACAAGAGCTTTTCAGAGATGCTAGAAATGCTCCCAGTCTCAGAATGGAAAACAGACTAAGGGCTTGTTTGCACAAAAAGGTTGCTCTGGTTTAGTTAAATTGGTGCAAATCCCTGTGTGCATGCTCTTATTTTGCTTTGAGTAGCTCATTTTGGTCTAGTTTAAACGTGTTCCCAATCTATTTAAGACAAACTGAAGTAACCCATGTTTAAACTGAAATAGGCACGTCCACACAGCTTTTTGTCCTGGTATAACTAAGTAGGTTTAAAATCATGCCTTCAGTTAAACGGCTTCAGTGGGCGGCTAGTGAGGTTTTAAACCACCCTCTCTGGAAGATGGAGCTTAGACCTGCTTTCCTGGCTTTGACAGATGCTGCCAAATATCCCCTGTCATAAGGATGGCAAAAGCAATTTGAAGTAGGTCAGGTCAGTACCATCTTTGTTTTACAGATGGGGGAAACTGAGGCAGAGAAAGGGGACATGACTTATCCATGGCCAAAGAGTGAGTCAGTGGCTGCATCCTGATTCCTTCTCAAAGCACTAAACCTCCTGGACGACAGGTATGGATGGTGCATACAAGGCAAAGGGAAGGTGGGGCACCTAACACAGCCTAATCTGACACCTGCAGTCAGGAAGTAACTCTTGGAGGTGTGAGTTTACGAGGCAGTTATTGTTATGTCATGCTGCAGCGTGACAGCAGGGCCGGCCCACAACATTTTGACACCTGAGGCGGGGAGCTCAAATGACGCCCCCTTGCCCCCTCGCTTGGGCCAAAACTTTGAAAAGTCTCAATTCTGCCTTCTTCCTGTTCTACTCCTCTCATGGCACTGCTCTGCTCCCTACCCCAATAAAGGAGAACTAACAACTTAAAATGCCTTGTTCAAAAATTTTAAGTAACACTTAACTTTCAAACGCCTGAACAGCAAATGTAACTTTTCTTGTCTGCATAGTAAACACTGGCATTTTTATCTGTTTGAATAATCAAAGTGGTGCTTTCCGTGCCTTCTTGGTTGCAAAGATTTGAACTGCTTCCTGAAGGTCCACAGTCTGGGCCAGCTCATGCTCTATTGAGATGGTTGCAAGGCCGACCAGCCTCTCCTGTGTCATTGTGGAGCGTAGATGTGTTTTTATTAACTTCAGCTTGGAGAAGCTGCGTTCTCCACTGGCAACTGTTACAGGAAGTGTTAGACGTATGCGCAGAGCAACAAAAGCATTAGGAAAGAGGGTGGTCATCTTATTTGTGCACATATATTCCAGAACAGCCTTTGGAGTTGATCCTGCTGAAATGTAGCTTGAAAGGGCTTTCAGTTCCTCACCTAAATCACTCGCATCAATATCGCGCATGTCATCATGTGTCAACACTGTCTCTAGTGCCCTGCATTGCTGGTGCAGGTCTTCTTCAGGTATAGTGAGGGGTTTTGGAATATCATACAACATCCCACATATACTGCTGTGTTCCTTGAGCTGCATGAAACGTTCTTCAACTGACTGTATTGCACAATCTACCACCTGGTTAAAGAATTCAACTTTGAATTCTTGTTTGGGGTCTCTTACGGGATTATCCCGTGCCTCGTAATCAAAATGTCGTCTTCCTCTTCGGTGACTCTTGTATTCTTGAATGGGTGGGAAAATAGCTTCAGTGTGAAGTTCCTCTGCCAACTTCTTTGCACTCTTCAGAACGTTTTGAAATCCCTCATCTGACCGGTAAAACTGTAGGTATACCTATCTCATAGAGCTGGAAGGGACCCTGAAGGGTCATCAAGTCCAGCCCCCTGCCTTCACTAGCAGGACCAATTTTGCCCCAGATCCCTAAGTGGCCTCCTCAAAGATAGAGCTCACAACCCTGGGTTTAGCAGGCCAATGCTCAAACCCCTTTGCTATGTCCAGTTGTTCCATTGCGCCAGATATATCAAGGTCAACACCTTGGAGTCTCTTGCTTACACCATTTATTTCAAACCATATGTCATGCCACAACACTAAGCCACACAGAAATTTGAAGTTATGTATGTTTCTGGTGATTCCATTTCCCTCTGCCACTGTTCTCCCACGAACAGTTCCTGTCATAGCATTATCCTCCATAATGGCAACTATGGCATCATCTATCTTCCCAATTTGGTGTTTGATAGGCTTTATCGCCTCCACTCGACTTTCCCATCGTGTGGCACTCAGTGGTTTCAGTGTCAGAGAGGATGTTCCCAGATGTTGCTTCAAAATTTGCCATCGATGAGTTGATGCAGAGAAAAATACATAGATGCTTTGAATTACATTAAAAAATTCAGCAGCCTCACTAGAAGCTGATGCTGCATCACTGACCACCAAGTTCAATGAATGAGAACTGCATGGGACAAAAAAAGCTCGAGGGTTTAACTCTCGGATCCGTGTCTGCACTCCTCTGTTCTTTCCTCTCATGTTGGCACCATTATCGTAGCCCTGACCTCTCATGTCAGCTATCGCAATTCCCGTATCTTCCAGCTTTTTAAGAAGCACATTTGTCATACCAGCTCCTGTAGTATCATCAATGTCAATAAATTCTAGAAAATGCTCTCTGACAGTCACCATTGCAGGGACATTTTCACTAGGTTCTGTTGTTGTTACAAAACGCACCATTAAAGTCATTTGTTCCGTATGGCTGATGTCAGGTGTGCAGTCCAGAATAACAGAGTAATATCTTGCTGACTTCAGATCTGCCACAATCTTCTGTTTGACTTTTGTTGCCAGTAACTGTATGATCTCATTTTGAATTGTTTTTCCAAGGTAGTGGTGTGTGTACATTTCTTGGGTGGTGACTCTTCTTAGATGCTCCTGGAGTACAGCATCAAACTCAGCCATCAGCTCCACAATTTTAAGGAAGTTTCCATTGTTTGGCACATACAGCTGATCTGAAGTGCCACGCAGTGCTAGGTTTTGGGTAGCAAGCATTCTCACAATGGCAATGAGCCTTTTCAGAACATTTTGCCAGTAAAGAGACTCTGATGCAATCTTCTCTTGATGCTGATCATCTATGGTGGCCTTTAACCTTAGTCTCATCTCAAGCTCTTTCCACCTATGGAATGCTCTCTGGTGATTTGCTGCCTTCTCATGGCATGCCAGATTTCTAGCCAGATTTTTCCAGTCCTTTGTTCCTGTAGAACCCAATGTGGCTGGAACATTAGACTGGAAGAGTTTGCAACAAAAACAGTATGCAGCATTCTGGGTTTTTGAGTACATAAGCCATGGCCTCTCCACTTTGTCACCATTGGGGATTTCACGCCAGTACAGGCCTGTCTCATCCTACGCTGGGGTTACGTTCCGCGGTCAGCGCATAAAGCGAAAACCGCGTATAGTCAAAATTACATTGAGTGTAATGGCGGGCGGAATCGCCCGCACTACAGAAACAGTATTTAAATTGTAATTTTTCTCTTTTTTTTTGTTTTTTTCTTGTTTTTGCCGACCGCGTAAAGCTGAAATCGCACATGTTAAATGCGCCTAAGATGCGACAGACCTGTAATGTGTTGGATGGAAACTTCTATTTTCATTGTCTTTGGGGAACATGAAGTTTTTCACTTGCTGTGGCCCATGCAGTACAAGGAAGTCCCTCAGGCTACTGCTCAAGTGGGTCCACAGTCCTGGACCATCTAGACTTAAGGAACTAAACTCAGCAGCAGCTGTTTCTTGCACCTCCACCACACTCTTCTCTGATCTCCACTTTTCTTCAGGAATGTGCCTGGTTACATCCATTTGAGATGGAGATATGGATGCTGCAGTAGCTGCCAGGTCACCTGCACTCTGACTAACTGGAAGATCAGGCATCTCCTCACCACTCCCATCCTCACTGGGGCCGGAAGGCTCACCGTGAACATTTGTGTGTCTGTATCTCAGGAGAGCTCCTTCCTGTTTAGATAGAAAAGCTTCCTTTGCTTGCTTGCTTTTTCTGAATGCTGCCCCAGAGGGACATTTTCTTCTTTCACTCATGGCTGCTGTTCTGTGCCAGCTAGAGTGGCTCTCAACACGCAATTGAAGGGGACAAATAAGCAGACTGGTAGCAGGGCCTGCGTGAGGGAAGATATCAGCGTCTTACGGGCCTAACTGGCTCCTACTACTTCAGTTCTCCTCAAGTGGGTTCAGGGAAGCAGCAGGAAACAGGAAGCTCCCTGAGAAGCTGGTGTGAATCAGTCCAGGCTCCTGGGGGTACTAGAAAGGTACATAAGAGGTTCCTTCTCCTCTCTCTCTCCCTGCAGCTCCTGCTGCTTTCTGTTATTGCCTCTCACCTTTTCTCCTTCCTGCCTGTTCTGTCTCTTGTGCCCTCCTTCCTCCAGCCCAGCACTCCACCATCTCTGTGCATCTAGAGCAGAGAGAACACATATGCACCAGCAGCAGACACAATTTTCTACACTCTGGGTCCTAGTGGCGCCCCCCCACTGTCTGGCACCTGAGGCGGCCGCCTCAGTTGGCCTCATGGTAAGGCCAGCCATGACAGCGTGAGATCACAGCTGACACACAGCAAGGGGCTTTTGGTAGCTGAATTAAACCTGAAACCAGAGCCGTGCCCCTGCCAGGTTTACAGGACACATGCACGGAAATTGGGACTGACTGGGAAAAAACACCCGTCCTCTAAACACGAAGCCATCCCAGCTTGGGCAGGGACAACGAAGCAGGGTCAGGCTTATCGAGCGCTCAGCTGGGGACCTGCCAAGGAAAAACGAGGTGGTGCAGGAACAAGTAGATAAGTGGCACCCTTCCCTCTGTCCGAGTTCTGTCACGGTGGTCGGGGATGCTGTCAGTGCTAGCTGGAGCTGTGTTGCTGGCCGTGCAGGTTGTTAGGGGACCTGGGAACCTGAGATCTGGATTAGAGCTGGGTAAACACTGCAAATAAATGAATCTGGAGAATTGGTTTGAATTTTTAAAACAAACCTGCTCCGCCTCTGTCCGTGTCTCTTTCATGCTCACTTCCCGCAAATATGCTAGAGTGAGATTGCCGGTGGGGACAATCCTTTGCCAAGGCAGCAAACTTTTAAGTCACTGAATGCGGCAGGATACTGGCAGGAACCTCTGGGATCCAGCTGGGATCCTACAATCCCCTGTGAAAATTACTCAGAATGCACAGTCTAGAGAAGCAGTGCTTAGTCTCCCGAGATACCTACCCAGCGTGAAATGCATTTCTCTCAATGCAGTGCTGCACTGGGTGGACACCATGCTTCCGAATGATGGCGTTTAAACCAGTGCATGCACAGCAGTGTGGACTCACCCAGTTGGTGTCATTACATCAGTTTCATTACAATAATAGAAACTGTATCATAGATTCATAAATTCCAAGGCTAGCCGGGACCATTGTGATCATCTAGTCTGACCTCCTGTGTGACACAGACCATAGGACTTCTCCAGAATAATCCCTAGAGTAGATCATTCAGAAGGACATCCGGTCTTGATTTAAAAATGGTCAGTGATGGAGAATCCACCATGACCCTTGGGAAATTGTTCCAATGGCTAATTACTCTGCTAAAAATTGACACCTCATTTACAACTTTTGCAGGTAGATCTGGCCTTACGCTCATCCAGTAAGAGAACAGAAATGATAGCGTGTGAGCTGAGTGTCCAATCAAAACAGCTTGAATTCTGAATCCCGAATGCTCACAACGAACAAGGCACAGACCAAGAATCGTACATGACAATTATTCTGCAAATAATTTCCAGTTGCAAATACACTTGCATTGATCCTGATCTATTCATGGACAATTGGCTCACAGAAAAAGAGGCAAAGGGATCAAACCAGTTATTTGTTACAATGTGTGTGCCTGTCCATCTCGAGTTCTTGACTGTTTGTTGTGCTTGAAGATCTTTTAGCACTTTTTTGCAAGGATTGGGTGTATCCTGGCTGAATTCCTGGTTGGGAATCTACACTCCATCTCCATAAATTCCTCCCGTAGGTACAGCTGGCTGTGGTGTTCTGCAACTTCCCGCCCTAAACTAACTTTTATTATAGTTGTGTTGTTGATGGCTGTTAAATGGCACTGAGCTCCGCCCTGGAGATGGTTGCATTTCAGTGCCAGGTAAGGTGATCCCTGTGTGTGTGTATTAAATGGCAAAGATAAAGCTAAGGAAAAATACCCTGAGATAAGTAAATCCAAGTTAACAACCACTTTGAGCCAGCTGGTGTTTGTCTTCCGACAGCTCTTGCGGGAAGTCCCGAGAGACTGGAGAGACGCCACCATCCATTTAACCTCTAGTCCAACCTCACCAAGGGTAACATCTGCCTCCTGGTGAAACAAGCCATCGCAGGGGACCTGCGCATTCTGGTCCATTCCACATTCTCTGATGAGGATGCTGTGGCAGTGTCAGATGCCGTGACGCCGTGGTGATGGGCACAGTATCAGTATAGATTAGATTAGTGTAGACAGACCTTCCTCACAATTAGCCCGTAGTTTGGCAGTCTGTAATACTCCAGTGCTCCAGGGGTCAGTAAACTTTATCTTCCCTTTCCCTGTTTGTTTGTTTGTTTGTTTTTAACGGGCCCTAGAAATTAAAAATGGTGCAGGGGAGGTGAAGAGATCAATGCCAGATTTTCTCATGGGCCTCTTTCAGTCCCTTACTCCCCCTGGGTCTCAGTCATCCAGCAGCACCAGGATGACAATCGTAGTCTTTCTTTCCTCCCTCCGACCTAGGGTGACCAGACAGCAAGTGTAAAAAATCGGGACTGGGGGTGGGGGGCAATAGGTGCCTATATAAGAAAAAGCCCCCAAAATCGGGACTGTCCCTANATCTTTCTTTCCTCCCCCCGACCCCTTGTCTGTTTAGGCCCCAATCCTGCAATGAGCTGCCCGCAGGTGCAGGGGTTGTCCGTGCACATCCCCCCTGCAGGATTGGGGCAGAGACCGTCCCTCACCCTGACCTTGGCTGGGGCCTCGAGCTTCTACGCAAATGCAAATATGAATCAGTATAAATCTGACAAGACTTGGGGAGAGTTCCACCTTTCCCCTCCAGGATCTTCCATAGACAGTATCCTCCCGTTCATCAGAAACCCTATTATCCAAACCGCCGCATTCTCCCGCTGCCTTCCTTGTCCCCCAGCGTGAGATACGTGCCCGCTGCAGCTTGGAACAGCTCTGGAAGACTGTGAGAGATGTCCTGACCAGACCGGGCCAGGAGACGGACCGAGATGACACCGTCACCTCCACCAGCTCTGGCTGAATCCTGAACACCACCTGGGATGTGAGACTAGGGGCTTGCCGCTGTAGCTGCGCGGCTGTAGCACGTCAGTGTAGACACCGCCTATGCCGCGGGGGTGTGTGTGTGTGTGTGTGTGTGTGTCTCCTGTCGGGGTAGCTAGTCCACCTCCCTGAGAGGCAGTGGCTAGGTCAGTGGACGAATTCTTCCATCGACCTAGTGCTGTCTACACGGGGACTTAGGTCGGCTTAACAACGCCACTCAGGGGGGTGGATTTTTCACACCCCTGACAGATGTAGTTAAACCAACCTAATTTTTTAGTGTAGACCAGGCCTGTGACACACACCTCCCTCTCCCCTCATGTGTCCTTTTCTCCCCCCCATTATTTCTTCTCTTTCCCCTTTTGCCTTCTGTCTAGGAAGAGTCTGGTTTACTCGGCCAGGATTTCACATTTTGCCACACTGCTGTGAGCCTGTGACCAGGAAGAGGCAGCTAAAAGCGATGCCCTGAACAGCCCGATGCTGGCACGAGTTTGCAGGTCTCGGCGTGGCACATCAGACCGGCCTGGGTTTTTCAGCAGTGATGCTGCAAGTGATAAGCAGCACTAGAGACAGACGCTGCATTTTCTCCCTTTGCTGTTCTTTTCTCTTCCCTTTGGCGTCTGTTTGCCTTGTTTTGTCTCCTTAGGATCAGACTTTAACAAAAGCCGCAACAATGACAGCTCCAGCCGCTCTCGGCTAACTCCTTCTCTAGCCCGCAAAAGCCCAGTTATCTCGTCTTTGATACCCTCTAACACACTGTCAGACAAGGGGCTTTTTCCTTCTAAAAACTCTCTCCAGCTAAAGGGAAAGGGAGCAAGGGGTGTTGTTACAACGGAAGCCTTGCTTAACACTTTCCATTGCAAACGCTTTGACCACTTTGCCTTTCTTCTTTTCTGTATCTTTAATAGACGGTTAAAAGGATGTTTCCGAATGTGTCTCCCATGGTCTCTGTGTACCAAACCCCAAACCTTGTTTAACACTGGACAGTGACGTGGTGACGTTAACACCTCTGATGCCTTCTAAATGAATACAACACACCCGTTGGGACAGCTGGCACTCGGGCCAGATGGGGAAAGAGCATTTGCTGCTAACAATAGCCCTAGAGAGCATCCTGAATTAGGCATCTGTCATGGTTCCCGGTCTCTGTGATCTGCTGCAGGAAGCAACTTTCACTGCATTTTCTTTAAACTGGCAGCTGATTAATAACCAATTGGCTTTTTCCCTCTGCCTTCTCCCCCCCCTCTTTATATTAATACCCTACGCACCAGGCCATCCTAACCATGTCATAGCAGGGCCCAATCCCACGCAGCGCCCTTCTAGGCTCTGACCCCCATTTGGCAGAGCACCTCCTGCTTTCAGTGGGGGGAGAGGATGCTCAGCACTCCAGGCCAAGTCCAGATCACCCCTCTACAGCCAAAGAATGCAAGATCAGTGTCACCAGCCCCAATTTACAGGTGGGGAAACTGAGGCACAAATGACTGCTGTGGCTCGCCGAAGGCAGCCCTGTGAGTCAGTGCAGTAGCTGGGGACAGAACCCAGGAGTCCTGTCTCCATCTTGTGGCATAATGTGCTGCCAGCCACCCCCAAAAATTAAACCCATGCCTCTCTCAAACTGCGAATCCGTGTTAAGACTCTTACAGAATAAGGTTATTAGTAACGTGGGTGAGGAATTCCCTGTTTAATCTAACCAGTTCCAGTCTCTCTATCCCCACCCATACCTTTCTCTCTGCCTGTTTTCCAGCAGTCTGTCCATCTCACCAGTCCTTTCTGACCCGGGCGATTCAGCGTTTGCACCGTGGCATGTTAAAGGGGAGGGGGGGGCTCAGCTTCCTCCATGGCAGTAAACCCCCTCTGTTACCCCAGACTCCCCAGCAGCATTTCACGATCCAAGGATCTGTGTAGGATTAAGAGATGAAGAACTGGAGAGGAGTGGGAGAAGCAGGGGTGCAGGGTGGATACCCATTGCCACACACGCACCCGAGATCAGAGCAGAGCAGAGAAATGAGGCTAAGGGAAAGGCAGGCTGATCGTGTGGCCAGGGAGCTGGCTAGCACCCGGGAGACCTGGCTGCTACTCTTGGCTCTGCCACAGACACTCTGTGTGACCTTGGGCACATCACTTACTCTCTGTACAATGGAGATCGCGATCCTTCCTTTGTCTGTTAGATCAGTGGCTCTTGACCGTTCCAGACCACTGTCTGTACCCCTTTCAGGAGGCTGATTTCACTTGTGTACCCCAAATTTCACCTCACTTAAAAACGACTTGCTTACAAAATCAGAGATAAAAATACCAAAGTGTCACAGCCACACCAGTACTGAAAAATTGCTGACTCTCATTTTTACCATATAATTATAAAATAAATCAATTGGAATATAAATCTTGTACTTACATGTCAGTGTATCGTAGAGCAAGTCAGTGTCTGTATGAAATTTTCGTTTGTACTGACTTCGCTAGTGCTGTTTACGTAGCCTGTTGTAAAACTAGGCAAATCTCTAGATGAGTTGATGTCCCCCCGGAAGAGCTCTGCATACCCCCAGGCATACACATACCCCCGGGTTGAGAACCACTGGGTTAGATGGTAAGATCTGAGGGCAGGGCCTGTTCTCTGCCAATATAATTCAGCCTGAGGCTACACTGTTCCCGCCCCAGCTCCTTCCTAGTTAGTGAGGCATGCCCCGTTAGAGAGGCCCCGGGGGCAGAGCTCGCCTCCAATGTGGTTTTCCAGCAGGAGGGGGCAATAGGGCCCAGAGGGAAGCCAAAGGAAGCCCTGTTTAAGAAGCAGATTCCTCTGCAACTCACATGTTCCCCCACCCCAGAGGAACAGGCGGCCTGCACCTGCCCTCCGATCCCTCCAGGTGCCTTCCGAAAGGAGGGCCAGATTATCACCCAATCTAGCCTACAAAGGGCAGCCTAGGGAGAGGTGCCATTGTCCTGGGCCCTGGGGTCCCCACTGGCTTCGCTGCAGCTGAATAAGAAGCAGGGGACGCTGGCGGGGTTGTGCACACAGGAATGTGGGGTGCTGGGCGGCGCTGAGACCTGCTGGTGTGTGGGCTCCCATCCTGGAGGCAAAGGGAGCCGCAGGGTCTCAGCACGCCTCAGGATTGGGCCCTGGAAAGAGGCCACCCTAATTTGCCCACGGAGCAGAGACTGGCAGCGACAGCTGGACATGCCCAGGGAAGGCTCTGGGGGCGAGTGGAGGGCTGCTGGGAGGCCATTGGCTCTGCTGCTGATGCCCCCCCTCGCCTAAAGCCGGTCACAGCCATACATTCGCCCAGGAGCCTGCAGCTTAGTCCCAGGCACTTTATGAGCTCGGCAGGGGCTACATGAGAACTGCCTGGACTCTCCAGGTGCATGTTTGCTGGGCTGCAGGTGGCTTTCCATGCAGAGACAGCAGGGGGTGCTCACCCCAGACACACCCACTGCGGGCCGGAGAGGTCTGGGCAGCTACTTGTGCAGGAGTCCTGCGTTGTGTCTGTCTGTGCAATGCTCCTCTGAGCAGGGTGAGCACTTCCTCGTCGGGAGTGTCTCTGTTCCGCTCTGCCTCTGCTCTCGACAAACATCCGCTGCCTGCTGACGCCCTCCTCACCTGCTCATGCTTCTAAACCGCAAAGAGGCCTCTGGTTTCCTGAGCTGGCACAGGGTGGTGTCCTCAGGGAGGGCTCTGCTCTCCCCAAGGGGATTGACACAGCTGGTGCTGCTTATCACTACTTCCTGCTCCAGTGACAAGGCTCACACTGCCGGGGTGTGTGTGTGTGTGACGATGAGGGGGAGGTCCAGGCCCCTGCAGGGAAGGCTAGTCCACAACTTAGGGTGCTAACTGGGGATGGAACAAAGCAGGGTTCAATTCCCTGCTCTGCCACAGACTCCCTGTTTGAGCTGAGAAGGTCACTTAGTTGCTCCGTGCCTCAGTTTCCCCATCTGTGCAATGGGGATAACAGCACTGGCCTGCCTCCCGGGGGCGGTGGTGATGAGGCTAAACACATTAATCATTGTGACAGGTGCAGGTACTGCGGTAACAGGGGGTAGATAAGTACCTTAGGTACATACACTTCTTCGTCTCCTTGGCAAAGCTCCCTAAAACCTTCTCTTGTCTCTGAACCCATAGGGGGCGCGAAGTTCTGCTCTCTGTGGCGCAGCGCCAGACGCCCTACCTCAGGTGTCGGCACAAACCGTTCAGCCTGTTCACACCAGGCCTTGCTGAATCTGTTTGGGAACCCTGGCACTTTTGCCCCATATCCACATCAGCGTTGTCCTGAACCGGGTCAGTTGCAATGCCCTCTGGTCACCTATCCCAGAGTTCTCGGCACAGCTCCTGGAAGCAGGGCATTCTGGGAGATTTCAGAAAGCCACACCGGTGCACTATGGAAGAGTAGCAGGTGGACGAGTTTAACCGTTTCCGCTTGTCTGTGTCTGGCACTTAACCCGGTCAGAATAAACCAGTTTAGACTGAGCTGGTTCTCAACCCTGTTGCCAGGATCGACGCCAGCCAGCTCTGAACAGGCCTGTAAACTGGTGGCTGCTCTTTTGTGGGTGGATGCAACATGTTTGATAAGAATTGTGAGGAGCTGCCTAGAGGGAAAGCCTTGGACCACACTCCTGCCATCAGCTCCACATAGGCAGACCCTGTGTATATTCAGAATCCCACTGGTTTAAATTGAAATCGCTTTTTCAAATGATTTAGTTAAACCAGTGCACACCCCTCTGTACATGCTCTTATTTTTAGTTTGAAAAGTGGCTCATTGCAGTTTAGCTTAAACTGATAAGGAAACAACTTAAGCCAAATTGCCACAAAGCACTTTGAAACCGACATAGGAATTCCACACGCAAATCTGCAGGGCTTTCACTCACCTGCTGATGCTTCACTCAATTGTTGTCAAAATACTCCTAGAGCTAAATGGTTGCAAGTTTGGGCAGACAATCCCTGAGAGCCCCTAATCAGTTTCACTGTGAGGGTTTCTTGGTGTTTTGTTTTGTTTTTTTGGTGCACCAGCTCCATGGCTGGGTTGCAGAAGGCACAGGGGAATGGTTCTGTGTTTATATTAACAACTTCATCCATTGCAACTTAATCTTTAAAAAAAAAAAAAATCATGGAAATCCTTCTAGTGGTTTTCAGTTTTGTAAAAACTGATTTGAATAAACAAAAACTCCACTTCCACCAGCTCTGAAAGGCCTTTGTTATGCCTCACACCAACCAGCTGCCTTTCCTGGAAATCAGCCCTTTTACATTAGACTAGGGCTCCTGCTGGGAAGCACAGTAAAATGGCAGCTGTTGCCGAGAGAAACCCCCAGCGCCACGGGCAATTGTGGCGAGAAACAGACAGGTGTTCTGAAAAGAAAAACTTCTGAAAAATGACTTTTCGTAGTGTGTATCGGCACTGCCCTCTGCGGGATGGACTAAGAATGGATCAGCTGTGTTTCATAGGTCCTATACTGCTAGAATCATAGAATCATAGAACTTAAGATCAGAAGGGACCATTATGATCATCTAGTCTGACCTCCTGTATGATGCAGGCCACAAGAGTTGACCCACCCACTCCTGGAATAACTCTCACCCTTGACTCAGCTGTTGAAGTCCCCAAATCATGATTTGACGACTTCAAGCAGCAGATAATCCTCTAGCAAGCGACCCCTGCCCCATGCTGCGGAGGAAGGCGAAAAACCTCCAGGGCCTCTAAAATGGAGATTCTCTTTTAGCTCCAGCAGTAATGCAGGATCTGAGTTCTATTGTTGCTCTTTCTATGAAGTTCCAAGGGTGCAGCACACCCATGAACGCCTAGGATCTGTTGAAGTATCTTTTCTTAGGCTTGGTCGACATTTACAAGACTCAAGTATCAGAGGGGTAGCCGTGTTAGTCTGGATCTGTAAAAAGCCACAAAGAGTCCTGTGGCACCTTATAGACAACAGATGTATTGGAGCATAAGCTTTCGTGGGTGAATACCCACTTTGTCAGATGCAAGACTTGCTCACGTGGCTACATCAGTCAGGGGTGTGCTTTTTTTACCCCACCCCTGTCTAACATGGCTAAACCAACAAATCCTGTAGTGTAGACACAGTTATAGCAACAAAAGGTCCTTTTGCTGGTACAGTTTACTCCAGGGGTAGGCAACCTATGGCACGTGCGCCGAAGGCGGCATGCGAGCTGATTTTCAGTGGCACTCACACTGCCCGGGTCCTGGCCACTGGTCCGGGGGGCTCTGCATTTTAATTTAATTTTAAATGAAGCTTCTTAAACATTTTAAAAACCTTATTTACTTTACATACAACAATAGTTTAGTTCTATATTATAGACTTATAGAAAGAGACCTTCTAAAAATGTTAAAATGTATGACTGGCACGCGAAACCTTAAATCAGAGTGAATAAATGAAGACTCGGCACAACACTTCCGAAAGGTTGCCGACCCCTGTTACTCCATGCAGGGAACTGGTTTAAGATATACCGGCAAAAGAACTAGTATATCCCTACTATGTCTCTAGTATAGATCTATAAAGGCAAATAGTGTAGACATGGCCTTAGTAAATAGCTAACTGCCTACAGTTTTATAACTAGTCCTGCCGTTTTCCTTTAAAAGAGCTTGAATGAGTCAGTTAAAAGGTCACATTCAGCAGACAAAACAACCCCACTGCATTTGCCCCTGCTTAGCCCAGGAGCTCCGCCCAGTCCAGCCATCTGCCACTGTGATCTCTAGGCCCCCACACACACACACTTCCCCTCAGCCCATTTCAAAGAAGCCCGAGGCTGCTTGAAATTCACATCAGGGAGCCGGTGTGCGGGAAAGCCTCCGACCACGCTCCCTGCAGTGCAATGACCTTGCCACAGTGCCACAAAACGAGGACACATCAGTGTCCCCCCAACACACTCACACTCACACAACAGACTGAAAGCAACAGGGTCTTTCCAAATCGGGGGGTCTGTTTTCAGTGTGATGTGCGGAGCTCCAGGGACACTGGCAGCTGACACAGGGCCGACTTTACTTTGGGGGAGTTGTGTGCTTGTATGGCCCATGGAGCAAACAGCGGGAGATCATTCTCCATAGTCTGACCCAATTAAGATAGAAGGGGAGAAATTGTGATGCAATCAGGACGCAGATAACACACTAGGTCCTGGAGCCTGAAATAATGAGGCCTAACTCCCTGGATCCTCCTTATGGAGTCTCCTCCCAGCTTCCTCCTATGTAAAATGGAAACAATAATACATCCCACTTGTCAATATTATTATTTGTGTCCCAGTTGCACCCACAATGTGCTAGGTGCTGTCCGTATCTGAAGGGCCTTGCCCACAAGAGCTTGTAACCTTGAGCTACAGGAGAATCATTATTAGCACTCAGTAGTATAGGGCCTATGACTCATGGTTGAGCAGCTGCAGTTCCATCCAGTAGAGGGCGCTCGGAACACATATTCATCACCCAGCTCACGATTCTGGAGTGACGGGAGTGTAGATGGATTAATTAGTTAATGTCTGTAGAGTGCTTTGAAGATGGAAGGTACAATGCTCTGTATGTGCTACTTATTCAATATCCTGCCAGGAGTGTGTCTGTTGGGTGTGATCATTGCATGGGCATTGTAAGAGAAAGTCCAGACAGCAGAACACAGCATGCACGAGAATTTGCTCTCCTAGGGCTGGTCCACAGTAGAACATTAGATTGACCCAGCTACATTGCTCAGGGGTGTGGAAAATCCACGTCCCTGAGGGATGTAAAGACAACCTAACCTCCAGTGTAGACAGCCCTAAAATTCTTCCTTCGACCCAGCTACCGCTCGCAGGGAGGTGGATTAGCTCCGGTGACGGGAGAACCCCTCCCGTTTGAGTGGGGCGTGTCTACGCTGAAGCACTACAGTGGCTGTGCTCCATTTCAAATGTAGACATGGGAACTGGAAAGTGAAACTGACTACAAACAAAAGTGAAGCTGACCAGTCTAGCTAGCAAAGGGCGCCCAGCAAACAAACGGCCCCTGTGCTTATAAAAGAAATGGGGATTTTTCCAATGATGGGAGCTGCACCAATGCGAGATATTCTCTGTAACTAGAGCAGGGATTGGCAAGGAACCATTCGGCACATTCAGCCGCTTTTCCCATTTGTGGATCATCCAGTAACAGATTTAAATGTTCACACATGGTGGAAGCAAAGTGATTTCAGCCTCCTGGGTCCCTCGCAAACAATTTACCAGGACTATTGCTCTGAATTGTCGCAGTCAGTAATGTGCTAGTCACGTGGCCCACCTCAGTCACCTGACATTGTTTCCATTCTCTGGTTGGATGACCCCCAAACCTACAAGGAGTCTTCAAACTGGCTGCCTGAAGACTTCCCATGTGAACACATGAAAATACAGGTTTGCACAAGCATTCATGGGCGAAATGCATTTGCACAAGTATCCGCCGCACCTTCCCTTTCCTTGAAACAAATGTTTGCTCGTACCAACGTTCCTGGAAAGTGAATGACCGGGGATCGCAATAGCAAATTTGTTGCCTTTATTAGTTCACAGATCCTTTTTACAGTACTTGTTCGGCTCTGCAAACAAAGAAATTTACTAGGAGAAAATACAGGATTTTTGCCCTGGCAGTCTCAGCCACTGTTCTGCTGGGTGACCTTGGGCAAGTCACTTCATCACTGTGTGCCTCAGTTTCCCCATCTGTGAAATGGAGATAATGCTACTGACCTGCTTTGTGAAGTGCTTTGAGATCTGCTGATGACACCTGGTCTATAAGAGAGAGGCATTCTTGTTATTGTTAGTGGATATGCTGTTCAGCATGGCTGTGTTCATACAAAGGATCACGGTCTTTCTCTCCGTTTCTCCACCTCAGGGCCTGTTTGCAGCAGGTGGGCTGAGGGAGCCTTAGCCGAGTGGCCATGTTGGTTTTGTTAAGATCCACGTGCTCAGAGTGGAGAGGATGTGGGTTTCGTCTGAAAGACCCACCCACAGCAAGTGCCTGGCGATCCATTAGCCCAGCGCGGAGGAAGGCACAGCTGGGCTGGCACTGCCAGGATTTCAATCCATGTGGGTTCCTTACCTAGCAGTTCAACGACTGAACCACCCCGTTTGGGAATGCGGCGGGACGAACCTTGCCCTAGTCTCTCCAGCCAGGTGCTGCGCTGAAAGGCAGCAAATATTCCCAGGGCCCCATCGCCATTAATTCAACTAATTGTTACAGCAGCTCTCCCAGCGCAGCCATTAAAGTGAGACCAGCTTCCTCTGGACCGAGCCCCCTCCCTTCCCACTCAGCGGGCCGCCCTCCTGGGCTGCATTCCCCGAGGAGGGCAAGGGAGGGTTCTGCCCTGACCCCATGGCCGGTGCAGTCAGGGAAGGGATCTGGGCGCTGGGAGGGATTTAGTGGGAAGCTCAGGGTTGCTGCATGGGGATCCACCCCGCACCCTCGGCGGCCCACTCTGCCCCCAGCCCCATTTCAGCGAGGGCTGGGCGAGTGCTTCAGAAAATAACCTAAAACCCTACCTAGGGCTTGTTGGCTGATCCTGATTCATGGCCCAGCGAGCGTCTGAGCTGGGCTGCAAGCTGCTTCCTGCTGCTGAGAGAGCTCTGCGGGGCTGAGAACTGGAGGCCTCCCAGGTATGTCTCCCCCGTATCTCTGCCTTGCCCGGGGCACGGCCCAGTCTCCCCCTCCTCCCATTGAACCTCCTCCATCCAGTCCTTTCTCAGCTGCACAGCCGAGTTCTGGACACACACAGGGCCTGTCCCCGAGGCACACCCCGGAGCTGACCTGGTGCAGGGGTGCCGGCCTTTCCGGAGGCCCCTGGCTTTGCTCGAATCAATCCTGATCACACCCATCCCCAGCTGAGTTAACTATATATCAGTCCTTTACTCTAGGTCCTCATCTGGCCCCGAGTCAGTGTCACAGTTTCTGAGCAGCATCCTCATGCGCCTCCGGGAGGCAGGGCCATGCTGTTCGCCCTGATTTACAGATGGGGGACTGCACCCCGGAGAGGTTACATGATTTGCCCCAGGTCGCACAGGGCGTCTGGGGCAGAAGTAGGACCTGAGCCTTGCTCTCGCCAGCCGCGGGCTGGCACCCAAATCGCTGGACCGGCCTCGCTCCCCGCCCAGGCCGGGTTTGAGTTCTTTGGACGCGAACGTCACAACGTGTGGCACCGCCACGGAGCAGCCCATCCCTGGGGAGCAGCCGGAGGGGCAGCAGCCTGGCAGAGACCGCTGTCCGGGAGCACATCCCCGGGACGACAGGAGGGGAAAGCTCCCTGGTTTTGTGGTGGTTTATGGACACCAGGGAGCGGACCGGACCGAGACCTCCCCCATCTCAGCTCCTGGAGGCGGCAGAATCGCGGCCGGGCCGGGGCGGCTTTCGGCCCCTCCCGAGCAGCACCGGAAGTGGAGGCGGTGGCCTCCGGGCGAAGGCGCCTTCTCTCCTCCCAGCCCCCCATCAAGCTTTTGTTTATTAAACTGGAAGCAATTAAAGCCCTCGCCAGCAGAACGAGACTGCAGGCAGCTGGCTCGAGCGAGTCTTAAGGACCCTGCGAGGCCTTAGCCCTGGCACGGGCCCCACTGGATGGGGCCAGGCAGCACGCCGGGGAGAGCTCTGCTTGCTTGGCTCTGTGCTTTGGCCACGGAAGGGCCCCCCCCCCAATCCCAAGGTGGCTCAGAGTCACCTTTGGTGGCCAGTGCTGCTTGGGAACGCAGCAGAGGCTTGTTGCATTGGAAAGTATGGTGCAAATCCCTCTGGTGCTTCCTCCTCTCGCTTCTCTGGGCCAGATCCTCCGCTGGCACCAAGCGGCGTCAACTTGACTGGCGCTGCACCCATTGGCGCCAGCGGAGGGTCTGGCCCCCTGGGCTTTCTAGCTGGCTGGGTTACAAGGGGGGGCAGATCGGGAAGGGCAGATGGGGGGGGCCGGTCAGCGTAATTCATCACATCCTGCTAAGTCCCGAAGCGTGCCTGGCCTTGTGCTAAACAGTGTCCGAGGGGCCCCCGACCAGTCGGTAAGTCAGTTCCCCTCCGGTCTTGCTGCTGTCGGGAGCGATGAGCCACGTCCCTGCTGCCCGGGAGATGGCCCACGCTGGGGGACTACGGTTCTTATGTTCTTCCCTCGCCAGGGCTGCTCCCACCAGCCGAGCACCTGCCACCCTGTGCAGAGCAGCCTTGGATTATACGGCGTGGCCTCCACCGACTCCACACTGGGGCTGCTCCGTGTCGAGTGGGGCTTCATCGGCGGCCCCACTGCCTGTGACCGCGGCAGAGCCTCCCTGCGATGTTCCCTGCTCGAGCGCGAACGCTCTTCCCGCGAGCCACGATCGGGCACTCGCCAGTGCACGGATGGGGCAGGAAGCCGGGTGAGGACAAGACCAGGAGAAACCAGGGGTGCTGGGGAGGGGAGGGCGGAGGGGATCAGTGACAGCCTGACTCGTTCTGGAAATGGGGAAGGTGTTGGCGTATTACTGAATTTTAATATTCAAACCTAGGTCAATGTATTAGGTAAGTGAGGTGCCGTCCTCGTGTCCTGGCCCACAGAGTCTGTCTGGCTCCAGCCCTGCTCCCAGGAGTAATAAAGAAACTAGGCCAGATTTCAGTGTCAATCCAAAGTGTCCCCCTGGACTTGAGTTTCTCTGGATTTAGGGCCGATACCTGGCCCTATCCAAGTCAATGACTTGAGAGCAGAATCTGGCCTTTACCCCGTGTCCCTGATCGAATCTGGGCCGCTGTCTATTCCCCACGGAGCAAGTGATCTCCCTGACCTCTCTGTCTCCTTCCAACCTTGGTGAGCTGAGAGGTTCCCCTGTGGTCTGTCAACCCAGCCTGCTGTTCCCATCCTCCACTCCCAAGCATCCCGCTCCCCACTCCCGGCCCCGCACAAAGCAAGGCTCAGAGCTCCTGGGCAAAGGCGAAACAGATCCCGCCCCTCTGTCCCATGTTGGGTCCCCCCTCCCCCCAAAAAGAAAGAATGAAGCCCTCCCTGACACTGGCTTGAAAGGAATGCCACCCCCAGCCCTGGGGAGCCCTCGGAGAGCCGGGGTCAGGGGAGTGGAATGCTGATAACAGCTGCTTTGCATGAGAAAGCGCCACACCATTCAGCCCTGGAAACCTCCCAAGTCACACAAGCTCTGGCCGGCCCATCCACACTAAGCCCAAAAGCTTTGCAAAAGCTAAGGCTGCGTCTTCACTTAAACCGCAACAGCGGCAGCGCTGCAAGAATTCTTCCGTCAGCCTGGCGCTGGCTGCACCGGGGTTTAGGTCGGCTTAACTCTGTCGCTCAGGGGTAGGGGGGTTTTCACACCCCTGAGCGCCCTAGCTGGCTTGACCTAACTTTTTAGTATAGACCCGGCCTAACCCCGCTGCTTGGAAGGTCGTCAGCTTGCAGGAGGCCTGGGCCTGTCCTCACGCAGAGAGCATCAGAGGCATTTGGACACGGGATTGCCAGTCATACGGATGGCGTAAAGGGGTGTCCACTGAAAGTGAAGGGCAACAAACTCAGGCCCTGATCCTGAACTTGGATCCCTGTGGTTAGACCCCTGCAATGGGGCTCCACACAGGCCCAGGGTCCTCCTGCATGGGTTCACCTGCGAGATCGGGGCCACAGAACTGACAAAAGGAAACACTGCATTACATGCACCAGCCATTAGACTGTAAGCTCTTCCGGGCAGGGATTGTCTCTTACTCTGTGTTTGTCCAGCACCTAGCACAATGACTGAGACACAGATAATAACATTAATTAACAATAATTGTCCTATGGGACCCATCGCCACAAGATATTCCTGAGACAAGAGCTTTGCAGGTGTCCAAAAAAGGTTGGATAGTGGGAACAGCCAGAGTCACGCTAGATGGGGTTACAAACTCTCCTACTCTGGGGCTGAAGCTACCCACTAGGGGCCCATCTATAAAGGGGTTTTTTGCACCCGCGTAGTTCCCCCGGTGCGAACCCCTGGTGTAAAATGTGCTGCAGCTGGTGGAAAGCAGAGATTACAGAGATGCGTCCCAGAGCTGCACTGGGAAAGCTCAGTGTTGACAACATATCTAGATTAGGGGTTTGCACCAATATATCACTAGCACCACCATGTCGGTGCAGCTACACTAGTGTGAAAACACCCTGGATAGATGTGGCCTCACTGATGGTGGGTGAGAAAGAAGTTTGCCCTGTGGGCGGGTTATTGGCCTCTTTCAAGCCTATAATGGGCCACAAATGGGTTTCTTGCACCTTCCTCTGAAGCGGCTGGGACTGGCTGGTGGCCTGATCTGATGCCCCAGTTGCTCTGTTCTATGCTGATTGCACTCATTGGCCTGCAATGGGATCGTTAGCTCAGGCCCCACTCAACTGGTGTCATCTGCAACAGCTCCCCTTTTGTGGGGTCTGGATGCAGAAGAGCGGGACTGGCACCAGTTCAGCCAGGCCAGGCCGCCCCGCTCCACTCCACGGCACAGTACTTTCTATTCGAGCCTAGGTAGGTTTTCATACCACGCTCAGCGCCGTAGGATGAGCCTTGCAATCGTGTTCAGCCCCATGACCACACATCGGTCGCGTGCTGTTTGTTCTCTCATCCTCTCCAGAGAGAGGATGCGTGTGCCACAGAGTGTCTTGTTTTGGTAGAGTGTGTCTCTTGGCGATTTTTTAAACTATAAATATACCTGTTGCTACCTGTTGATAGTAGAGAGGGGAGGTCAAAGAAAGGTGACTTGCACTTGGAGCGGGAGAAGATGTGGTTCGTGATAGTCCTTCGTTCCTGGGGGAGTTCATGCCACAATCTCAGACCACCCCGGCCGGAGAAGGTTCTGTCTCCTGCACAGACAAGCTTTGCCCTCATGGTAAAGTTCCACTGAGCCAGAGGAGCAGAGCTGTCAACCACGGTCTTCATCCCAGACCTTTAGAAGATCTTTTAGGTATCCTGGGCCCAGGCCATGGAGCCCCTTGGAGATAAGGGCCGAGATCTTGAACTTGAGCAGAGGACAGGTCTGATGTGCCCACGGTAGCCCATGTTGCCGAGGAGACAAGCGGCAGTGTTCTGTTCTAGCTTGGAGTTTCCTGTCCATTGAGAGCAGGAGAGCATCCCTCAGTGCCACCGAAGCCGTTTCGGTCCCGTGTCCTGGCCTGACTGTGCTGTGGCTAGACGTTAGCTTCCGTTGGAAGTGTTTGGTGTTGGCCTTTCTGGCTTCTCCAGGAGGTTAGACACAAGGTGGCAATGGTCTAGGACTGACGTGTCCAGGGTGGGTTTCTCCAGTGGTATTTGGACGGTTGTGTGTTTGAAGAAGGAAGGGAGGAATGGCTCCTTGGCTGTCCCGGCCAGGACCGGCACCAGTCGTTACGTGACTCTCTTTCACCAGCCAGGCAGGACGTGCGTGGGAGGCGCAAGTCTTGGGCCAGGCCTCCTTTAGCGCCTGCAGAACTCCCCTGAGGAGTGGGGTGCTGAGCTCTGGGAGCGTAGGCCGGCTGGTGGTTGGTGGGGAGAGTCAGGACAGATCCCGGCTGGTTGAGGCGGCTTCTTAAGCGTGCGTGATCTTTTCCAGCATCTTTTCCTTAGCATTTGGGAACTCGCCTCCACAGCCCTGCTCTCGGCACCAGTGCTCGGCATTGTGGGATAGCTGCTGCAGGAGCCCCACGATGCACTGGGGCAGTCGCCCATGTTGGGGCCAGATTCGTACCAGTATTTTGGTGCCTGAAGAGGCAGTTTGGTGGGATTTTTAAAAGCCGCTGGGCGCCTAACTCCCCCGATTTCCCAGTTCGCTGTGGTGAGAGCCGTCATCCACAACTGAGCAGCGGAAGGGTGAGTGTCACAGCCAGCCGCGTCATGCAGCGTCCCCATAGGCTTCCTCATTCGGGCCTGATCCCACGCGCATTGATGCCAATGGGAGCCTTGCCATTGACCTCGGTGGGCTTTGGATCAGGCCCTGGGTGCAGGCGTAGCCAGCACCCTCGGGACTGGACAGTGATACATCCCAGCTCAGACGCCACGGCAACGGACACGGTAGAGATAGATAGCGGGGTGTGGATGGATGGATACAGACTCGGTTTTTAGCTCAGTCCTTACTCATTAAATACAATAATAATTAATAACACCTAGCTCTTATATAGCGATTTCCATCAGTAGATCTCAACGTGCTTTACGGGGGGGTCGGGGGAGGGGGGGTCAGTATCATTAGCCCCATTTTACAGATGAGAAAACTGAGGCACTGGGAGGGGAAGCGACTTGCACAAGGCCACCCAGTGAGCCAGTTATAATTTATTGTTATTGTTAATTGTTATAATGTATTTGTATTACAGTAGCACCTATGAGCCCGGATCATGTAGTGCCCAGGCCCCGTTGCGCTAGGCGCTGTACAAACAGCCGGCTCTCATCTCTTTATGTCCCTTGCCCCTGGCTCCCCTCTGGAAACCCCAGTCCTGGGCACACTCACTGTTCCCTGAGAGAGCTGGGTTCACCCCTGGGTCCTTTCTCAGTCTAGTTACCTCCAGCCCCTGGGGCCGCACCTCAAGGCCAGCTGCAGGGCACTGACCGAGCCGAAGTCCAGAGCCCCACTCAGGGCTGCGGTGTATGTCTGCCCTACGCAAGGGAGGGAAGGCGAGTGGGCTGGGCTGGGCTCTCTTGCAGCCTCTCTTCCTGCGCAAACTTCTCTCCAACTCTGTGGCCAGCTTCACCTTCTCAAGCTCCCCCTCTCCAGGCACAGCACGCTCTGCGGGTGTGCCGAATTGCCACGGCTGGAGTGCAAGGATGCTCCTTGGGCAGCTGGCTGTCAGGCACAGGGGTGTGTCCCACCGCGCGGCCCCCAGCAGCTGACAAGCTGAATACAAGACATGAGGCGACAGATGGAGACAGGCAGACAGGGGAGTGCAAGGAAACCGGGAGACAATACAGCTCAGCATGATCAGCCAGGATCTCAGCACAGCTGCAGCCTAACCGATGCCAGTTTTTTTGCTGGCGTGGTGGCAAAGGAGAGTTTTAAGGAGGGATTTGGAGGGGGACGATTAGCGTTGTGGATGTTTACAGGGAGCTCCTCCCAAGCGCTACTACATGCTCTGTGTACTACAGGCTCTGACCCTATGGGGAGGAGAGGTGTCTACACTAGGCTTTTTGACACCCCCGCCCCCCCAAGTCCAACCGCTGCTACCACCAAGTTCAGCTCCATTGGTGACTGCAATTGTGTGAGCCCTAGTGTAGACAGGTCTCCGGGTGGCCACCACTGTTTCAAGCACCATGCCATTTAACCCCACTCAGACTAGGTCTATGCAATGCAGTGGTTCAAACACCAGCAGCCTCCGTCTATACTGGCACTCCCATCGCTGTTGCTGTCATGGGTGGAGTTGAACTGGTGGTAGCAATCGGGGGATATTCAAGCGAAGATCTCCTAGTGCAGGAATGGCCTGGAGTTTTGTCTGAGTAAGGACTGGGGAAAAATGGAATGAGGACTCACTCCTAGTTTGTAGGACCTTGTCTACACTGGGAGTTGTGCCCAGATATCAGTTATCAGTGCAGACAGGCAAAGCCGCTATTTGCACAGCTGCAGGACAGGTTACCCCCCTATTTCAAGAAGGACTAAGCACCATCGGTGAAAATAGTGGCTTTGCCTGTCTACACTGATGGTTGCACTAGGTCAGCTACACTGATGGCTGAAATCGGCGTAACCCAGTGTAGACAGGGCAAGTGCCAATCTGTCTACCCATCCTGGAAATCACACCTGCGAGCTGCCCTCTGCGCCCCATCCAAACCTCCCTGAAGTCAATGGGAGGCTTTCAATTGGTTTCAGCAGGCAGTTGATCTAGTTCTCTGTCTGGACCCTACAATCACCCCAGCTCTGCATAACAGTCATAATTAGATCACTCTGCCCTGGGAGGCTTGGACCAGGGATCAGCCCAATTCTCTTCATAGGATCAAGTCACAACTGGGCAGCCCTTGATTTGTGATAATGACATTTCTTAAGTGTTCATTCACTGGGCAACTGCCTCCAGTTTATGAGGAACGTAAATTTCCTGAAAACTGGTTGCAAAATGCAGCTATTATCCCCCCAGATTCAATCTGCAGGCGCATTTGAGCAAAGATAAATTCAGGGGGATGGTGTGAAAACGTTCCAGTTGGACAAACCATGTAGAAAGGCCATCTGTCTGCTGAGCTCCTTCATTAGAAAAATAATCTTCAGCATTTCTATAGCACTTGCCATCGAAGCACTTCACACATGTTAATTAATCAGTCACCAGATTCGCCCTGGGGGATGGGTCAGCATCATGATCCCCATTTTACAGCTGGGGAAACTGAGGCAGAGTGCTAGGTGCCTGAGCTCCCTCAGCAGCTGGACCAGATAAACCCACCCATCAAAGGGGCAGTGGCGTGGAAGAACAAATCAGGCACAATTGCAGTCTAGGGTTTATCTTCCTTTAGACTATAAGCACTTCATGTCCTATATGTTTATACAGCACCCAGCATGCGGGGGCTCAGTATGGACAAAGCCCCTAGGCATTACTGTAATATACAATATATACAGTATTGCCAATGTCAAAGGCTCAAAAATCATGAGCAAGGACCCCGCAAAATCAGATTTTTTATAAAAATGAACATTGGATTTTTTTATTTGCCTGCTGGTTTTTGAGCCTTTGGGGTCGGGGTGGGACTGGTCATGTTTTCAAGCTTTTATTTGCAGCCATGACTCCAGAAACTCACATTTTGAAAAGTAAAAGCTGAGACTCGGTTAACCCCATGACTCCAGGAGCTGGGGATTTAAGAAAACCATGGCAAGCCTTTAGAAAATGATTCCGAAAAACATCCAGATATCATGGGAGTCACGACGAAATCCCGAGAGCTGCCGATGAGACAAACCCTGGCTCGAGCTGAATCCCAAAGGAGCGGAAGCACTGGAAAAATATCAGCAGTGTTGTGGCCGTGTGCACCATATTACATCCACACACACTCCCACTTTGTCACACGCACCCAGGCAACCCACAGTAAATTGTTCAACGGGGCTTTTTTTTTTAATCTGACAGGTTTTCAAGCAAATTCACTCCCAACACAGCTGAGAATGCTAACAACCACTTGAGCATATTGCTACTAACTTCGAATGAAGAGGGGTGTTTTCACCCTAGTTTTGTCTTTTGAAGACTAGAATTTCTAAAACTAGGGGGAGGGCTAGCTCAGTGGTTTGAGCATTGGCCCACTAAACCCAGGGTTGTGAGTTCAATCCTTGAGGGGGCCACTTAGGGATCTGGGGCAAAATTGATCCTGCTAGTGAAGGCAGGGGGCTGGACTCAATGACCCTTGGGGGTCCCTTCCAGCTCTATGAGATAGGTATATCTTCATATATTTTATTATTAATTTGCCTTCACCTGCTTTCCCTAATCAAGATTACACTCCCCCTCCCAAGATTCCTGTTTTGAGGAGGACAAACAAATAACTGAAATCAGGCCCTGGAGAGAACATTACATTAACTGCATTTAAAATGTGCAGCCTCCTTTCCCCCCTGCCCTGCTGTGGCTTCTCCTTTCAAAGGAGTCCAAACGCTCTGGGATATAGCGCAGTACCTGAGCTCAGCATGAGTGATTTCAGTGTGATGCTTGCTCTGGCTAAAAGAGCTAACGTGATCCTCAAATGTATAATAATAAGTAGAAAGTAGGGAAGAGACCTTGCCTCTGTACACTGCGCTGGTAAGACCGCTACTAGAATACAGCGTCCAGTCCTGGTGTTCAGACTTCAAGAAGGATGGGGAGAGAGTTCAAAAGCAGAGCTGCAGAAATGATCACGGGGCTGGAAAAGAAGCCTTGCAGTGGGAGGGACTCCATCTCTTCGGTTTACGGAAGAGCGGTTGAGCGGTGATTTGATCCCTGGGTATATGGACTTGCACGTGGACAAGAGATCTGATAGCGGAGGGGCTTTGCAATCGTGTTGACAAAGGCATAACAAGATCCAATGGCTGGAAGCTGAAGTTAAACAAATTCAGCCTTGAAATAAGATGCAATTTCCTAGCAGCGAGGGGTGATTAAACATGGGAACAGCTTATCAGGGGCGTTGGTGCACTCACCATTGCTTTGGGGTCTTTAAAATGAGATTAGATATCTTTCTAACAGATAGGCTTTAATCCAGCTCCGGGAAGGATTCTCTGGCCTGTGTGATGCAGGTCGGACTAGATAATCACAGTGCTCCGTTCTAGCTTTAGAATCTACGACCATTAGCTGAATGTTTCTGCCAGTCGTCACTAGCGAAAAAGTACATGTTGACATTCAAATGGTCATCATTATGTTTCAGAGTCAACACCCCAACTGATGTGAAGGGGGGGGGGGCGGTAGATCACACTTCCCTTAGATTCCCTGGGACTGATGGTCCCCTAATTGATTGACCCTAATGTCAATCAGGAGTAACTCCACTGACGTCAACGGAATTGCAATGCTATAAAATTGGCATAACTGAAAGGAGAATCAGACCTATAGACTCTGTCCTAAAACTCCAGTGGGTGCCAGAGACCTGTCTACACTAGCACTCCCACCATTGGTGCTCAAGGGTAGCCAAGATTGGGATTCTGGCAAAAAAGCCTTGTGTACACAAAGCTCTCCCGGCCCAGCCCCCCTTGGTTAGCATGGGATAAATGGGAGAGCTGATGGGGCTTAAAGGGCAGCTTGGCACGTCTGGACCCTGGCAGTTGACAGCAGTAGCTCCTGGGTGAAGCTCACACTTGCTGTGACTCTGCTGAAGTGGATGGAGTCGTCACACCAGGGAGGATATGACCCAACTTAGTACCCTGCCCCTCCCCACTCCAGCTGAGCCTCTGAAAGCCCTTCTCGCACATCCATGAATTTGTTCTGTGAAGTGAATCAACATCATCATTCCCAGAAGGGGAAACTGAGGTACAGAGAGAGGAAGTGACCCAGCAGATCAGTGGCAGAGCCAGGAATAGACTCCAAGTCTCCTGACTCCCAATCCGTGTTGAATCCCCGCTACACTAATCCACTAGACCCCACTCCCCTTCCAGAACTGGGACTAGAGCCCAGGAGTCCTGACTCCGAGCCCTCCCTCACCCCAACTCTGGCCACTAGACCCCACCCCCAGAACTGGCATTAGAACCCAGGAGTCCTGACTCCTAGCCCTCCCTCCCCCCATCTCTGGCCACTAGACCCCACCCCCAGAACTGGCATTAGAACCCAGGAGTCCTGACTCCCAGCCCCTCTCTGCCCTAGCCACAAAAGTACACTTCCTCCCTAGAGCCCTTCCTGAAATAACACAGAGTAGATCTGTAGATTTCCTGTTTAAGAAACCACCGGTAAACAGACTTATGAAACAATTTAGGCCCCTGTGACCTCAGTCTGTGGCTGGTGCAACTCCACGGAATACAACGGCCCTTACACCAGGGTGAATTTGGCCCAGAATGCTCAGCTTAAATTAGAGGTGTTTTTCAGCTGTAACTAACTCATCCTAGGACACAATCGGCCTCCCGCCCTCCACCATTGCCTTCTCTGCTGTGCCATGCACAGCTGAATGGATAACCCCGGGACGGACAAGGCCTTGGTTGTTACCAGTCCTTCTGGGTGCAAAATTCAGCCGGCCCAGGCTGGGGGTGAGTGAAAGGGGAGCAAATGGCCACTCGTAGGCCTGCTCCCTGATAACTCCTGATCCTGTGGGTGGGGCCCATTGCCTTCCACAGCATGATCCCCCGCACCCCCCAAGCCTGCAGCGATGCCAGGCTGAGCCTCTCCAACTGCTGGGGGAGTTTGCGTGGGATGGAGCTGTGGGGAGAGTCCCTAGGGACCTGGGGACCTGGAAGGCAGGGTGGAGATGGCCCTGGCAGGATCTCGGAAGCTCTGAGGTTGTGGAGGGTTGAACCCATCGTGGACGTGCCAGATTACACTGCAAACTAGAAATGAGAGGCAATTTTAACCAAGGAGGGTAACTTTACTGGAGATTGCCCAGGGGTGTGGCGGAGTCTCCACACTCTCTCGCTCCAGCACGGGGGGGGAGGGATAGCTCAGTGGTTTGAGCATTGGCCTGCTAAACCCAGGGTTGTGAGTTCAATCCTTGAGGGGGCCACTTAGGGATCTGGGGCAAAATTGGTCCTGCTAGTGAAGGCAGGGGGCTGGACTCTATGACCCTTGGGGGTCCCTTCCAGCTCTATAAGATAGATAGGTATATCTCCACAGGCGATGGGGCTGGACGCTGGAAACTCTGGGGGTGGGTCTCTGCCCTGTGCTACGCAGGCGGTCAGACTGGATGCTTGTAACAGTCCCTGCTGGCCTCAACATCCTTGACTGTCAAAAGGTCCAGCCACAACATGCTACAACTTTAAGCACGTTCTCGAACTGTGTGTCCAAAGCATGGCACAGCCATGTTCTTAGCGTGCCATCATCATGGTAGCCCCCCAACATGGCTGCTTTGAGGCTAATCTGAGTGTGAAGGAGCTGGGTGTTACAGGCAGGGGAGATGGCTAGGACACACATGGGGGAGGCTGGATTGGGGGGATCCTGGGGGAGGGTCAGATGAGGAGGGGCTGGAACTGCAGGAGCGTATCCCAGGACGATGAGTGGGGATCCCTGGAACTTCCACATGGGAATGTGGCTTCAGAGCGTCCGCAGCAGTCCTGGCTATTCAGTGTTTCCCACAATCCACGGTAAAAATACACACAGGTGTTGTTAGGATTTATTATTTGTATTACCACAGTGCCGAGGAGCCAGGACCCCACCCGACAAACACAGAACCAAAGGGCAGCCCTGTCTGCTTGTGAAGGTTACTGCAGGTGGGGAGAAAGCCCAATACAATATCTCTAGGGAGGAGGTGTGAACCGACCCATTCAGTTCAATGGGGTGTTGGGGCAAAAATGACCATTTCAGTGTCAGCCTCCTTAACTCCCTCACTGCTACTTGGTCTCAGCAGAAACATCCACCTACTGTGAAGTGCTAACCCAGCAGGGGCTGGATAGACCATTCCACAGGGCGAAAAGAATAACGCTGCACAATGCAAATATTCTCTTGACTTCTAATAGGATTACTGGTGCAGCCGTGTGGGAGGAGCCCCACCCATGGCACTAGCTGCTGTACAAACCCAGGACAAAAAATGGTCCCTGCCCCGAGGAGCTTCCAATCTGTAATAATTTGTTCTGGGTTTGTACAGCACCTAGCACAATCCTAATCCATGACTGGGGCTCCTATGTGCTACGTCATACAACTAGCTAATCTAATCGATCTATCCCCGTACACCCCCTGTATCGATCTCATCTATCCCCGTACACCCCCTGTATCTATNAATCTATTTACATACACCCCCTCTATCAATCTATCTATCCCCATAAACCCATCTATCTATCTATCTATCCCCATAAACCCCCCTATCTATCTATCTATCTATCTATCTATCTATCTATCTATCTATCTATCTATCCCCAGACACCCCCTCTATCTATCTATCTATCTATCTATCTATCTATCTATCTATCTATCTATCTATCCCCATAAACCCCCCTATCTATCTATCCCCATAAACCCCCTATCTATCTATCTATCTATCTATCTATCTATCTATCTATCTATCTATCCCCAGACACCCCCTCTATCTATCTATCTATCTATCTATCTATCTATCTATCTATCTATCTATCTATCACCATAAACCCCCCTATCTATCTATCCCCATAAACCCCCTATCTATCTATCTATCTATCTATCTATCTATCTATCTATCTATCTATCCCCATACACCCCCTCTATCTATCTATCTATCTATCTATCTATCTATCTATCTATCTATCTATCTATCTAATCTCTTTAAACTAGGAGCCTGAGAAGTACGACAAAACCTATATTTAGGGGGGAGATCAGTCTCAGGGATGTGGTGTGAGGGAGTTTTGATTTTTAACAAGACTGGGTGAAATAAAAAAGCAGCTTTTAAACAAACGACTAAGGAAAGTCACAAATAATGTCCGTATGCCATTTATAAGTGTTTTCAGATGTATTACAAGGAAATTGCCTTTGGGTGGGTGGGTGGGGAGGGGGAGGAATCTCACCGTTTTCCCAGGGAATCTGTGGAATAAATCCTTCAAACTATATGCTAGAATATATCCTGGCTTTGTTTATGGCTGTGTGGAAATTCACCTTAGCATGTCTGAGTCTGAAAATTGCAGGGGGTTTAATATTTAAGTTTTAGGCGTGGAGGCAAAAAGATAAAGAAAACGTTGGGACCTTTGTGGGTTTTGGATTGAACAGAAGAAAAAAAGGAAGAAAAACAGAATACAACCAAGGAGCAAAATTCCCCTTTCTCTGCACATGTAGGAACCCTGGGAAGGCCTCATTGCTTTGAAATGTCACCTTTAACCTTGCTTCCTTTCGCTGTTTGCATCTGCTGTTACCTTCAGAATAGCTCTTCTAGCCCTGGTCTTTCCCCGAATACTTAGGGGCTCATTCTGCACCAAGGGGCTGCAGTCTCCAAAGGGTTAACGGGCGGTGCGCTGCAGTATGAGTTCTTAATCCACGGCAAAACCCCCATTGATTTCAATGGGGGCAGGGCTAGGCCTCCCTCCACTGCACAACTTCCTGGTTCATTTTTTGCTCGAGAAAAGAAATAACCCGATTTCTCAGCCACCGCGCAGGGGTCTGGCCCCTGAATCTGCACGGTCATGGACACTCCCCTAATTTTCCCTTGAACCTGCCTGACTCAACTGGCCTCCTCGGATCCAGCCAGGAGCCTGGGTCCGTGGTGTGCTGGCCGGGTGGCTCGGCATGGTGCCCTTGTGCTAAATTCACCCTGGTGTGCAGGGCCCATGCAAGACCCTCTGTGTCCCGTAAGCCCTGAGATGTGGCTTTGGGGATGGAGGGAAAGAGGGGGCCTGGGCCCAGCGGATGCTCTCCCTGGCAAGCCCAAGTAGGTCAGAGCCGGGAGCTGCAAAGTTGGGCCACAGATTAGCGTCCGTCACCCTGCAAATGGGGTGGGGTGGGGGCAGGATGGAGGAGGGGGACTGAGGCTGCTACTTTAGCCCTTAAGCAATGGGGTGAATTGGAACATTTCAGGCCCAGACCCTGTCAGCTGCTCCCTGCAGGCTGTGGGGGCTCCGGGATCAGGGCCAAGATGTCCCCCTCTCCTCAAGCCCCATCACTCACACCATTAAACCTGTCCCCATAGGACGCTTCCCAGCTATTCTTTGCGATGAAAACAGGGCCCTGCAGCTTTCACTTTTGCTCGGAGCCAGTTTCACAGGCAGCTTCTCCCAGCCCCAGTGGGGCCCAACCCAAGACACTGCCCCCCATCTCCGAGCTCCTTAGGATCAAGCTGCAACATGTGGGCTGCAACCACGGCGGGAAGGGGGGGTGGGCAGAGAGGGTTTAATGCCAAGCAGCCGCCCCTGGGATTGCACCATTGAAATAAAAAGCCCTGCGAACATTTCTAGGGGGGGGGGCTCCTGGCTCGGTGTCTCTGCCTGCGGAAATTCACCTCGCGGGGGCCGAAGCTGCAGGGGGGCTTCATGTTTTAGGTGGCGGATAAAGGAATCGGGGCCGTTCGGTGGCTCGATCCCCGTCCCGGGCGGTAGGAGAGGGCTCGGACTGGGGGAGCAAAGATGGGGGGACCCCTGGGATGAGGCGAGGTGCCGCTTTCCCAGCACCGCCTGCTCCCCGCCCCGCAGCCTGACCCCTCCCCGGCTGGGGCTGGCGGTCCCCCCCCGGCTGGCGGGGCTGGCTCTGCCGGGCGGCCCGTGCTATTGGCTGGCCGCTCGCCGCCCGCCCGTGTTATTTTTCGAATATAAATACGGGGCCCGGCGCTAGCTGCGCGCTGACTCGGGCCAGGCGGAGCCGGAGAGGGCGAGAAGCGCCCCGAGTCCTGCCCGGCGGGGAGCGCTGCGCCTCCGCCCCGCAACAGCCCGGCCCCGTCCCGCAACAGCCCGGCCCCGCAACAGCCCGGCCCCGTCCCGCAGCGCCCGGCCCCGCATGCCCCGTCCCGCAGCGCTGAGCCGCTCTCCCGGGTCCCCGTAACAGCCCGGCCCCGTCCCGCAGCGCCCGGCCCCGCTGCGCCCCGCATGGACGGCCAGGGCATCCCGGGCGGCTCCAGCCCTGCCCGGAGCAGGAGCGCGGCGCTGAGACCGTCCCGGCTCCCCTGCGGCTTCCCCCGGGGGGCCAGCGGCCTCTTGCCGGCGGCGCCAGGGGTCCTGTCCCCGGTCACCAACCTGACCCTCAATCTGAACAACCTGGCCGGGCTGGGAAGGTGAGTGCCGCTGCGGCGTGCCAGGGTGGCTGTGTGTGTGTGTGTGTGTGTCAGGGCACTGCATGCAACTGTGTGTGGGGATGATGTAGGTGCATTGCATGCAGGGGGGGGGGGGATTGCATGTACTGTGTGTGGGGGGGGCTGCGTTGCATTCATTCTGTGTGTGTATTGCATGCACTCTGTGTGTGTGTGTGTGTGTGTCGGTGCGTTGCATGCACTCTATGTGGCTGCATTGTATGCAGTGGGGGGGGGAGGGGTGGATTGCATGTACTGTGTGTGTGTGTGTATGATGTGAGTGCATTCCGTGTACTGTGTGTGTGTGTGTGGGGGGGGTGTTGCATTCATTCTGCGTGGGTGATGTGGGTGCATTGTATGCAGTGGGGGGGGGGAGGGGGGAATTGCATGTACTGTGTGTGTGTGTGTGATGTGAGTGCATTCCATGTACTGTGTGTGTGTGTGTGATGTGAATGCATTCCATGTACTGTGTGTGTGTATCATATGCAGACTATGTTGGTGTGAGGAGGAAGATGACCTGGCTGCTGGATCTGTGGCATGGGGTGTGTGTGTGTGTGTGTCTATAATGTATTGTGGGGAGTGAGGGGCTGGGGCTGCCTCCTGTATTTCATATAACCCATGCAGAGGGTGCAGGATCAAAACCCCAAACTGCAAAATATTCCCTCCACCCCAAGAGCAGCCACTGGCCCTGACCCCCAGCTGGGCAGGCCCCAGGGCTTAGCTGGTGCATGTGTTCCCCTTCCCCACTCCCAAAGAGGGTTCCAGAACAGAGCCCAGGGCCCTACCTGCACTGGGGGAAGGGCAAATCGCCATGCGGCTCAGCCGGGAAGAGTGTGGCTGGGAAGTTAACTAAGCAGGGCCTGATTCGGACCCTGCTCCGGAAGAAGTGAAGCTGCCCTGGTGTGTCTGAGGGCTGAGCCGGGGATGGCAGTGCAAGCTCTGCCAGTGCACGCACAGGTCTGGTCTTACACCAGGGTGCACTCACAATCGAGCCCCATTAGTGATGTCCCGATTCATAAGGGACCATTGCGATCGTCTCGTCTGACCCTCTGCATTCCCCAGGCCGGAGATCATTCCCAGAGCAAATCATTTAGAACAGGGGTTCTCAGACTTTTGTACTGGTGACCCCTTTCACATAGCGAGCCTCTGAGTGCGACCCCCCCCCCTTATACATTAAAAACACTGTTTTATATATTTAACACCATAATAAATGCTGGAGGCAAAGCAGGGTTTGGGGTGGAGGCTGACAGCCCGCGACCCCCTGAGGGGTCCCGACCCCCAGTTTGAGAACCCCCGATTTAGAAAAACAGCCAATCTTCTTTTCTCTTGCTCAGTGTCCCAATTCTCCCGCTGCGGAGAGCTATTTAAGAGCCCGGCATAAATAGGCCCTGCTTTTTCTGAGCTCGGGGCAGTGTGAAATCTCCCTTGCACCCTGCACTGAGGCAATACCTTTCAGGATCTGGGCCTCGGGGAACAGATTTTTTCCCAAGCTGGCTTTGAGGCCAGGCCGGGGGCAGTTACATGCAGGGTAATGAATGTTATTTCCATGCCTTAGTTCAAGGCCCAAGTGCAGGGGGAACAGAGCTGCTTATGTTCCTTGCTGTAGAATAGCTGCTCATGTGACTCTAGGCAGGAAGCTGCAGGCTTTCTGCGAGCTGTGCCTGTCCTGGTTTCATTTTGCCTGTTTGCTTCCCTTCCAAGTGGGCTGGTGGGGGGAAGGAGAGTATTCTGCTACCATCAGCTGCAGTCTTGACGGCACACAGGGCGGTGCTAAGGGGCCCGATCCTGCTCTCCCCAAAGGCATCGGTGCCAAGTTCCCCGTGGTTTCACTGGCAGACCGGACCGTGCAAACTCCGTCCCCCAAATCCATGAGTGAGCTGAATTCTCTGTGCTGGGTTCCATGTGTGCAGTTGGTAGGGACGTACAGCCACATAACGGAGAGCAACCTTTGGCCCTTCTCCATTGAGCAGGCGGGTGGGTGGCGGGGATCCTGCTCCACGCAGCAGAATTATTTTTTTCCCCTCCCTGGGGGTGGGGGAGAGTTCGGGGAATGAAGGGATGAGATCCTGGCCCTGGTCAGTATTGCTTTTGGGCTTCTGGATAACTGCGCTGTGGGCCAGATCCTGATCCCAGTGATACCTTGGGCAATCCCCCCCCTTGGCTTCGTTGGGTCAGGAGTTGGCCCTAACTCTCGTGGCATCCCCCCCCATAGATCTGACCCCCAGGACTGCGCCTGTGATGGTTGAATGTGGATGGTGAGATGATTCTGTTCTGCATGGCTGGGAGTTTGGGGGAGTCGTTTCTCAGAGGGGCGGGTTGAGCAGTGGTGTGTGCCCCGGGGTACTGTCTTACCTTCGAGGCTGGCAGGACTGGACTTTTCAGGGAAGAGAAAGCGGGGGGGGGGGGTGTCTCTAAGCACATGGCCTTGTACAGGTAGCCTCCTCCCGAACCCGCAGAGACGCTGGGCCAGCTGCCTCCTGCAGGTTTCGCAAGAGGAAGCCTGTGTTTGTGCCAGCCCCTCAGGCAGAGAAGCCAGTGGTGGTGAGGGGCTGGGAGGCATTTTCACAAGCCCCTGAGGTTCCTCCTCCTCCTCATTTCATTCCCTCGGCCCTCAGAGAGCGCCTGCTCTTCCAGAACGACACAGTGGGTCTAACTCACGCCTGGTGCGAACCCAGCCCCGGCAGCGGTGTTCGACTGAACAACCATATTCACGCCTCGGCTGCTTCTGAAAAGCCACCTTCTTTAATGGCTATTGTGAGGCTCCGTTAACGTGTGTAAAGCGCTTTGTACAAGGCCCTGGGTGCTCAAGCAGTTAGGCCAGGGCAGGGCCAGGGCAGGGCATTTCCAGGTGACAGGTGCTGGGAAAATGTTGGACTAGACCCTTCAGGGGGTATAAAGCAGCGTTCAGCTCCATGGACGTTGACATCCAGTCCATGCAGCTGAGGATACGCCCTGTTTTAATCCTCTGGAGAGGGACGCTCTGCCACAGAGTCCATCTCTGACTCTGAGCAGATCACTTCCTCTCTGCCCCCTCGGCTTCCCATATCTGTAAGTGGAGATAAGGGACCTGCCCCAGGATTGTAAAACACTTGGAGGTCCCTGGAGGAGCCGGAGCTAAACACCATTATCTCTGGCTCATAGCTAGCGATTCTTTCAAGCTAGCTCCCCCTCCTCCACCGCCTCCCTCTGGGGATCTCGGGGCTCCGCAGATGTAAGTGACCGAGCCTTCTCGGATCCCAGGACGGCTGGCGATAGCGTTATGCCCGTTTTACCGATGAGGTGGGGCTGCTGTCCAAAATGTTCAGAAGTCGCCGTTGACTTTGGGTGCCTTAAATCTGAAGTTGTCTCGGGGTGGGCGGGCGGGGCCTGTTTTGTTTTTTTGTTTTGTTTTGTTGTGTCGCTCACATGAGGACTCGGCACCTCGTGAAAACCAAGCACTGGGTGTCTCAAGTTGGGCACCCAAAATCAGTGGACACCTAAGAAAACGTAGGCATGAGAGACTCGCCGAAGATCCAGTGAGTCCCTGGCGGGGTTAGCATAAGAGAAACCCAGGAGTCCTGAACCATGGTGTCTTGCCGAAGCGCTGTCCCCTCGCCTCTGCCTAGGTGGGTCACCATGCCTCTTGCTTGGCTTGCCTGCTGGCTTCTGAGTAATTGTGTTCTCTGCCCCCCCTTCCAGTCCATATGACACCCCAAAGAGGAAGAAGCTGGGGATCGGCTTCAAGAGTCAATGGTCTTCGCTGTCACAGGACTCGGTCTCGTCTGAGTCGTCGCAGGACTCTGGGTGGTCCGAGTCTTTGGATTCAGGTCAGTGCTGCCGTGGAGCGGGGATGGGGGTGGGGCCACTCCCTTGGCTTTTGTCCCTGGATGCTGGGGCAGGGCCAGGTCTCCAAGTGCCATTGACTTTTGGAGAGCGTAGGGGGAGGTCTCCCATGTCTTTGTACCACTTACCCACCATGCAGTTTGCAGTGGTGGACCTCTCCGGCAAAGCCTGTCAAGGCCTGGAATAGTGTGGAGGGGGCCCCGTGCTGCAGACCCGGTGTGAGGAGCCTTAACTGTTCCAGGCGTGGAATAGCAGCTGGAACCGAGGGGCCTGGGCCCAGCTGTGGGGGGGGGGGAGGCCCAGGACTGGCACCGCGGGGGGTGCGGGTCAGGGGTTGAAGCATGCATACACATTGCCTGCCTCTGGTCTGTGCCGTCCGCAGCTCACTTCCACGTGAACTAAATTCCCTCCCCTTTAAACAGAGCCCGGCTGTGTCTGGGCTCGGCCTTTGCTGTCCCCGTCGTGGGGGCAACATCCGCTAAAGAGACACTCTTCCATTTGGCCCTCTTGCCTCCCTATGGGGAGAGCCTTCATTTCCCGTCGGGAACTTCATCGAATCATAGAATATCAGGGTTGGAAGGGACCTCAGGACGTATCTAGTCCAACCCCCTGCTCAAAGCAGGACCAATCCCAATTAAATCATCCCAGCCAGGGCTTTGTCAAGCCGGGCCTTAAAAACCTCTAAGGAAGGAGATTCCACCACCTCCCTAGGTAATGCTTCCTAAGGTCCAGAGCGTTGCTAGGGTCCCAGGTCCCCAGCCAGCGCGGGAAGCCAGGGATGCTCTGAGTGGAGGGGAAAGGGTGCCTAGGAATCCATTCCTTGCCTGATTGAATTCCCATGCATGGAATAGGGATGGACAGTTAATGGGGGAGGGATAGCTCAGTGGTTTGAGCATTGGCCTGCTAAACCCAGGGTTGTGAGTTCAATCCTTGAGGGGGCCACTTAGGGGTCTGGGGCAAAATCAGTACTTAGTCCTGCTAGTGAAGGCAGGGGGCTGGACGCAATGACCTTTCGGGGTCCCTTCCAGTTCTATGAGATAGGCCCCCTGGGCTGGGTTTTGTTTACACTATTATCACTAAAAATGATCTGGGTTGAGTGACTTGCCCACGCCCCCCCCCTGTTGAAATCTGCTCTAAGGTTCCAGCTGCGTTTAAGCCATCTATCTGGAATGCTGCTTGCAGCTGGAGCGGTGTGACAGGGAGAAATGAGGCTGATTTGCCTTTACGTTATTGGCCATCTCCAGATAAGGGAAACCATTGATGTGGTGGAGGGGTGTGTGTGATTAAATCAATCCCTCTGGGAGAAGGCAGCAGCTCCTGGCACCTCCTGCACTGTGGGCTCTGGGGGGAGCTGCAGTCCAGCCCCCTTGGCCCACGGGGGAGTTTGGGGCGGGCAGAGGTTGGAATCTAGGAAGCCTTCATTCTGTACACTGGGGAAAGCGAGAGAGAGAGAAGCAACTGTATGGAACAAGCAGCAAAGAATCCTGTGGCACCTTATAGACTAACAGAGGTTTTGCAGCATGAGCTTTCGTGGGTGAATACCCACTTCTTCGGATGCAAGTAGCATCTGTATGGAACAAGACTCTTATTCCCTATGTGGAGAGCAGTGACTGCTGCAGAGCACAGGGCATCAGGACTCCTGGGTTCAATTCCTGTCTCTGGGAGGGAGTGGGGCTTGTGGTTGCAGCCATGGGGACTGGGACATAGGACTCCTGAGTTCTGTTCTCAGCTTGCCACTGACGTGCTGTGTGGCTGTGGGCAGGTCGCTTCCTTTGTCTATAAAATGGAGATGACATGTATGTGATAACTGGGGGGGGGGGGCTTAATTTAACCTTGGAAGGAACGGCAAGGGCTAGTGCTCTTGGTTCCCCTAATCGCAATGAACTTTAAATCCATCTCGGCTTGGCTTGCGGGCAGCTTGGTGGAGAAGTCGGCAGACCGGGCAGTATCTGCCTTCACCCTGCTGCCGTTCACCTCTCCCCAAGAGATGACATGTATGTGAAGGAAGCTGAGGTTTTGCACCCTCGCTGCTGCTGGGCCCCCCACTCGGCTTTCCTAGGGACTTACCTGTGGGTGTTTCATTTGCACAGGAGTTGGGCTGGATTCCCCTGGACAGCTGGACCCAGAACCCTTTGAAGAAGTGTAAGTTAATGTCTCCTTTTCCTTGTCACTTGGCCTGTTGGGTCCCACTCAGCCCCTGGAAAAGAGGGAGCTACAGTATAGCTGGAGTTTTAAGGGTTAATGTAGGAGTTCGGGTCTGTATACCTTGTGCTGTGATCCTGGGAAGCCTTGCTAAGCAGGGACAGGCCAGGTTAATTCTTGGATGGGAGACACCCAAGTAAACCTAGATGCTGCCCAAGGTGGTGCTGGTGACTCAGGACTGGTGCTTGTCTCTGGAAGGCAGCGCTAAATCAGTGCATCACTAGGGGGTGCTATGCTGCTGGAGGTGCCTGTTGTCAAATCAGAGGTGAATTTGCCGGTGGCCTTTCAAGTCAGGGCCTTTTGTGCAAACCCTGTTTTGAAGTCATTCCGTTCTGCCTCCCTGTATTTCCCCCCTCTATCAGTTCCTGTCCCAAACTGTAGTGTGAAGTGTTGCTGGGTGCTGTTCAACAGCTGCTGTGCTCCACCCCAGAGGTGGCTGCATTTCAGTAGTGGGGGACTCCTGTCATCTACTATAAAGTGAAGTTGTAATTGGATCTACTTTTCCAACGATTGTCCACATGTGAGTTTAATCTATTTTTGGGGGGGGGGGGGGGGGGGAG
>QXTE01000120.1:360851-382088 GCA_003942145.1 Platysternon megacephalum | reverse complement strand
GGGGGGGGAAGAAGCTGGGGAGGAGGAAGGAGTGGACATCAAACTAGCTACCGCCTCTCAGAGAGGTGGGTTAACCACAGCGATGGAAGAACCCTCCTGGTGCTGAAGAAAGTGTCTATGCGACCGCAGTGCAGCTGGATCACTGTTATAGCGCTCCTAGTGTAGACATGCCTGCAGACAGAACTGGTGTTGTTGTCTTCACTTCTGATGCTGCAACCCCAGGCCTTGCTGCAAACTCTCCTGGTGCTGATAGCTGGTGGCCAGGGTATCCATGCACAGACGAGGCCGCAGCAAGTCCGTAAAGGGACAACTGGCATCTCTCCAAAGCCCTCTGGCATCTGCGGTTTAAAACGCTGCATTGGCACAGCTGGGTTGCTGCAGCACTGTAATGAAGACTCTTTGCGGATGGGAGAGCGTAGTTAATCCACCTCCCCGAGAGGCGGTAGCTGTGTTGGTGGGAGAAGCTCTCCGATCCACATAGCGCTGTCTACAAGGGGGGGTTAGGTCGGTGTAACTACATTGCTCGGGGGGGGTGGATTTTTCACACCCTTGAGTGATGTAGATATACCAAATTTGGTCTGTAGTGTAGAGCAGAACCCAGGGGCTCCCGGGCACTGATGAACCTGGAGCTCAGGCTTTCAATAGATGTATGTGGGCAGAGGGTTCTTTCTAGTCCCTTGGAGATTTGAGCCTGGAAATCGGTGTTAGTTATTCCGTTCTGGACATAAACTTTTGTTTTCAAGTTGAGCTTAAAGATCTCTGTGCCGGATTGTCCTCTGTTCCTTCACTGGAGTTGCATCAGCTTAATACTGGGATGAAGGGATTGAGCAATTAGGCCCTCTGGGCTGTGGCTATCGGAGTCTGAAATCTTTCTTGGAGTTCAGAAACCAGCTAGCTGTAGAAAGATCACAGGCCAAGTTCATCCCTTGTGCAACTCCCCCAACAGTCTGAATCGGGCTCTGCTTCAAACAGAACTCAGAGGCAGAATCGATTGCACACAGGACATCGAAGGGAGCACTCACTTAGGTGCTTTATGGCACCGTCGCTGGGACAGATTCTGGTTACACGGGTGTAAATGTGGAGTAACTGCTCTCCCTGGTGACATCCAGTGTCCTGGACAGCATCTCCAAAATTCCTCCCCGGTTGGGTTCAGGTGTGAAGGCAGTAAAAGTGGGAGGGGATCTTAAACCCATCACTCCAGCCAGATGAAGGAGGTATGGTGGTCACTGTGGTCTGCTCTTTCTCACACACTGCAGTTTGCTGCTGCGTGTGGCTGCCTGAGTTCCTGTGAACAATTGTCTTGGGGGTGGGGAGCTGCCCAAGATTCTTGGTAGTGCTGCATTTGCGCTTGAAAGTCCCACCTCTTGAATGGCTCAGGATTCCTGTTGTGGGTGGGGGCCGTTCTGAACAGGGCCACTGTGTTATGCTTAAACAGAGCACACGAGTATTTTTTTTTATAGGGGAAAAGGCAACATGCCGCATTTATTGAGAATATAGCAATTAGCATATGCTTTTTAGTTCTCTCTATATATATACATACATTATGCACATAGTTTTGCTAGTTGATGTTTATAGTTATTAGTTTGGATTAATTTAGTGGCCAGCCAGATTGGTTGCAGAGGGGAGCCAGGCTTTGTTGGTTGCGATTGGGTGCTTTTGGAGTAGTGGCAAGACGAACCCAAAGTTTTATGGCAAAGCATTTTGGTTTTTATAGTGTTTTTTGTTGTTTTTTTTAAAGTTTATGGATTTTGCTGTGTTAGTTTGTGATTGGTTATTTTTTAATTGGTGGTGTTTTTTGATGGCTTAAACTATTTTTGAGAGGCTTATTTGGTTGGTTTTGATTTAATTAATTATTTTGTGTTTTAAGGGTGCTAGCTTTTATCTTAGGGTCGTCAGTCTGCCCCTCCTCAGCCATGGATGCGTGTTGGCGTTTTTGAGTCTTTTCAGTTTTTTTACTTTTTTTGGCCATCTGGCTTCAAAAATGGCCTTTACACCTTATTTTCCCCTGATGCATACATTCCTCATTCACACAAACCGTTCTTTGCAAAGACCTTCAAAAGGTAACAAATAGCAGTGTTTTATGTTAAACAAAAAAGGCATCATAAATTAGACCTTACTAAATTTTGTAACTGTCCTTTCCCACATTGGGGCCTGGGCCTCTGAAATTTTTCTAATTTAATTAACATAGACACAGACAAAATCCTGTTTGTTACTTACAAGGCATAGAAAGTAAATCATAGAATATCAGGGTTGGAAGGGACCTCAGGAGGTAGCTAGTCCGATCCCCTGCTCAAAGCAGGACCAACACCAACTAAAGCATCCCAGGCAGGGCTTTGTCAAGCCTGACCTTAAAAACCTCAGGAAGGAGATTCCACCACCTCCCTAGGTAACCCATTCCAGTGCTTCACCACCCGCCTAGTGAAACAGTGTTTCCTAATATCCAACCTAAACCTCCCCCACTGCAACTTGAGACCATTACTCCTTGTTCTGTCATCTGGTACCACTGAGGACAGTCTAGATCCAAATGGCTAATACTAGTATTTACTATTCTATTTATTTATTTTAATACCTTAATTTTGACTATAAAACATACACTGTATATAGCCAAAACATAACCAATGATCTAGCACAGTACCCATGGTCCAACAACTGGAGATCTGGCAGTGAGCGCGAGATGCTGCGTGCAGGTGTTAGATCTGGGGAGGGGGGTTTAGTCCAAGTGTTTCACTCTGAAACTGCTTCGCACTGGTGTCAAACAGCTGCACACGCTGCAGGACACGGGCGAGTCCGGCAGAGCCGAGCCGGGTGATCGGGGACCCTCCTGGGCCCTTGGAAGCTCTATTGTCTGTTTTGATTGACATCTTACATTTTAAAAAAAGGCTGGAGCATCTGGCCGAGCAACTGCTCTCCTCCCGCGATCCCTCCCTTACCCCCGACAGATGTGCTGGAGAATGTGTAACTTCGGGGTGGAGGTGAACAGATGGTTCCTGGGGCGGCTCTGCCCACATGCCTGCACTCCCTACGCTGGCTAGTGAGTTCCTTTCCAGCGGGAGCCCCCTGGGTTACCAGGTGATCCAGGGGTTGCTAGGCAGGCTGGAGGATTGAATTCCACAAGGGAGAGAGTCCAAAGGTTGCAGCCCCCCCACTCCTCCTGTCCTGAATGAATTGGGGCTGGGCACATTGGCATGGGGGGGGTCCCCCTCCCCCACGTGCTGAGTGGCAGCCCTCTCCCATTGTGCGCCACACGTCACCCCTCCCGACCAGCTGCTCAGGTCAGGCCTGGGGCCTTGATCTGACAGACGCTCCCCTCCCACCATGGCGCCCATTTACATACAGGTGGAAAGCCGCTGCTTCAGGCCAGTTGCTATAGCAATGCCCCCGCGCTCTCCGGAGCCTCGCTCTGCAGCCCGGCTCACAAAAGGCGCTTTTATTGGCTTCCTTTCTGGGAGAGCTTTGTCCCCGGCTGGCTTCAGAGCCCCCCCCCCCGCCTGCGCCCAGCCCAGCTTTGATTTAACTTCATGTGAATCAGAACTAGGTCAGCAGCAGCCACAGCGGCTTCTTGGATTGTTTTTTTTTCCAAGCCCACCCGGTTGTTCAGAGGGCGTTTAATTAATCCGTGCTCCTTAACTCACGCGGCCCGACACGGCCCGTGCACGCAGGGAGCCAGCGTCCCTTTAAGGACCTGCCCCCCCCACAAGGGTTTAAACCTGGCTGACATCAGCTGTATTCAAACACGGCTTAACCCCACATGCGGCCAGGGCCCTCGTCTGTGTGCTGAGGCGTTACAATCTTGCAGGCTGACAGGCACAACGCGGAAAGTGGCCTCAAATTCTGCGGGCCTCTGTTTTTAGGATGTGCAACTTGTGACAGCTTAGGCCTGAATTTTTTTTTTTTTTTTCATATAAATATGCAAACGGTCTTTGGGATGCCTGATTTCCCCCCCCCCAACTCCATCTGAAGTCAGTGGATGCACAGCACCCCGCAGGCCCAGATTCAGAGACGCCCGAAATCAATAGCCACTCAACAACCGTGGCTGTTATGACCTCGAGCAGCGCTGGGACTGGAACCCAGGCATCCGGCCTGTGCCGTACTCTAAACCCATCACCATCCTTCTGTTACGCAGCTTCGCTGGCTGGATTGTGGGGCAGGAGGCATTGGAGGGGATGAAGGGAAGCAGGGTGATGGAGTTCTGACCCATGGACCAGATGGCTTCTCTGTTGCTTTTTGGAGCTGTCCGGCATGACCGGAGACGCACCGTCCCCCTCTCCTTTCACCAGCTGAGAAGCCGCGTTGGGCCAGATGGCTTAGTCACGGGGTGCATGGAGTACGGCACTGCTCCCCGGGCTCCTGCTTGTGGAGTGAGCGGCTCAGTGTGAGGAAGGAATTGGGCCCGGGAGTTAAAACCCCTCCTTAACCTCTCCCGGGGCAGTCAGTTGGCTCAGATGCGGGCCCTTTGCTCGTGTGAACGTGAACGTAACACGCGGCTCTCCTCCCTCTCCTCCTGCAGCTTTGAGAAAGCAATTCTGGAATCGGGAAGAGTTGTCAAAGGGTAAGTGCACTGACCTTTCTTTTCCCCCCTCCTCGTGGTAAACATTTGTAAAGCCTGATTTTTATCCTCCGCAATCCCTCCTCCTTGTGCTGCACCCCGACATGCAGGGGAAGGGACAAGCCCAGCTCCTCCGTGCCGATCAGGCCGTTCGGATTTTATTTCCCGCTTGGGGCCGGGTTGATCGGGTCCCTAACAAACCTCTGGCAGCATCCAGCCGCCGACGTCCAGCCCACATCCATTGCTGTCCTGCCTGCGTGGCAGGAGGCAGCGGCCGTTTGCCCTCTCGAGAGCTGTTCTCCCATCTTGCCGTGTTCAGAGCGTTGAGCTAAAGGGAAAGGCCTTAAGGCCGTGTCCAGGCCGCTGAGCGGGCAGGGGAGCGGAGCCCGGTTCTCGTTCACACTAAGGCACTTTCCACCGCGCCCCTCAGGGAAAAACTGAGTGTGACGGGAACCCCGTTCTGTTCTGAGAGCCCTTACGCTGCCGGAATGGTGTCCAGCAGCCGTCATTCGTGCATCGGAGACTCAAACCCATCTGTGTAGATTTCCCCCTACCGCTGCCCCTCCTGTATAGCAACCTGCCACAGAAATTTCCTTCCCCTGCCCTCACTGGTTAGTTATGGGAGGGTCACTTGTGAGAGCTGGTTAGCTGGGGGGTTGCCTGCACCAGTCAGTTCTTGCAGGGTCTCTTGGTGGCTTTTGGGGCCTGAGCGGGAAGGGGAGGGTGGGTTCAGGACACCGCCTCTGGCAGGGGTCTGCAGAAGCAACGCTCCGCCACCTTGCTGACCACCACCCAACACCTTTTCCTGCTTTGTCTTTTTAGCAAAAGATTCCCCGTCCGGAGGATCCACTCCCTGCCGGTGAGTCCGCGTCTCCCCTCTGCGGATCTGGCTTTGGGGAAACCCAAGGGTGACAGCTTCTGACCTGCTGCCCAGGGTGACTGGTGCTGGCTGCTGGGCTGGCCAAGGAGATCTAGGCCTGACCTGCTGCCCAGGGTGACTGGTGCTGGCTGGCTGCTGGGCTGGCCAAGGAGGTCTAGGCCTGACCTGCTGCCCAGGGTGACTGGTGCTGGCTGGCTGCTGGGCTGGCCAAGGAGATCTAGGCCGGGAGGAGCCCACGGCTGCTGGCCCATGACAGAGGGGAGGGATTCAGGGTTTGGGGGATGCAGCTCATCCCTTAGGGGGTGAGCGCATTGCTACTTCCCCTACCCCCCCTTTCCTGTCTCTGGGCTAGAAGCGTCCGTGATGGGCTCTGAAGGGAGCAGCATCCAGCCCACACTATGGGTCAGTCCCCGGTCACGTGCTTGGGTGGGGGTAGAAAGAGCATTGAAGTGGGGAAATAGGTGACCCACTGATGGCAAACCTGTGTCAGAACTGTGGCCCCTTGGAGAGACCATAAGAACGGCCAGCCTGGGGCAGAGCAAAGGTCCATCCAGCCCAGTGTCCTGTCTGCCGACAGTGGCCAATGCCAGGTGCCCCAGAGGGAATGAACAGAACAAGGCGACTGTCGAGTGATCCACCCGCTGTCGGCCAGTCTCAGCTGCTAGGGAAGGGCCCTGTGGCCCCTGAGTGGTGGCGGGAGCCTGTGTGGCAGCAGTTTTGTTGATCTCTCCCTCCTCTCTTCCAGGAGAGGCTCCTGGGCACCAGCCCTGCCCTGAAAAACATTTCCAACGCCCACCGGAAAGAGAACAAGGAGAATGTGAGTCAGGAGGCAGAGACGGGACGGACGGGGGATGTGATGGGAGATCCCAGCCCCACCACTGAAGGAAGGAGCAGGGTGGGTTTGTTCCTTCCAGCCCGTTCCTTGGGGCCGCGTCCCATCTAGTTCCCGCTGACGTATGAAGGGGTCTCGCCTTCTGGGGATGTTCCCAGATCCTGAGCCTGAATTCTCTGCTCCGTTTCATCCCAAGCCTCTCAGCTTCACCCCCTTCAGCCCTCCAGCGGCAGCCCCTTTCTGATCAGCCTGACCCTCCCATCTCGCGAGCCCAGAAAAGGGCTGGTCTCAGGCAGGTGGGACTTAGCCCTGGGCTCGGAGCGCCTCTGTCCTCGGCGAACCATCGTGCTCGGACCCGGGGAGAGCCGGTGTCCATGGCACAAGCCCTTCGGCGCTGGCGCCTGAGTCATGTCCACTCAAGCCAGGGCTGCCTCCTGCTCAGATGGCGTGTTGCTGGCGAGCACTCCCGAGCGCGGGTGGCCCAGAAGGGCTGGCGACATGCCCGTGGAGTGCGTCCCCGGTCGGGTAACGTTCAGGCCTTTTGTCTTCGCAGGCGGGGTTTGTATTTAAGATCCCGCTGAGGCCCACCAATCACAGCCGGCTTCACCCCTTCGATGGGAGCAGCGAGAAGGACCCTTTTGCACAGAGACCAAACTCCGCCCCGGACCTCCTGGTGAGTGCGGGCCTGGGGTGGGGGATGGGGGCAGGATAGGGCGTGCGGGGGGGTGTGCCTGGCTGTAGTGGGGAGGCCTGGAGCATAGCAAAGGGGGGCACCACCTCCAGTGATACCAGCTGCACTTAACACCTGCTGTTAATGTGGTGATGCCAGCGCCCGGGAGCCTGCACCTGTGAAGCTGATGCAGGGTCCCTCTTTGGGTTAATCCACATCATCTCCATAACACCCGTGCTGCCTTATGGACCGGGGTGGAGGTGTGTAAATACAGGAACTACCCATGGCTGAAATGCAGCTGCTTCTGGGGCAGGGTACAGTCCGTGTCTAATAGTGACCGTCTGGGACGGGAGGTGAAGGAGGTACCAGGCCAGGATCTGTCCCTTGCTCCGGCAGCACCCGGCAGGCAGCAAGCTAGCGCCGTGCTTTGGGATCCCTAATTGCTGCAGGTGGCCGAGACTTTGGGTCCACGTCTCGTGCCTTGGCTTTGCACTTCCTGGTGGCTTGTCCCCCAGTCGCACGCCTCCTTTGTCAGAGGAGGCCTCCCTCAGAGCCCAGCGTCACGGCAGGTCCCAGGGCCAGACGGCTCCTGCTCAGTCTGCGGTCCCCAGGCGTGCTCTAACCCCCCCCTTCGCTGTGTGCTCCCCAGTGTGGCACCCCCGAGAAGGAGAACATGGGGGTGGAAGCCGAGAGCCCGGTGTTCCTGCGCCGCTCCTTCGTGACCGACGAAGAGGACGATGGGTTTATGGAGATCCTGGACGAGGAGGAGCTGAAGGTACAGCGTGCGCGGATCGTCCCTCGCGGGCCCCCTAACATCCTGCACCCCGGCTGCTCCTGCGGGCCGCTGGATCGTAGCTTGGGGAGCACTGGCTTTGGGACTAAGCCTCCAGCCTGTGCCCCCATCCTGCTCCGAAATGGAGCACGACCCCATCCCCCTGGATCATGCGCTACCACCCAGCCCCTCGCTCCTTCCTGGCCTCCCTCGGGCAGGGGCCGTCTGCAGATCCACCACCCTCAGTCTGGATGACCTGCCAGTCCCTCCCCTGTCGCTGGGTGGTCTCTAACTCTAGAATGGCAAATGAATGGTAATGGGGCAAATATAGCTAGCAATCTGTGGAGAGCGGGTTTTAGGGAAACCCTCCGGCCCCTGCTGAGAGCCAGAAAGAACCACAGGGTCTGTCTGGCTCCTGCAGCCCCTCAGGAGCTGGTGATTTGCCAACTCCTGTCTCGTTCTCCCTGCCGAGAGGGGAGGATGGGCTGGGGCTGGTGGGAATCCATTGCCTCATGCGCTCGCTTTCTCTCTCTGTGATCCCGCTGCCTCTTCCTCAGAACGACGCGGACGTGCCGCCGGGGATGGAGAACCTGCTGACTGCCCCGCTGGTGAAAAAGGAAGGCATTGATCTGGTATGTGGGAGCCTGGCACAGGGTCGGGGCCTCTCCTTCCAGCGAGCTGGCAGGGGGTGAAAGGTGCCAGGCGAGCCAGCCTGGAGACTGTGCTCCCCTTGTTCTGAAGGGGCCCCCGTGTGCTTTCTGCTGACGTGCTGGGGTCAGTCTGAGGACGCCTCACCGCAGGTAACTGGATTGAGACCCCTGGCACCTTCCTCCCTCCCAATGGCCACCGGATGGCGTGACCTGAGGTCACTACTAGCCTGGCCCAGATGAGAATTGGTGACCAGGAGGGGGTGTGTGCGTGCGAGACACTGACCATAGTGACATGTTGGAGTTTAAGGCAGGGGTGGCCAACCGGTGACTCCGGAGCCACATGCGGCTCTTCAGAAGTTAACATGCGGCTCCTTGTCTAGGCACCAACTCCGGGGCTGGAGCTACAGGCGCCAACTTTCCAATGTGCCGGGGGGTGCTCACTGCTCTGCCACAGGCCTGGCCCCCACTCCAGCCCTTCCCGCCCCCTCCCCTGAGCCTGCCGTGCCCTCACTCCTCCCCCTCCCCCCCAGAGCCTCCTGTGCACTGCACATTGCAGCGGGCGGGAGGTGTGGGGACAGAGGGGGAGGCGCTGATTGGCGGGGCTGCCGGTGGGTGGGAGGCGCAGGGGGCTGGAGGGGAGGAGCTGATGGGGGGGGGTAGGGGGCTGCCGGTGGGTGGGAGGCGCTGGGGGCTGGAGGGGGGTAGCGGATGGGGGGCTGTTGACTTATTACCGTGGCTCTTTGGCAATGTTCATTGGTAAATTCTGGCTCCTTCTCAGGCTCAGGTTGGCCACCCCTGGTCTGAGATCTCTCCGGCTACTGTTGTGTTTGCGGCGAGGGCGAGGGGGGGGTGTATTTTGTTTTCACACCCTGTGCTGAGAGCTAGCTTAGGAGACCCCACCCCTCTCACACACCCCCGACCCGGTGGGAGGCCGTTCTCTAAAGGAATTGGTGCGCATGGAGCAAAGGCCAAGCGGTGGGGGGCCGGGTTCTGCACCTCATTCTCCTCCCTGAGCCCCACTGACACCAAATCGGAGTCGCTCCCCCTCACCGGTGTGGCTCGGAGCAGAATTGGGCCCGTGGCCTTTTGGCGTCTCCTAAACCGAGCGTGAAGCCAAAATCGGCGTCTTTGGCTCAAACTGCCACCCCCGTGAATGTGAAATGGGGCAGACAAGACCTGCCCCTCCCAGGCCGCGGCAAACGGCTGCTCCGTGCCCATCGGGGAGTGGGAGGCCGGAATGAGGCTCTAACCACGGCTCGCTCTCGTCCGTGCAGAGGTCGGTGAGACACAGCAAATGTCGCCAGCTCTTCAGGTCCCCCTCCATGCCCAGCAGCGTGATCCGGCCCATCCTGAAGCGGCTGGACAGGCCGCAGGACAAAGACACGCCGGTCAAAACCAAGAGGCGGAAGAGCGTGGCTGGCACCCCGATCGAGGAGAAGGCGGAGGAGCCGGTAGGTGATACAGAGACGGACTTGGGGCCGGGGAGAGCTCCCTCTCCGTTCCCTGGCTCCAGAACCTCCCAGCCCAGGGAGGGCTGGTTACTAGACATACTGGGGTATGCTTCGAGACCTCCCTTCCCCCAAAGCCTTCAGCAGCTAGGGCTGTACTGTAGGCATCTGGAATGGCCCAGCCGGCCATCTGGAAATCAGTGGGTGGTAGGGGGAAGCCTCTTGGCTAGCGCCGCCATGTCGTACGTCCTTCTCCCCCAGCACTGGAACATGGGCCCCAGCGCTTCAGAAATCGAGGGGTGCTGCCCCCTTAAATGGGGGGTGTTTTCCCCACGCCCTGCTCCTCCCAAATCGGTTTTTCTTCATTCTTCCCGCCTCCTGCCATCCTGGGAGGAGCAAGCGATTCTCTGCTGTAACCCAGCTGGAATCTCCGACCTCCGCATAGCCCGCGTGCGCGCCGGCCTGTCGCCCGCAGACAGCGACAAGGAGCAGCTAGGAAAACGGGGCGGGTGAGATGTAAGAGCTACAGCCGAGACGAGTCGTCGTCAAGCGCTGTTGCAGCCCTTGTGAGCCTGATACTCGGTTGCCGGGTGTCCTCCCTGGCGCTCCCGCGAAGCGGCTGTGAGATGCTCCTGTATCAGAACCCTGCGCTCCTGCTGCTGTCCCCGTCTCTCGCTCGTCGTGCACGAGTCTAAGGAACTGCACAACACTCAAGGCACTGGAGGGGAGGGATCCAGACCCACTGACTTCTATGGGGCTGATCACATGAGTTGAAGGCTGCAGGCTTCTTGCCTCTTTAGATTCTGGCACCTCCATGTGATTAAAACCAGGATGGACCAAACTGAATTAACCATATAGCTGCAAAATCTGGCAAGGATTGGTGATCCATGTATCTGTGCTGGGAGCATAAATGTCTGTGACCGTTGTCTCTTCAACCTGATTTCCCAGTCTTTAGGGCCAGATGGAACAATTTACACAGGGTCGTGGTGGATTTTCCATCCCTGACAATTTTTGAATCAAGATGGGCTGTTTGTCTAACAGCTCGTCTCTAGGGATTACTGTGGGGCAGGTCTCTGGCCTGGGCTAGGCAGGAGGTCAGACTAGATGGTCACAATGGTCCCTTCTGGCCTTGCAATCTGCGGGAGCATTCTGATCGTCTTGTCTGACCTCCTGCCTAGCCCAGGCCCAGACCCTCCACCCCGGGGTTCCTCCGCCCAGAACTGCTAGCTGAGTTCTTGTAGAAAGCTCGCGGTGTTGATTTGATACACAGTCTCGGTTTCCTCCTAGAAATCAAGGCTGTTGCGCTCCAGGTCCTTCTGCCATGATGAGATCGAGAACATCTTGGATAACGATCACCGAGAACTCATCGGGGACTTCTCAAAGGTATTGGGGGGGGGGGGAAAGAAGGAAAACCCCTTCATACTAAATCGACCAAAATGAACCTCCCTCCCCCACCCCCAAAAGTTATTGAAACCTTCCCTACCTAGGCTGTGTCGGAAACCCAGAGCCGCCTGCCCTTGCATGGGCCATGACATGGACTAGACGCTGACATGAAACAGACCATGTCATTGTCATTGTCCAAATGGACAGAAATGCCTGTTTGTGAATCGTGCCTGGCATTTTACAGACAAGACAAGGGCGGTGGATTCTCCCGTCTTGCCCCTTCCTTTACACCCATGCCAACGTTATAAAAGCTACCAGATCAAAATGGTGCCAGCTCCACCCCAATTGTACAATTACAACAGGAGAGAGGGCAGAATCGGTCCCACTTTGGGATTTCAAACCCCACAGATGAAGTTTTGGTTTGAAACAACTGTCTGCCTCGGAGTGGTAAAGGAATGATTTCTTTTGGTCTTAATGAGTTTTAATAAAACTCTTCTAAAAATGGAAACTTGAATTGATAGTGCCCCTTTATAAAGTTCTGATCTACGGTATTGTTAATAATGCTGGGAAATGCTCTAAAAACCATCACCCCAGCTCTGGATAAATCCCACGAGGAAAGAGCTTAATTTGGGTCGCTAACCTGCCCCTTTGTTGTAGGCTTATGTTCTACAGACTGTGGAAGGGAGACATCAGGACTTGAAATACATCTCCCCAGAAATGGTAAGGAGGCAACTGATCATGACTAGGGCTGCAGGTTTATCACAGTGCAGTAAAAAGTTCCAGACCCTGATTTCTTGTTTTGTCTGACTGACTTCCTGCAGGAAGGCTCGGAGTGGGTCCCTTCCCCAGTGTGGAGGGGAGCCCCTGGGGCGTGGGACAGATGGACGGCAAGCCCTGCTCCACTATGTCCTGCAGGGATGGGCGCAGCGCCTCACTCTGGGCATTACGACTGGCGCATGGGGCTGCAGTGCCACTCACTCGAACTGGCATCCCTCCCTCCTGGCCTTAATGGAGGAGTGGCAGGGCCAAACTTGAGTGAGTGGTGCTGTGATGCCGTGCTACAGCGTGCAGGGAGCAAGGCCCAGGATGAGGGTGGGGGAGGTTTGCTTTCCAGCCCCTCCCTCCCCTCCTCAACAGGATGGAATTAGGGTAAAGGCGCCGGGGCGGAGGGTGCTGCTGTGGCTGGCTGGTGCCCCCTCATTTACAATGAGCAGCCATTATACCCGTGACTTGTACTAAATCTGCTCCGTGACTTCGCCGTGACACCCGGCAGCCCTCACTGTCACCATCACGGGCGTGGGCCTGATTCTGCAGCTCCAGCTGTTTAGCCTGAGCGGTAGCAGTAGGGCCAGGTTCCAGGGGGGGGCGGGGGCTCGTTTACGCCAGTGGGACGGCACAGTCCCGCCTCAAGTGACCGCGCGCTTCTCTTCTCTCCGCTGCAGCTGGTGGCCGTGTTGAACGGCCAGTTCAACAGCCTCATTGAGAACTGTGTGATCGTGGACTGCCGGTATCCCTACGAATATGAAGGGGGTCACATCAAGGTCAGAACCGCCCTCTTGTTTCTCTGTTTAACCTTGAGAGGCAGCATGGCCTAGTGGTGTGAGCCCAGGAGCCAGTGCTGGGGAGTTCCGCTCTCCTCCGTGACCCGGGGTCAGTCCTTCAAGCAAAAACGCCGAAACACGGCTGCCAAACTCTAGACACCCAAACAATGGGCTGATTCTCTTCACGGTGCTGAGCTCCTGCAAATTCCCTTCACTGGACTGGGGGTACCGGTGCTTAGTGGGTTTGTGGGCACTGGACAGAGATCCCAGGGGCAGATAACCATGGTGGATGTGAACACTGCCCTTGGCAAAGGGTGTTGGAGGGGAAATGCCAGTTGTGCAGCATTGTTCACCCATTGCACAGGCTGAGTGATGAGCAGTGGCGCGGGGAATCAGGCCCTTAACGCCCTCTCGTTTACTTAGACCTCAGTGGTTCTGTAGGGTTTTACACCTGCTGCTGCTTCTCTGGGTCGGTGGGAAAGGGGAGGGTCTTTCCTGCCGCCTCTGACAGGGAAATGCCCTTTTCCTCCAGGGGGCTGTGAACCTGCCGCTGGAGCAGGACATCGAGGACTTCCTGCTGAAGAACCCCATCGTCCCATTGGACGTGCAGAAGAGGGTGATCGTGATATTCCACTGTGAATTTTCTTCGGAGAGGGGTCCCAGAATGTAAGTGGGCTACAAGCGGCGTGGGTGCCACACGTCCTCCCAACAACCTCGTCTACCGGCCACAGGAGGGGGGCTCTGTTTAGACACTGGTGTACTTAAAAGAGCTTGAAGCGATGTGGCTGCAGGGGGTTGTTTAAGGACCCAGTTTGACTGTACCAGTCAGGAATTGTTTGAACAATCCCTGGCATAGTGATGCCGTCCCACCAAATTACAGATCCCAAGATGTTGGGACGGGTACAAAGCGGTTAATCCATCCCTGAGCCATTGGGTCCCCAAGAAACTTGTGTGTTGACAGATCGACCTACAAGATTAAATGATAGAGAATCGCCTACGGCAGGGGTGGCCAGCCTGAGAAGGAGTCAGTATTTACCAATGTACATTGCCAAAGAGCCACAGTAATATGTCAGCAGCCCCCCATCAGCTCCCCATGCCCCCCCCCCCCAGCTCCCAGTGCCTCCCGCCCACCAGCAGCCCCGCCAATCAGCGCCTCCCCCTCCCTCTCCGCACCTCCCGATCAGCTGTTTTGTGGCGTGCAGGAGGCTCTGGGGGGGAGGGGGAGGAGCGAAGGCACGGCAGGCTCAGGGGAGGGGGCGGGAAGGGGTGGAGTGGGGGCAGGGCCTGTGGCAGAGCCAGGGGTTGAGCAGTGAGCACCCCCCGGCACATTGGAAAGTTGGCGCCTGTAGCTCCAGCCCTGGAGTCGGTGCCTAGACAAGGAGCCGCATATTAACTTCTGAAGAGCCGCATGTGGCTCCGGAGTCACCGGTTGGCCTCCCCTGGCCTACTGGATCTAGGCTTCCGGAGGACTCTGTTGTCCATTGGCTCGCTCTGTCTGGCTTGTGGTCCCGTAAGCACTACAGCACTGTGTCCTTGCTGTCTGAATGGAATAGCCTGTCTTGCTGGGAGAGAACCGAAAGAATCGGAGCTCTCGACCACTCGTGGCCTGGGTGAATCCCAACTCTACGATTCTCCCTGCAGCTTCCATATCAGACTAAATCCTCACCAGACACTGGGCCTGACCCTCCTCAAACCAGCGTAGACCCAGAGCCATGCCACTGAAGTCTGTAGCTGAGTGAGGGAAGAACTGAAGGGGTTGTGTAGTGCTGCTGTCACATTCCACCCCAGAGGTGGCTGCATTTCACAGCCTGAATGTGTTTGGGTCAAAGGTGCTGTGGGCCAGATCCTTAGCCCAACGTACATTGGCCCAGCTCTGACTTCAGAGCAGCTAGCCAAGGATCTGGCCCAATCATTCCATGGCACAATGGCATTCAACGCAGACTCTTGTGTGCGCAAAATTAAACCGGGTCAGATGATCTTTAACCTCATGCTTCTGTGTCTTGAAGGTGCCGGTTTGTCAGGGAAAAAGATCGGGCCCGCAATGAGTACCCCAACCTGCACTATCCTGAACTGTACATCTTGAAAGGAGGATACAAAGAATTCTTCCCACAGTACCAAGTAAGTCATGGCAGAGTCTTCCTGTCAGTGACGTGTGTGTGTGTGTGTGTGTCCATCCCAGAAGCACTGCCCTCATCTGCTGGGGGCACCCACTGGTGCTACGGGAAGCATAACTGAGTGTGTGTGACTAAGGCTTGTGCTACCTTCTCTGAGGTTGGCAGATGCCAGGTGGCGATAGCGTGCACCAAAATATCTTCCCTGCACCGGCACATTCACCCTCTGGAATGGGGACAGCCGGTATTCTGGAAGCAAGAGGTTCCAGGGTCTGTTTAAAACTTCCAGACTTTGAGCCAGTGCAGAGCCTGCGGCTGAGCGCCGCGGAATAAGGGGACCCGGAGAGCGGGACGGGTCTTAAAGTGAGACTTGGAGACGGGAAGTGACTCATTGTATAGAGACTGGGGGAGATCGAGACACAAGAGCCGCCGCATTTCCCCTCCCCAGGAACTGGGGCGTTATGGGGTGTGAGGTTGTGGTTGAAGGAGAGGCCTTGTGAGCGGGGCTGGTGGTGACCGAGTCCATGGCGAGTTTAAAAACCAAAGAGGGTGATTTCCAGGTGGCTGCAGGAAGCCAGCAAAGGAGCCAGCGTCTCTGAGGCTAGTTGATTAGCCTGTGAAAGGGACCGAGGACGGGGCCAAGAGCAGTCTGGCTGCAGTGCCTTGGAGCCCCTGGCGATCGAGAAAGGGGCTTGGGGAGATATCCGGCCTCCTGGCACTGTCACCGGTTTTAGACACTGCTGTACGTATGGCTGCTCCTTAGCAGGTAAACCAACGGCTGTTCCAAAGGGCTTTTGCCTGTAGCGGAGTTGTGGGTGGGCCGGGGCTCGGCCCCTGCTTGGGGTCACCCTGCGGGCGGTTGGCCATTCTGTTAACACGAGCCCTGTGCGTCTGTCCCCAGGCGCACTGTGACCCGCGGGACTATCGTCCCATGCATCACGAGGACTTCAAGGAGGACCTGCGGAAGTTCCGCCAGAAGAGCCGCACGTGGGCAGGAGAGAAGAGCAAGCGGGAGCTATACAGCCGCCTCAAGAACTTCTAAAGGGGCCCGGGGAAGCTGGGGCAGGGTGGGGGGGGGGGCCACAGGGCGACTGCCACATGCATTGAAGAGAGACTTGAGACACCTTGCCGCAAGGCTGGGGCTGGTTCCCAAGGTGAGAACCATTCTGCTGAGCCAGTTTCTTTGGACACGGTTGGAGAGCCATCTACTCCTTGGCTAGGAAGCCATGGGACAGAGTAACACACACATACCTCCCATAACCGCACATACCTCCTGTAACAACAGAACTGTGTGGCGCTCAAGGGCTTCCGAATCCCCTGGGCTCGTTGCCGTCTCCATGCTGTGACACTCCTCCCGGGGGTAGGATTTGTAGCTCTGAGGTGGACCCAGCTTCTCCATGAACGGGTGGTTGCACTGGACATGGAAGCTAGGCTGGATATTTCAGGTACCATGGAAGGGTCGGGTTGAAGCTGTCCCAGTCTGCGTGTTTCAAATGGCGACTGTTCTCTGACCTGATTGGTGGGATCATCTTTCAGTATCTGCAATGGCACCTGCACTGCCCTGAGGAGGTGAAAACCAGGACGCTGTCGAGCATCCACCAATCCCTGCAAGCTGTTCTGAGTGTGGATGTGCATGTCAACAAGCTCTTGTGCCTTCAGTCTCGTGAAAGGTTAAACAAATCAAATGCAATCTGAAGCTGACTCGGGGGAAGGTCGTGCTCGACTGAGATCTTCATTTCTGCCCAGTTCAGTCTTCTAGGGCCTCCTGGTGCCGCATGGCCCTTGGGTGCCGCGTGGATTGCTGTCTTAGCAAGGGATGTTGTTTGTCCTTTTAATCTTATCTGCGTTATTTAAATCATGGCCAAGAGCGGGAATGCTCCGGGGGCGGGGTGAGGGGGCTAAAACGAAAGGCCTCAGGGACTGGGGAAAAGCTCCAGGATTTGCCAAATTCAGTGTTGAAAAAAGGCTCTGCTAGACAGAGGAGTCCCAGTGCCCATCTCTTCCAATCGTCAGGGCTGGAACCAAAGGCCCATATCCAGCTCCCCCGTGAGCCGGCTCCACGCTCGCTTGGGCTTGGATGGGAGGCGGCTGGGGAATTTCCAACTCCCAGTGACGAATCTTCCAGATCCCCTCGGGTCTGCCACTGGCAGATCTTAGATCCGTCCCCTGCCGATTGCCAGCTCACTTCCCCCCCTGCCCCGACGTCCGCAGCCACGGTCTCCAACAGCTAGAGCGACAACCCAGCACCATAGAGCCCTGGCGTCCCCTAAAGCATTCGCCTCCGACTCTAGCCGTGAGTAAGCCTGGCCGTTAACGTCATTGCCATCGATTTAAGCGGAGAGCGAGGGACGGGCTCGCGACCTTGCTGGGAGTGGCTCAGACCCCACGATGACAGGAACAGGCTAAGAATGTGAAGGGGGTAGAGGGCCTCCTCCAGCAAAACCAACCAGGGCATTGAGATGTGCCGAGTGATTGCAATATAGTCACTCTGTCATGGCTACCCCACTGCACCCCGACATCCAGTCTGTTTGTGACCCTCATTTAAAAGCCCCCCCCCTTCTGGGCAGTAACTTGTTTTGTGAAGTGACTAGTGTTGGGGGGGAGACACAGGCAGGGCTCAAAAATGGAGAAGCAAGATGGTAATCAGAGCGATGTGACTTGGAAGGTGAATTATCTGACTTTGCAAGACTGAAAAAAGTAGAAGTCGGCACCAGATGCTCACGGCGCCTTTCCAAGCCCTGGCCCTCGATGGTGATGAGAAGAGAGTTTGATTCCTATGGTCCTATTCAGAGTGGAAGATTTAGGAAACAGATAAAACCAGTTGAGGGTGGGCAGAATGGCTTGGACTCAGCTGGAGCCAGCTCTGATTTTATCTGCTCTTGAGGTCAGAAACAGTTCCCTTAACTCCTTCAAGGTCACACCTAGAGTGCCTGTTCGTGGCACAAGGTGGAAACACCAACTTCTGAGGCAATGCTGCTGTGCAGGATTTGTGACCTGACTGAAAGCAAATCCCGTGAGGCGCCTAGATCAGAGGGTAGCGAAGCATCAAACCTCTGGACAGTGGCGGTCCTGCTAGGCTGCAAAATTGCTAGTTTCGGGGGCCTTGGTTGTCCTAAACCAGCCACCTTATCTTCCTCATAGGGGAGGTGGGGATGCTCTGCAGCCTTAGGATTGGCTCTGCTTCCTTCCTCTACATCACACTGCTGAGTTCAGGGAGGCAGCCGAGTCTGGTGGTTAGAGCCAAGCCTGGGGAAGTCAGGGCCACCTTGGTTTTGTTCTTGGGGTAGGCTCTGGGCCTGAGTCTCCTTTTAATTACAGGTGTAAAAACCCAGTTTAGCTCCATTGACTTCAGTGGGGGTCAATCCAGATTTGCATCAGTGTAAATTTAGATCTGAATTAGGGCTTTAACCTCTCGCTGCCTCAGTTTCCCCATCTCTGTGTTTTAGGATTTGACACTGCTGCCCATCACTGTAGTATCTGACCGCCTTCCACAAATACTGATCCGTCTTTGCACCAATGGGCGAGGGGTAAAAACGCCGTCCGGGGAGCTTGTCATGCAAATGTACCTTTTTTTAGGCTAGCTTGTGTTCTTCTCTATGACCGGTGGAATTCTGGGGCCAGATTCACCATTGCGATGCTCCGTGAGTGTAATTGCATTGAAACAGTAGGAACCTGACTTCAGGGCTATCCCACGGGTGTATCTAATGGGTAAGAATTAGTGTGAATTGGCCTGATGAAAAACAGGCTGTGAAACCGAGAATCCTGCAGCCTCTCTGAATAGCCATGTACTAAAACCACCTGGGAGAAACTCTTCAATCCCGTGTTCTGTGATCATCCTGGGGCAGCTAGGGCTGGGTTGGCCCCTCTGGCGCTTCCTAAGTATTGAATCTAACTTAATAGCAAGAAACTAAAAGCACTGGGATGCCCACACCGGGGCTCAGTCAGCAGCAATGTGGGAAAAGCACTTAAACCGAATTTGCCCCCAAAGAGCAAGACCAGCTGTAGCTTTGTGCCTGCGTAAGGGCCCAATGCTCTGCTTGCTCCAGCGTAAATCAGGAGTGACTGCATTGGAGTCAGAGGGAGGATGGTGAGATCAGGCTGTGCCTCCTGCACCAATCTGAGTTCTGAATCACTGGGAACATTAACTCTTCGATTGCATCTGACGCCAGGTGTGTGTGGTTGTTTTTTTTAATTATTTAACAGATTTTGTATTTTAATAATGCTATTTCCAAATATGTTAAGCGATTTTTTTTTTTTTATGTAGTGTGAGGGGAGGGTTTCCAGGGTTATCTTTCATGTATATTTATGACCCAAAAATTTCCAATGTCGATTTGTACAAATGATCAAATCAGTCACTCGTGGATGTAACAAGAATAAAACCCCCTAGGGAGGTGGAGGCTTAAATGACACAGTGGGCTGGATTCTGATCCCGCATCTTCCAGCGTAAGTATGAAGCAATGCCATTGGCTTAAGCTTTAAACCAATCGGGCCCGCACCATGGAAACGCTACCCGATCCGAATTTACACTGGTGTAAATAACACCATGAGGTGCAAGGCAGCAGAGAATTGGGCTTGGTGTTTCCTAAATGACCCTCCAGTGGAAATTTCCTGCCTTTAACATAGGGGTGCTCTGCCCCCACCGATCAGGTGCATGTTACCCATGTTGTACAGGAGACTCATTGGACTGAAGCTGATTGCAGGGTATTGTGAGCGGTGTGATTGCTTCGTTTTCTTTGTACATTTGTGTTAAAAGTTTTACTCCCCCTTCATGACTTATTTTTCTATGTCTGGGGAGAGAAGACATCTCCTTGTTTCCTGTGCAGTGACGTGTAACCAAGAGAAAAATAAATGTCTGGGTCAAAGGTACTCCTTGGGTGATCCGTGTCTCCAGCATCTTTGAGCTTTAACTGTATCCAGTACCCAGGGAAGAGGCTTGTCAGGTCAGTTCCTTGAGTTTGTTCCTCAATCCATGTAAGTCCATTGACTTTGCTGGCTTTATACCAGGAGAATCCGGCTCCACATGTACGAACTCTTGTGAAATCTGCACAGGTGCAAAACTGCCCTGACGTAGCCACGCCCGGAGCAAACTTACAATACCGCCCTGCTGCCCGGGCACAGAATAGCTTGCTGGGGTAAGGCCCTGCTGTTCCGAACTGGTAGCACTTCACATCCACTTTCACACACCCAGTGCAAACAATTGCATGAACCTTCAGGCTGCCGTTTATTTCTGCCGTGCTCCAGAAGAACAGCGAGGAGGCCGGTGGCACTTTAAAGACTGACAGATTTATTTGGGCAGAAGCTTTCGTGGGTAAAAAACCTCACTTGGTCTTTCCTAAACTACCCTCCAGTGTAAATTTCCTGCAGGGAGGTGCAGCAGCCTCTCCACCAGTGTCAAGCCAGTGAATTCCTTGCAATCCTGCAACGCTGCAGGGAGGCAGTCAGACCATAAAAGGTTTCCAAGCTCCACTCAGCACTTTCCCCACCACGATTTCTGGGATGGGCAGGGCCCCAAGGAAGGGAATTCTGGGCAAGGATAGTGGGGCCCTGGGCCATTCCTTTAAGGGGAATTTGCAAAGGATCCAGCTAGGTGCACCTGCACGGATTGCAAGCTGCGGTCGTCACTCCGCTCCCTTTGTACATGCAATGGCCCAGTTGGCAGGTGCAACCCCATCCGAGCTCAGTGGGCCCAGTCAGCAGGAAGGTCTCCACCAGGTAACGGTGGAATGACATTTAACAGCTGGGTGCAGATTCACTGTAGCCCCAGGGCCAACGCAAGGTGTTGAGATAGGGCCTGGGTTTTGTGGTGGGCTTCAGCGCGGGGTGATGGGTGCGGGAAATCTGAAACCTGCTGCTGTAAGGGCCTCGGCTTCCAGGGCAGATCAAACTAAAGGCACAGGTGTGATCTCAAACGTCTGGGCTATTTAAGGCCTGATTCGCACCCACCCCGACTTAGTGACTCTCCCTGTCTTCATACAAACTCCGAGACGCTTGGANCGCTCCCTTTGTACATGCAATGGCCCAGTTGGCAGGTGCAACCCCATCCGAGCTCAGTGGGCCCAGTCAGCAGGAAGGTCTCCACCAGGTAACGGTGGAATGACATTTAACAGCTGGGTGCAGATTCACTGTAGCCCCAGGGCCAACGCAAGGTGTTGAGATAGGGCCTGGGTTTTGTGGTGGGCTTCAGCGCGGGGTGATGGGTGCGGGAAATCTGAAACCTGCTGCTGTAAGGGCCTCGGCTTCCAGGGCAGATCAAACTAAAGGCACAGGTGTGATCTCAAACGTCTGGGCTATTTAAGGCCTGATTCGCACCCACCCCGACTTAGTGACTCTCCCTGTCTTCATACAAACTCCGAGACGCTTGGATTCCTGGCCTGTAATGTTTAAAGGATGGGGGGGGGGGGGGG
>QXTE01000120.1:340907-360518 GCA_003942145.1 Platysternon megacephalum | reverse complement strand
AATCATAGAACTTGAGATCAGAAGGGACCATTATGATCATCTAGTCTGACCTCCTGCATGATGCAGGCCACAAAAGTTGACCCACCCACCCCGAAATAATTCTCACCCTTGACTCAGCTGTTGAAGTCCCCAAATCCTGATTTGGTGACTTCAAGCAGCAGATAATCCTCTAGCAAACAACCCCTGCCCCATGCTCGGAGGAAGGCGAAAAACCTCCAGGGCCTCTGCCAATCTACCCCGGAGGAAAATTCCTTCCCGACCCCAAATATGGCGATCAGCTGAACCCCGAGCATGTGGCCAATATTCTCTATCCTGACCCTTAGGAAAAGACTCCCAATATCCCAACATTTAAAATCGGTACTAACTCCCAGGCGGCACATTATTGACCTATTGGGTAAATCAAGGTCAATAATACCAGCTCTTGAGTAATTTTTTGGAAAAGTTTTAAATCACAGCAGCAAGCCAACTACATGTAAATTCCCTGGCCCCTGTTGCATCTCGGTTTGTGTCTCTTACATACGTAGCCAAATGAGCCAAGATTTCACGTGGCTCCATGAACCAGCCCCACCCATCACGCGTACGGTTTTGGCTTCCTCAAAGTGGCGAGAAAAACTAAACTCTCTCTCCACTCCCCCGGGCCCGTTTTGGAAGCGACGTGCTAATGTCTGGGAAAGCTCCACCCTGCTGTCCACTTGAGCGCGCCGGGACGTGCACGGGAGGGGCTGGCCTGGCAAGCACGTCGCAGGCTGCTCACTTGGCAGCCGAGGCTAAAATAACCCTGGCAGAGCCCCTTGTAGGTCAGCGCTTCTGGTGTGCGGCGTTTCCTGCCGGGGCTCGGCAAGGCGTGAGGCTCAGAAACGGGGCTGAGAAAACATGCTGGNCAATAATACCAGCTCTTGAGTAATTTTTTGGAAAAGTTTTAAATCACAGCAGCAAGCCAACTACATGTAAATTCCCTGGCCCCTGTTGCATCTCGGTTTGTGTCTCTTACATACGTAGCCAAATGAGCCAAGATTTCACGTGGCTCCATGAACCAGCCCCACCCATCACGCGTACGGTTTTGGCTTCCTCAAAGTGGCGAGAAAAACTAAACTCTCTCTCCACTCCCCCGGGCCCGTTTTGGAAGCGACGTGCTAATGTCTGGGAAAGCTCCACCCTGCTGTCCACTTGAGCGCGCCGGGACGTGCACGGGAGGGGCTGGCCTGGCAAGCACGTCGCAGGCTGCTCACTTGGCAGCCGAGGCTAAAATAACCCTGGCAGAGCCCCTTGTAGGTCAGCGCTTCTGGTGTGCGGCGTTTCCTGCCGGGGCTCGGCAAGGCGTGAGGCTCAGAAACGGGGCTGAGAAAACATGCTGGGTTTCCTGTTCGCGGGACGGCTGTGCTTCGCCCCAGAGGTGGCTGCATTGCAGCACCGGGTGAAACACTGGGCTTGAGTAAACGTTCTCACCTATAATGGGAAAGATTGGAACCCTTGGCCCGTCTACAGCACTCTCCTGAGCGTCCTGGATCGCTTTTGCAAACCATCGCCGAGCGCCCCCTTCCCCCCCCCGCAGCGCTGAGATGGGGAAACTGAGGCACGCAGTGGCAAACCCCGTTAAAACAGTTCAGTGGCTGCCCCGCCTTAACCCCGTTCTCAAAGAGGGTTTTGAGAGCTGGCCCCGCTGCAGCCGCTCCGCAGTTCGTGCAGCGCTGGCCCATGGGTGCCTTTCTGTGATTGGTTCAAGACAATGCCATTGAGACGGGTGCCCCTCGCTATGCCTCTGCCACTGGTTTGGCCTGGCCTCCTTCCTCCCAGCATTCTGTGCGGTGGAGGGTGCGTTCGCTGGGGGCTGTGTCCTGGGCTGAGCACTGGGCCGAAGAGGCAGCAGGCAGATGGACTCACACCCAGTGGATGCGTGGCTGTTGTGCTAACAGGCACCTCTCACCAGCGTTGGTTGTAATAGGGCCGATGAGAGTGTCACGGGGGGGTTCTAGATAACACAGCTTAGCGCTCCAGCGCAGATCTGCAAGTCCTTCGCCAGGGTGGGGAATGTCACTAGCCCCCATTACAGAGGAGCGAGGGGACGTGACCTCCCCAAGGGCACCCAGCAGAGCCAGGAACAGAACCCAGGGCACCGCGTTGGCCCATGCTGCAGGGATCATGCAAACCTGCCCCACTGCGATTTCTCCTCCGCCGCCCGCCCAGCCCGGACCCTGGGCCTCCTTGCAGCAGGTCGCAGCGGGACGTGGAATCCGCACACGGCAGCCGTGAGCCAAAACTGGATTTCGGCAAGTTTGTCTTTAACATGCAAACACCTCTGTCAGCCCCAGAGCTGGCACGGCTCTTAGTGCCAGCTGAGATGGGTTTCTAACTGTCCAGAGCGTGTTCCCCGTCCTGGCATAACAGCCCCGGGTCACTGCCTGTCATGCCAGTGCTTCCTAACCGCCCTTTGTCTCCTCCCTCCACCCTTGGCTTCCTGCCATCCCACGTCGCCCTTCTGTGAAAGGAAGACTGGCTGTGATTACACACAGGCCTGGAACGCAGGAGATCTGCCGTCAGTTCCCGGCTCAGCGACAGCTTCCCTGTGCGTGACCCTGGGCACGTCACTTACTCTCTCTGTGCCTCTGTTTCCCATCCATAAAATGGGGGTAAAATTATTTTCTACCTCACAGATTCTGCTCTTAACATAATCGACTCGCCTGTGCCCTCAGCCTTAAAGGAATGAGCCCCACTTTTTGCTCATGGTCCCCCTGCATGGCCAGCCTGGCTTTGGGGGAGGGAGCCAGGGTCTGTCTGTTAGCCTGGCAGGTCCAGCCTGGCTCTGGGGGAAGGCCGGGTCCCCGTTAGCCCTGCTGGGCCAGGTTGGCTCCCTCTTTGATGTTTGTGAAGTGCTGTGAGGTGTGATAGTTGTGTACACACACCCTCCCTCTCCTCACACATTCCACGGGCAGTGTGTGTCCCAGGGAACATTCCTGCCCCAGGGAACAAGGGAGCTGATGTTTTAACTACCAGGCAGTGCTTTGAGATGAGACTGAGGAAGTGGGGTCTCTGGCCTGGCCCGTCTGTGGTACTGAGTGGCCAGGCCTGCCCCAGTGGGCGTTTGGCCATTGATTTCAATGGAAGTGAGATGGCGGGCGGGCGTTTGACTTTATGCAGCGCAGGGATAGGACTGTGTCCTGCTTTATCCACCCACCCACCTCAGGATTTTCTGGTGAGCCTAGCGCTTGCTGGGTCTGATCCTGCACCTCTTCCTCCTATGAGCAAAGCACTGGCTTTGTGGGTCTGAGAGGGCGAGCCAGGTTGCCCGGGGAGAGGCTAAGGTAGCATCCCTTTAGTTCAGAGGTGACCTCATTGACTCTCACCCGTACGGGCATGCAGGCTGGGGCCCTGACTACGTTCAACAGACTGTAACCACCTTTGCCGCTTCTCAGGTGCAGCCCTTCACCCAGCTACTTAGAGACCCCCCAGCCCCTGAGTCCGCCCCCCACCCCTGGGAGAGGAGGGGTATTACCACGGACTGTGGCAGGGTCATTGTGAAAGTGACAGTGGTCACCTAGCAACATGGGCAGTGCCGGACTGGACCAGACCCGCGGTCCGTCCAGTCTCGTATCCTGTCTCTGACTGGGGCCTGCACCAGATTCTGCAGAGGAAGGAGCAAGAACCCTGCCATCGGCAGGTAGGGGATAATCTGCTCCCCACCGCCCCCAGGAAGGTCTCGGCCTAGGGCATTTCTTTTGGGGCTGGCACAGAGGCAGCTGTTGACATTCAAAAAGCAGCAGCCCTTCCCCTACGGGCACGGACAGAGCGGGGCCGTCCAGCTTGGTCACCGGGGCTGGCCCCTCTCCGTGCGAACGCTGCCAAGGCAGGAGGCCGCGTGCTCGGTCTCTCCCATGGCACCGCAGGAGTCGTGGAACCGACTGGCTGCCCAACTATTTCTGAGCGTGAGTCACCGTGTTGCTGAATTCTGTAAAAGCAGCAAAGAATCCTGTGGCACCTTATAGACTAACAGAATTCTATTATCCCACTTGGCCCAGAGAAGGGAATGTCGATTTCACGTGGCCGGGCCCCGTGACTGCTCCGCCCCCTTTGCTCCCAGCCACGCCCCCTCCGGGTTTCCTCTGGGCAGCCGGAGCTGTGTGCTGTTTAAAATTACGAATCACATTCCACGACAAGCCCATCCCCCACCCACCTTGAGTTCTCCTGCACGTGTTGGCACTGTCCGGTTACGCGTCCCATGCTGGAGCGGATGCAAAGGCAAAGAATGACAAAACGGCACAGGCTTTTCTCAGGGCGTGGATTGCTTTTTAAAACCCACGCTCTAGGGCTAGAATTTATGGAGGGCGATGGGAAGCTGGGGGGGGAAAGATTTAATTTTGCAAGAAGAATTTGGGTTAGATTCACTGGACTGCTCCAGCTGTTTTACTGGAAAGGCCCAAAGCAGCCGGAACATGCTGGTGAATGTAGCTCAAATGCTACTGTTTGTAACGCTCGCTTTAAAGACAACGGCTAAATGGAGGGCAACAGTGGGGCTATGCCCTTCTTTTTATCCTTCTTGCTGGCGTATAAAAACACCCAGATTTTTCAAAAATGTTCATGTTGCTTTTTATTGATCTCGCCTTGTCCAAAGGGCTAATAAAGGATGAATAGATGTTTCAGTGAATGGTGGATCGATTGTTACAGCGTCCATTACTATGGCTTATTATAACACCTTCTAATGATGTGCTTTATTAATCGAGTCCCATAGCAGCCGCTCCATTATCTTGCCCAGGATCGATGTCAGACTAACAGGCCTATAATTACCCAAGACATCCTGTTTAATCTTTAAATACTGGCACAACATAAGCTTCCTTCAAATCTGCTGGATCTTCCCCAGTGTTTCAAGGAGTAAGAACTATAGTATTAGGCTCAATTATTTTATACTTCTGTCACAACTGTCAGCTAGTTGTATCCCACGCTTTACCATTTGTAAAATCTCACAAACACTCATTACAGAAGCAGTAGCAGTGCCTGCCTGTTAAGGTACCGTCATCACATCAATCATTACTGAAATGCAGCCTCCTCTGGGGTGAAATGCAACAGCTGTTTAACAGCCCACAGCAACACTACACAGTTTAGAATAATACACACACACAAGTTTCAGAGTAATAGCCGTGTTAGTCTGTATCCGCAAAAAGAATAGGAGTCCTTGTGGCACCTTAGAGACTAACACACACACAAATCACTCTTGGGGAAGGAAGTGGCCATGGAGGGGCCAGACTGCTGGGGTTCTAACCTCCCATGTCACCCCAAAGGTCTCACTTCTGCAGGCTTTATGCTGCGTGTCTGATTTAACACCCCCCCTCCCCCCCCAGATGCCTGAGTGTGACAGATGATTTATCCACCATGGTATTGACTGCAAATGCTTGCCTTTGGGCATTCAGGACAGGAATCATTACGGCTGACAAGGCAGGCTACATTGACTATTGAGAGGTTTGCTTTACACTGTGGAGTTGCTGTTATCAGTATTGCGCAAGCCACAAAAATGAGGGGATCTGTGCCCAGGAGCGCTCACAGGCTAGCCATGAGAAGGCAGGATTCAAGGGGGGAGCCCAGAGGAAGGAAGAATTAAGACTTTATGTAGACTAGGAAATGTGTAGTGGTGTAACGACATGGATGCAGTTACCTGCTGCACTGCAATGTGAATGCACTGGAGGGTTGCACTGATGCAGCTATCCTGGTGCCAAAGACCCCAGTACAGCCAGGCTCTTAGGGCTTGTCTACACAGAGTTACTCTGGAATAGCGATTCTGCTTTACATTCACACCCTATCTTCACCTGAATTAGCTTTCAAGAGCAGACACGTGGCTGAGAGGGGCAGCTGCATTACCTTCGGAAAACACGGCTGTGCAGACAACCCCCAAGTGGAGACGCAGCTAGGTCAACCCCCAAGTGGAGACGCAGCTAGGTCAACCCCCAAGTGGAGACGCAGCTAGGTCAACAGAAGAATGCTTCCGTGGCGCCAGCTACCTCGCCTGGGGCAGCAGTGTCGCTTCCCACCGGGAATCCAGCTGCCCCTACGCTTCGGGGTTATGCCGGCGTAGCGAGGGTGCCGTAACTGTGCCGGTCGAGTCCCCGGAGGGTAGCCAGCCCCTACGATGGTTTTGATCCATCTCCACTAATTCCCAACACAAGCCTAGTTCACTAGGGAGTTTTAAAGTGAATGTATTTAGTGCTGGTGAAAAGTGCCAGCTAGCAGCCCTGGAAACGGAAGTCCTCAGATTTCCCACACGACAGGCAGCGGCAGGGCGCGGTGACCCAGCCTTAAGCTGGAGGACAGCTCGGCTCAGTTTCCAGGGCCCATTCTGACCTTGCCCTCTACTGAGGCTGCCAATAGAGTGGCCCTTGCTATGCTGCTGGGGTTTTTTTTTTGGATGCAAACACCCACCGGCTAAGGGACTAGGCTGAGACCCACCCAACTCATGTCAGGCAGGCCACCAACCAGTCAAGAGAGGGGATCAGCTGCCGCCAGCCCAGGCTGCATTCCAGAGGCGACAGGCTCTGTGTCCCAACACCCCCAGCCAAGAGCAGCACTAGCCGAGGAACAAAGGAGTTAAAACCCCATCCCTGCCTTGGGGCTGCGGCAGGGCAGGGCTTGGCTGCTGGGCTGGAATGGGCCACCCAGTAGCACCGGCTAGGGAGAGTCTCGAAATTCAAATGCTGCTGTGTTTGCATGGGTGCATTGTTCAAGCCCACGCTGCGGTGTTGTGTTTGGTGTCTATTTCTGATCACACCCAGACGTAGTGCAGGTCAGGGATAGGACCAGGCTACGGATGGGGGGGCAGCTGGGGGAAACAGTCCTGCTCCTATGGCACGGGGCTGGGTTACACGACTCTCTGGTGCAAGCCCCCCGAGATCAGGGTTACACCAGGAGCAGCCCTGCTCTCGGTGTGTTTCTGCAGGACTAGCAAACTGTGTTCAATAAAGAAAAAACGGACCCAAACTCACACACTGAGCCACAAAGTTGTGCCAAATTTTTACAAACGGGATGTTTTGGTAATTTGCACTTCCTCCTGGCCTTTCTCGTCTCCTGGGGATATAGGACTGGAAGGGAGATCCCGAGTCTTCAATACAGTTGCCGGCTATCACAGGCAACCCTGTTACACCACCCTGTCTCCTCTGGGAGCAAAAGAATTAATTAGTATATTGGGTATTGACTGGTTTTATTGACCCTCATTAAGGTACAGACAGGACACGTGTTCTTTGCACTGCACAGAATGTACCCAAGAGCTAAAGGAGGAATTCTGTTAGCTTGGGTCAGTAACAGCTTGTTATATAGTTCCCAGGGCTGGCGGGATGAGTGCAGAGATGTAGCCAGCATCACTGAGCAGGGTTTCTGTGGACACACGCTGGCTAGTGGTTAACGCAGAGGGCTGGGAGTCAGGAACGCCTGGTTTTATCCCTGGCTCTGTGCAATCTTTGGCAAGGCTCTCTCTGTGTGCCTCACTTTTCCTATCTGCAACACGAGGATAAAAAGGCTCTGAGGGGAACAGGAGGCTTAATTCCTTGATGACTATGAAGTGTTTGGAGGGAGATCCTTGGATGAACCCTTGCAAAACAACCCAGACTGAAATACAGAGAGAAAGGCCTGGTTTCTCCAACACAGCAGAAAGCAGGAGACTTTGGGAATCTGGTCAGAAAGCCCCATCTCCTCAAAGGCTGGGAGCTTCAGACACACACCAGGACTTTCTGGCCACTTCTCCGTTGTTTTAAGATTCCCCCATCATCAATATCTTTACATTCAAACTTTACATTGGAGCTCCCTCTGCTGGCTGAATAGAAGAGCTCTCAGGCAGGAAGCTAAGGCAGGGGTGGGCAAACTTTTTGGCCCGAGGGCCACATCTGGGTGGGGAAATTGCATCAAGGGCCATGAATGTAGGGCTGGAGCAGGGGGTTGGGGTGCGGGAGGGAGTGCGGGGTGTGGGAGGGAGTGCGGGGTGTGGGAGCGGGGTGCGGTGTGCAGGAAGGGGTTCAGGACAAGGGGTTGGGGCGGAGGGTGAGGGGTGTACGAGGGGGCTTAGGGAAGGGGGTTGGGGTGCAGAGTGCGGGGGGGATCAGGGCAGGGGGTTGGGGTGCAGGAGAGGGTGCAGAGTGCGGGGGGGGATCAGGGCAGGGGGTTGGGGTGCAGGAGAGGGTGCAGAGTGCAGGGGGGATCAGGGCAGGGGGTTGGGGTGCACAGTGCAGGGGGGATCAGGGCAGGGGTTAGGGTGCAGGAGGGGTTCCGGGTGCAGGCTCCGGCCCAGGGCCACTTACCTGGAGTGGCTCCGGGGTGGCAGCAGCGCGCAGTGGGGCTAAGGCCGGCTCCCTGCCTGCCCTGGCCCCGTGCCGCTCCGGCACCAGATCCCTGCGGCCCCTGGGGGGAGATGGGGCAGAGGGCTCTGCGCGCTGCCCTCACCTGCGGGTACCTCCCCCAAAGCTCCCATTGGCTGTGGTTCCCCATTCCCGGCCAATGGGAGCTGTGGGGGGCGGTGCCTGCAGGCGAGGGCAGCGCATGGAGCTCTCTGCCCCCCCGCACCTCTTCCCAGGGGCCAAGGTGCCGGGCGCTTCCGGGAGCGGCACGGGGCACGCACCATTGGGGTGGCAATCCCGCGGGCTGGCTCCAAAGCCCTGAGGGGCCGGATCCGGCCCACGGGCCGTAGTTTGCCCACCCCTGAGCTAAGGCCACCAGGCCAGGGTATGTTTACAGCCATACTGTGGTCAGTGGGGAAACTGGAAACCTGGGGCTGAATTCAGAGGCGAGTTGCTGTAATTTACACCTTGTTCCAGCCCCACAGCACGTGCGTGACGGCACACCTCTGTGTAGGGTGCGTCAGGCGGCTGCCCCCCCCCTTCCGGCTCCTTCACAACCCGTACTGAGGCTCTGGCTGCGTTTCCCCCCACAGCTCCTGATTGAGGCACACCCCAGCCACGGCCCCACGAAGTCAGGGCACCTCTTCCCCGGCACACTCCGGGCGCCGACCCACAGGGCCACCCCCCGGTACGCGCCGGAGGAAGCTGGACGGTGGGGTGCTCTGTGACCACGGGGCCTCTTCCCAGTCCCTTGTTCAGGCCCATCTCCGGGCAGTGTCCAGGGACGGGCCACCCGTCGGGAGCAGCAGGCGCTGTCGGGGGCTCTCTGCAGCGAATCGCCCCCGCTGGGCCTGTCCACACGGCGCGAGCCCGGCAGGGGCAGCGCTGGGTGACGGGGGCAGAGCCACACCTGGCGAGCGGGTGGGGGCTCCCGGTCACGCACACGCGTGGGGGGACACAGACACCCGTGGAGCGCAGCAGCGCAGGCGCGGCTCTGCCTCCAGCCCGCCGGGGACCCCGAGTTCAAAGCGGCGCCAGACCCCGCGCGCTTCTCGGGATAGGGGCTTAATCCGGTTTCACTCCGGATTGGCCGGAGCCAGCCGGGGTGTGGCCGGAGCCAGCCGGAGTGAAACCGGAGCCGAAGCGGGCGCGCGGGGCCTGCAGCGACACCCCCGGATGGGGAGCCCGGTGCCCCCGCCTGAGACCAGCCACTTCGGCTCCACCAACCCCGCACTGCCCTTGGGCAGGTCAGTCCCGCGCTCCTCGCCCCGCCCCCAAGGCATCCAGCCAAGGGCTGTGCTGTGAGCTGGCCCCGCCCCTCCTAGATAGCCAATCACCACAGGGCTCTGCCTCGCCCCTCCGAGCGATAGCCAATCCCCGCAGAGCTCTTCCCCGCCCCTCCGAGCGATAGCCAATCCCCGCAGAGCTCTTCCCCGCCCGTCCCAGGGATAGCCAATCACCACAGAGTTCTGTCCGGCCCCCTGCCAGCGATAGCCAATCACCACAGGGCTCTGCCCCCGCTTTGACAGCGGTAGCCAATCCCCGGAGGGCTATTCCCCGCCCCTCCCAGCAATAGCCAATCCCCGGAGGACTCTTCTCCGCCCCTCCCAGAGATAGCCAATCCCCGCAGAGATCTGCCCCGCCCCTTTGCCGGCGGTAGCCAATCCCCGGAGGGCTCTCCCGTCTGGTTTCCCCAGGCCCCACCCAGCTCAGCGGCTCTAGGTCCTGCCCCTGCGGAGAATGCGCCGTGCGCGGGCTCGCGGCGCCGGGTGCGGAGAGCGGCGGTGAGTGCGGGCGGGGGGCGCCACCGGACTACATTTCCCAGCATGCACCGGGGCGGGCCTAGCCCCACGTCGTCGCGTGCCCGTGCGGCCCGAGCGCTCCTGGGTCCTCTCCGTGCAGCAGCCTCGCGTCTGCCGTGCACCGCTGAGCCCCCCCCGCCCCTCCCCCGCCCCGTCTCTCAGGGCAGCCCCGAGACCCCAGTGAGCCCCACGCGCCCTGGGCCTCTGTGCACCCTCTGCCACGCCCCCGTGCACCTTCCCCCCACCCGCGGTGTAGCCCGCGAGCCACCCACTGAGCACCCAGCGGTGCGGTGCGGGACGGAGCTGTGCGCCCGCCCGCCAGCCGCGCTCCGGCAGCTCTGCCTGGCCATGGTCTGAGCCGCCCCAGGCGCCTGCCCAGCTCGGCGGGTGAAGCCCTGCGTCCGGGGGAGACGCTGAGCGGGCACCGTCTGTCATTGCCCGCCCGAAAGTCGGGGCCCACCCAGATTTCCCCTCCTAGCTACGCCGCTGCCCCCCTGCATCCTCCATGCACCCCCCGCACCCCCATGCCCCCTGCACCCCCCTGCATCCTCCATGCACTCTCCATGCACCCCTGCACTCTCCATGCACCCCCCCATGCCCCCTGCACCCCCCTGCATCCTCCATGCACCCTCCATGCACCCCCTGCACTCTCCATGCACCCCCCCCATGCCCCCTGCACCCTCCATGCACCCCCCCTGCACCCTCCATGCACCCCTCCTTCAGCTGCTCCGTCATTCCTGCCCCCTGCTCAGCCCCTGAGACCCCCCCCTGTGACTTCCCTTCCATCACACCTCAGCCCTGGCCAGTCCCACCATACTAACACCGCATAGCCACAGGGCCCGGGCCCTGCCACGCGTCCCCGCTGTGCCCTGGCACTGCTCCCCACAACATCCCGCAGGGCAGTCGGGTCGCCACCATGGCGTCTCCATGCCATCCCCGTACCACGTGAGCCTGGCCGCAGGGGGCTGTTGTGCCACGTCAGCCCACATCTTCCTTCCCAGCCTCAACTGCCCCTCCCGGGGATGGGGAAAGGAGCCCCACCCCCAAGTGCCCTGCTCTGAGGGGTGTGGGGAGTGAGAGGCGAGGCCGGCTCAGCCTCTTTGGGCAGCGGGGTTGATGGTGCCTCTTATTTTCCCCCCCCCCTTCCTGTTATTCCAAAGCGTTGGGAAGAGGGGAATCCCCCCCCCCCGACCAGCTGGCTGTAGAGGGGCCCTGGCACCCCTGAGCCACACGCTCCGATACCCTGTGATGATATCACACCACTTGCGTGTCCTTCCTTAGGATGCAGCATCATGGTTCACGCATTCCTCATCCATACGCTGCACCCTCGGCCTGGGGAAGAGGCTGGCCTCTGCCGGGTGCTGTATTCCAGGGTCTTTGGCCCGGAGAGGCTGGACCAGTCACCAGAGAAGCCCGGGCCGCATGATCTCGAGAAGGAGAGACTGGGCAGGAAGGAGCAGGTTTTGGCTGTGGCGAGGTAAAAGATTCACCGCTATCTGAATGTGACTGCGCTGCGGGGCCCAGCATGGGGGGGTGGAGTTAGTGTTCTAGAATCTAAGGGTACGTCTACACTGCAGAGAAAAAGATCTGCGGCAGCAAGACTCTGAGCCCAGGACAACTGAATTGGGCTCATGCTACCGGGCTAAAAATAGCAGTGGAGTTAGGAACCATTAGGAAAGGGATAGAGAATAAGACAGAAAATATCATATTGCCTCTATATAAATCAATGGTACGCCCATGCCTTGAATACTGCGTGCAGTTCTGGTCGTCCCATCTCAAAATAGATGTATTAGAATTGGAAAAGGTACAGGAAAGGGCAACAAAATGATTAGGGGTTTGGAACGGCTTCTGTATGAGGAGAAATGAAAAAGATGGGGACTGTTCAGCTTGGAAAGAGATGACTAAGAGGGGATATGACTGAGGTCTATACAATCATGACTGGTGTGGAGAAAGTGAATAAGGAAGTGTTATTTATTCCTCATAACACAAGAATCAGGGGTCAGCCAATGAAATTACTAGGCAGTAGATTTAAAACAAACCAATGGAAGTATTTCTTCACATAACGTACAGTCACCGGTGGAACTTGTGCCAGGGGATGATGTGAAGGCCAAAAGTATAACTGGGTTCAAAAGTTCATGGAGGATGGGTCCACCAATGGCTATTAGCCAAGATTATCAGAGATGCAACCCTACGCGCTGCGTGTCCCTAGCCTCTGTTTGCCAGAAGCTGGGACTGGGTGACAGGGGATGGATCACTCACTAATTGCCCTGTTCTGTTCATTCCCTCTGAAGCACCTGGCATTGGCCACTGTCGGAAGACAGGACCTTTGGTCTGACCCAGTCTGTCCGTTCTTATGTCTTAGAGCCCTGGCTCCAGCCTGAGCCTGAATGTCTGAGCTGCTATTTTTAGCCTCGTAGCGTGAGCCCCGTGAGCCTGAGTCAGCTGACCCGGCTTCTGAGACTTGCTGCCCTGGGTCTTTTTTGGTAGGGTAGATGTACCCTTAGACTCTAGAACAGGGCAGGTTTTGGGTCCCTTATCCCCCACTGGGGAGAGGAGCGAATGTGAACGTTCCAGGGAGCTCAGCTGTTCTCTGTGCTTTGTCCCAGAGGGAAAGGCTTGGTACGTCCCTTCCAGCCCACCCCGGCCCAGAGCAGGCTTGTTCTGCAGGGCTTTGTTTTGTCTGGTTTTAAACTTCCCAAGCGATGGGGCTCCCACATGTTCCCCTTGGGGGACGAATCTGCAGCCTGCGTCATCTTGCTATCAGGCAGGCCTTCCAGGGATGTTCAGGCCTCGTTTCCTTTTGTTAATCCCATCCTCTTATAAAATGACTGTGATTCTGTCTTTCTCTCTGTTTCTGGCCTTTCCCAGGCAGGTGGATTCAACATGTAAACTGCTGCACCAGGCGTCAGGGCGCCCTGCCTCTGACTTCCCCATCCAGCTGCCCGACGAGCCCATTTCCCTCCAGGATGCCCCATCCGGGGTGTTCCGCCTCCCTCCCGGGGATCCCTTCTGTGAGAACAAGACGGTGCTCTGGCTGGGGGTCCTGTCTCTGGGCTTCGCTCTGGTGTGCGACCCCCAGGAGAACCTGATGCTGGCCGAGAGCACCCTGCGGCTGGTGGTAAAGTATCTCCTGGAGCATCTGAAGCTGCTGAACCAGGGCAGTGATGTGGTCCTCAAGGCGGACAAGACCGAGATCATCCTGAGCAAGTTCCTGCCCCATGGGCAGTTGCTCTTCCTGAATGATCAGTTCGTCCAGGGACTAGAAAAGGAGCTGAGTGCCTGTCTGTCCAAGTAGAAGGCTCTTCGTGGAGCGCGCCATCGTCTCTTCTGCTGGGCAGACCCTCTTGCCTGGGTCAGTCGGCAGGCAGCATGAACGTTGGGAGGGGCGGAGGGTGCACTGTCGTTTAAAGGAGACACATCAAGGTTGGTAGCTGTGGCCATAGTAGTTTTTACTATCATCGTTCTGGCCATGCAGCACGTCCCTCTGGCTGCATCCTCCCACCGAAATCGCCTGTCCCACAGCGGAGGCGGTGGCAGCCGTTAGAGGAAGGGGGAGATGTGTGTGCAGTTGGGGGATCTGCACTTGTCACCCGCTTGAAACGATTGCTCAGTTCCTCTTCTCAATAAACTAGGCTCGGCTGGGAGAAACCCGCCTGCGTCATCCACTGCGCAAGGGTGTCCTGGGTCCTCCTCAGTGTGAGTTGAGGGCTGGGGCGAGGAGCCGGCCTCTTGGATCTTTGGCGGGTGGGTGGAGCCCCACCCTCGGGAACAATGGCCACCTCCTCCAAAGGGCAGTGGGGGATGTCTTAGGGCAAATGTAAAGCAGGGCTAAGAGTGAGCTCAGCCAAGGTGGGACGCCTGACAGAGCACCCCAAACAACACTCACTGCTCTGAGAGGATGGGGAGGGAGCAGTGGATGCTTCCCAGAGGCACTCAGGGCAGACTCGGACTCAGAAAAAGGCCTCATGATCCCTGAGCACCTCCTCATCCATTTCCCCCCTCCTGGGCAGATGGGCGGCCATCTTGGCCAGCACTAAGAAGAGGCGGCTGTGGAGGCCTCTGGCCTTAGTGGAGCTGCAGATGGGAGGGCGGGGGTAGGAGGCGGGAAATGGCTGCAGCCAGCCTGGGCCACTGCAGACGGGCAAGGGGGTCTCCCTCTCGTCACCAGGGGTGGGTGGCGGAGGAATTGGTGAACCTGTCACCACTGTATCCATCCCCACAGCTTGTACCAGGGGCCAGGAGGAGGGAGGTTTCCCTTTATCCAGAGAACAGGCACAGGCAGGCCTAGCTCCCCCCATGGGGCCCCAGCCCTGAGCGGGTGGGACCGAGGTTGGGGCTGAGAAGGGAGTTCAATCTCCATGGCCCATCCCGTCCCCTCAGCTCAGCGCGTGACGAGAGGACCAAGCCAGGCCAGCTGTGGTGCTGCGTTGTGCTACTGACATTGTCCCCTGGCGCTGGCCTGGGACCCACCAGCCCAGCTCACAGAGCCACACGGAGCTGTTGGATGCTCACGACTTCCAGCCTGGCTTGGTTTGAACCAGAGCCCCAGGGCCAGAATCTCCATATCGATCTCCCAGTTCCCTGGGCCCGTCCCCCTTGCTCCCACCTTCCTGGCAGGTCAGATTTGTGCTCTCCGACCACTGACAGGATCCATCTCAGCGTGTCGCCCTTGGGCTGTGTTTACAGCGATCCTGGTGCAGCACCAGTGAAGAGGCCAATGGGGAGATCACCAGGGCAAAGCAGCCACTGTCACCCTGCGTCGTCTCACCCTGCTCAGAGCCCTTCCCCTGGCTGGCACCATGGAGCTATAGCAGTGCTTGAGCAACAATGGCCGACTTCCCCCCAGTGCTCCCTGTAAGCCAAGGCCTGTGAGCCAGGCTGAGCAGGAGCTGATCACTTCACAGCGATGTTATTGAACCCTGCCTGGGTCTGGTAAAACATTCGCTGCACTTACTCACCTGAGTAGTCCTGTTACCCTTGACAGGGCTGTCCCAGTGAGTAAGAGCTGCAGGATTAAACCAGGCACAGCGCCCAGATCTCTGGATGCACAAGCCCTTCCGTCAGCTTTAAACCAGTTCTTGCAGAGGTTCCTTCATGGTTTCGAAATCCAGTCCTGACGTGGGAGGCTCCGAGCTGTGTGCTCCTCCTCTCCTCTGGCCAGGACCCACCGCGCACCAGCCGCTGTGCGCCGGTCACTCAGGGCTAGGAAGAAATGATCCCCACAGACGCTGACCCTTTGAGTACAATGGGCTGGAGAGGCCTGTCAGCCAGGGATCTGTCATTTTTATGAGACACGCTGCTTTACACCATTTTAAAGTGGGCCAAATCCTGCCACTGGAGCAAAGCTGCTGCATCAATTTACAGCAGGTGAAGAGCTGGTGCCTCTGCCTTCTCTGTCCTGACAACACACCTGTCCCTAGAGGGGGAGAGCGACGGTGGGACAAGATGATGATCAATGCACGGCTCAGGCAGTGGAGCTATAAGGATCTCTGGGATGTTCGATCACTGGGAGGCATTCAAGGACAGAAGTCTGTTCTCATGGGACGGACTCCAGCTGGGTAGGGAGGGAAATAGATTCTGGGATGGAGGTTGGCACAACTGATTAAAAGAGCTTTAAAGAAGGAATTCAGGGGAGATGGGAGATGCTCATGTAATCTCCAGCCCTGATTTTAACATTGAGTGGGAGGAAAATCAAGTAAGAGCAGATACAGGAACGGAGAAAGGAACAGCAGAAGGTAGGAGAATGAACAACAAGAGGAAAGATAGTGCCCATAGCAATGACCTAGCAATCGGGTAGGCGATACTGGCAGTAGAGTGACTGTACCTAATCGGGTGAGGAATCTGGGCGAAGCCGAGCAGAAACAATTAAGATATCTGTACACCAAGGCAAGAAGCCTGGGGAACAAAATGGAGGAACTAGATCTACTGGTGCAGGAAGTGAAATCAGCTGCTGGAGGAATAACAGAAACATGGTGGAATAGTAGCCATGACCGGAGTACAGGTATTGAAGGACAAGTGCTGTTCAGGAAAGACAGAAATAAAAGGAAAGGTGATGCAGTCGGTAGGGCCCACACTTTCCTGGCTGTGAGAGCTGACAGATTTCTTTACCAAATAATCACCAAACCAAGAAGAGGTGATGCCATTTTAGACTGAGTGTTGGTGAGTAGGGAGGACCTCCAGAGAAGAACTGGTTGTAGGGGACAACTTTGGTTCGCGTGATCATGAGCTGATTCAGTTTCAACTAAATGGAAGGATAAACAAAACTAGGTCTGCAACTAGGGGCCTAGATTTCAAAACGGGAAACTTTAAAATATGAAGGCAATTAACTAGGGGAATGGACTGGGCTGAAGAACTCAAGGATCTGAAAGTGGAGGAGGCTTAGAATATCTTTAAGTCAAAGTTGCAGAAGCTCTTTGAAGCCTGCATCCCAAGCAAGGGGAAAAATTTCCTAGGGAAGGGTTGTGGACCAGGCTGGATGAGAAAGCAGAAAGCCTACAAGGAATGGAAGATGGGATGGATCAGGAAGAAAAGCTACCTCTTAGAGGTCAGAAAGTGCAGGGACAACATGAACTGTCAATAGCCAAATACAATTGGACCTTGCAACGAAAATTAAAACCAACAGTAAACGGTTCTATAGCCATATAAACCGAAAGGAAACAAGGAAGGAAGGAGTGGGACTGCCAAACACGGAGGATGAGGTGGAGATTAAAGATAATCTAGGCATGGCCCAACACCTAAACGAATACTTTGCGTCACATTTTAATAAGGGAAATGAGTTTCGGGGTAGTGGCAGGGTGGCTAATGGAAATGGGGATATGGAAGTAGAAATTACCACCTTTGAGGCGGAAGTCAAACTCGAACGGCTTATTGGGACCTAATTGGGGGGTCCAAATAATCCACATCCAAAACTATTAAAGGAACTTGCAACTGCAAGCCCAATAACAAGGATTTTTAATGAATCCATAAATGCGGCGGTTGTGCCCTGTGACTGGAGAATTGCTAACATCGTAACTATTTTTAAGAAAGGGGAAAAAGTGACCCAGGAAACTACAGGCCTGTTAGTCTGACCTCAATTGGATGCATGGTTTTAGAACAAATTTGGAAAGAGAAAGTAGTTAGAGACATAGAGGTAAACAGTAATTGGGATAAAATACAACACAGTTTTATAAAAGGTAGATCGTGCCAGACCAACCTGATCTCTTTCTTTGAGACAATAACTGATTTTTTAGACAAAGGAAATGCAGCAGATCTCATCTATCTGGATTTCAGGGGCATTTGATACAGTTCCACATGGGGAATTATTAGTCAAAATAGAGAAGATAGGGACTAACAACAACATTAATCCCTAAGTGCATGACCTTGCACTGGCACTATTGAATTTCATCCCAGCGAGCTCTGCAATGGGCAGATAAACGGGCAGAATGTTTTTCCACATTGTTTCTGGGGATCTTGGTCCCCTGCTCACAACAGAGTCTGCGCAGCAGAACCGAGCTCAGAAAGTGGCTTTGATTCTTCACTGAGACAATAACATTCTTTTATCTGGGAAATATGGTCACCCGACTCAACATACAACCAATTTCCAATCTAATTCCTGGCCCTTTAAGGAAACTAGCCCCTCCCATGTCCCGAAGGAAAGCGATTACTGCTGCAGCTCTGAGCACATCCTCAAGGAAGATGAATTTCCAAGGGATGCAGAAGACTCACTCTGCTGTCAAGACACAGTCATGCTGGCTTTGGCACTGGGCTATTACTTTGAAAAGCAAGGGCCGGGTTCTATTCTCACACCAGTCTCATTCTATTGTCTTGAGTTACTCCTGTGTATGAGAGACCAGAATCAGACCCCAGCGTATAAACCCAGCTCAGGATTCTTTTCCCCATCTAATTGCAGCCTGGCCTGAGGGTTGCAGACTTAAGAAGTGTGTCATGACATTGTCCCCTCCAAAAATCGTGGGGATGCTTTTAACGGCCTTCTGGCTATTGGGGCAGGTTCTGGGCTGGTTGGGCATAGCTGGGATGAGGGTCAGCCCAATTTAGAATAACTTTTTTTTCCTTTCAAAGGTGTTTCCTTTCAAAGGTGTTTATTGGGCAGTTTTTGGTACCTGTGCTGTCTACTTCACTTGCTGTTCTGTTTTCCTTTCATATGGACACAATAGCAAAAATATGTGAGTATTTTAAAGAACTCTGACCCCGTCTCTCATCTCAGAGCTTAGTTAATACTTAATATGGAGAAGCAATTAACCATTGGAACAACTTACTGAGGAATGTGGTGGATTCTCCATCTCTTGACGTCTTTAAATCAAGATTGGGTGGCTTTTTAGAATTCGTGCTGTAGCTCACCCACAAGCTATGGGCTCTATGGATGGGTCACTGGGTGACAGTCTCTGGCCGGTGTTATACAGGAGGACAGACTCGATGATCACAATTGTCCCTTCTAGCCTTGGAATCTACGCAACACGCATTACCAATAGCAGGCGACTCACCCAGGGCCAAGGTGCCTTGGGCAAGTGGTAACTGACTAGAACATTTCACATCTAGGTCAACAATTTAAATCCACTCCAGCTGGTAATGGCTGAAGGTTGTTGCCAGCTGGTTGCTGTTCATCATCTTCTGTGGAAAGAATCTTGTGGTCCCGGTAGAGAGGTGCCCCAAAACCACCCCCATTATTGGTAGCTTAATGGTTAAGAACTGAGTGGGTCTCAGAGATGGAGCGACCCCATCTCCAGTGAGGACGGGGGGCCGGGGGGGGGGGGGGGNAGGAAGTGGCAGTTTGGGGATGGGACTGCTCCTGTTGGGTTGGAAGGGACAGACACGTTTTGATACGTGGCACAGCGGCGCAGGGAGAGGAGAATTCGAACAGCTGTTGAAGCCGGTCTCCCAGCTGAGCCTGAATTTATCTCCTCGGTGGCCCAAACATATTTTGCGACATACCTTGCTTACCACATACAATTGGACTTTGTAATGTATGTATAGATGGTTGTGACATCATCATAACAGCTGATCCAAAGGTGCAAAAATTAGAAATTCAAGTCAAGCAAATCATTATTTATTGGGTGATTATGAAACAATAACTCCACGATCCAAGGACTTTATTCAGTGACAGACCTGGAAACATACAAATTACAGAGCCAGCCACACTGAGCGGTATAAGGGCAGCTGTTTCTGCTACAGCCAGAAATATCCCACCAAGACAAAGGGTGCGTGCGATGCACATCCCACGTGGCCCCTCCAGTGCACAGGGCTCCTCATCAGCAGGTGGCTGGGAAACATGCTCCATAGCTTGGAAATTAAGGCGCTTTCTGAGGTGCTGGGACCTGCATGTCACAGTCCAGCCGGTCCATGGGCCTGCTTACAAATCCACCTAGAAAGCTGAGCGCAGTTGGCATCATTCCACCATGTCAGCTCCATTGTGCGGGTCTCAACACAGTCTTCTCTGCCTTCTGTCCCCTCATGCCAGTTGTCTGGCTGATTCTCCTCCCAGAACCTACAGATCAGAGTGTTCATGTCTC
>QXTE01000120.1:251820-339697 GCA_003942145.1 Platysternon megacephalum | reverse complement strand
CACCCCAGATTCTGGTGGGTGAATCCCCTGAGTCACGTTCCAAGGCTTGGCATCCTCTCCGATCCTTTGCCACCTCAGCTGCCGCCTTCCTCCTCCTTCTGGTATGAAACAAGGCACTGACCCATTATCCAAGCCCCTAGGAGGTTCCTGCACTCACCTGTTCTGCATGGGAGGAGACAGAGGTCAGGTGCGAGTCTNTTCTGGTGGGTGAATCCCCTGAGTCACGTTCCAAGGCTTGGCATCCTCTCAGATCCTTTGCAACCTCAGCTGCCACCTTCCACCTCCTTCTGGTACGAAACAAGGCACTGACCCATTCTCCAAGCCCCTAGGAGGTTCCTGCACTCACCTGTTCTCCCTGGGAGGAGACAGAGGTGAGGTGCGAGTCCTGAGACACACAGAACTGCTCAGCTTCGTTCCATGACTTTCTTTGTTGTGAAAAGTAATAAAAGTTCCCACCGTAAAACCTCCAGCCCCTGGAGAGCTTTGTCAGCACGTCACCTAGGAGCAGAGACTGAGGTGAGACGCCCGGGCTAAAGTCACAGGGACACACACAGGGAGCTCAGGGTTTCGAGTGCTGCATTTCCCCTGCCCTTCAGCTGCCCCAAACTCAGTAACTTTCGTGGCCCTAGGAAGGATCCCACAGAGCGCTGCAGAAAGCAGACATGACGGGGTCACTCCCCAAACACAGAAATGCAGCTGCATCTGGGCTGGAGCATGGGCGCTGGTCCCAGTGCAGAGCAGCACGGCTGTAATGGGAAAGGGGAGACTCACTGTTCAGCTGAGCTGGGGGAATTCAGGAGGGGGAATGTAGCTGCACAGGGTGGAACACCCCCTGGTTCTGCATCAACAATTTTCATTGATCATAAGTGGTGAAGGTGTCGGGTCTTTTCACTTTGGCACCTCCCCCAACACCCTGCCGGGGGCGCTGGCTCAGTGCTGGTTCTGAAAGAAACGCCCCATACACTGAAATGCCAGGATCACTTTTTGCCTGTGAGCTGACAGGTTTGGAGCATCTAAGAAGAGCTGGTAGCTGGTGTGACGTTATGAGTGTAATATAATATCTCATGACAGGGCCAGAAAGAGTTAATTAACTCACAGAATAACCTGACCTAGGGATGAACCTTAAAAAACTGGTTAGCGAGATAGGTAAATAAATAAAGCTTTAAAACGCAAGTCTGCATTGTTAGAGATCTCAAGGGTAAATGTTTGCTCAGGTCTTGTGGTGTCAGCAAACAGGTCTTGTCTATATGTCTCTTTAAAGGTTGTAGTAACCTTTGGGATTGGAAGAACCTTTTCTTTTATATGATGAGATAAGATTCTCAATAATCATCATCATATCTGACAGGTGTGTCTGGACGGAGGCCTGAGGCTGGGCACTTTAAGGGAACTGCGTTGTTTGGCCTTCTGAGTAACCAGTGAGGTACTATAGAAGTTGTTTTGTGCTGGCTTGGAAAATCTAAGTATTGGAATATCCACCAGCGTTTGGGGTTTGTCTGCCCCGTTCTGTTTGCAGTTCACCCTGATTGAGTGATCTCAGCTGGCTCCAACAGGTAGCACCGTCACAGCTGGGTGCTCCCATTAGGCTAACGAGGTCTAGGGTGTAATTTAACTCCACACTGATGACCACGGTGTGGGCACAGGGGCAGCCACAGGTGATTTTAATGGACGAGAACTCGGTGCTGGTGAAAGGCGCTGCGTTGTCAGCCTTGGAGCCTGAAATCCTCCGTTTATCCTCAGGACCAGAAGAAACGGCACCAGCCAGTACTGCAGCTAGTACTTACTGCAGCGACCTGGCCCTGCTGCTCCATACGCTGCACTGACGTTGTCCAGACGGAGCTGGATTGCTCCATACGCTGCACTGACATTACCCAGCTGGGCTTTCAGCATCCGGACTCCTGCCTGTGCTTCATCCAATAGCTGCAGACCTAGAAGAAAGTCACAGCGACGTCGGTGGAGATGCAGAACACTTGACTATCAGCACGTGTGGTAGAGCAGCACCTGCAGGCCCCTGTGTGCCAGGCGCTGTACGGACAGGAGGGGACAGTCCCTGCTCTCAACAGCTCACAGTCAAAATCGACTCTAGCTGGGAGAAATAAAGGATGATTTTCCTGCTGGGGAACTGAGGTGCAGGGAGACGTGCCCAAGATCACACTGGAAGTTTGCAGCAGAGTTGGGAATTGAACCCAGCTCTCCTGAATTCTAGCCCTGTCCCCGCCAATCTCCCCAGCCTCCTCTTCCCAATCGCTCCCACCTTGTGAACGGCGAGTGGGTCACCTGCAGCATGGGGCAGAGCTGGGGCTGCAAGAACATCCATGGACCCGAGCCATGGCCCTGGGCTCCAGGCCGGGATTTTGAACAGCCCAGCTTTCAGGCATGTTCTGTGCTGGGGTTTAGTTCAGGCCCATCTTCTGATTGGACACTGAATAACCTGATCCATGGACCGGTTTGTATGTGCAGCCCTGTGCCCGACAGACAGACAGTTGTGACACGTGGCCACAAGGGGGCGCTCCGCCTCCAGCAATGGGACTGTGGCAGTTACCCAAATTATTGGAGCTGCATAGGAAGGGCTCAGGGACTGGGGGGCAAATTGAGACCCACGAGTGCAGCTCCACTGACGTCCTGCTTACACCAGGGTCTGAATTCGGCCCTGTATGTTTCAGGAGCTGCATCGGTCTTTCCCGCGAATGCAATCCTGACAGTACCGGGGCCAAGGTGAAAACTATGGAGCGAAGGAAGCAACAGTGAAAGGACAGAAGAAGTTGACCACTAGGCATCCTGCTTAGGAGCATGGGACGGATGCAGCCAGCCTGCCACTGCCAGGAAGGGAGCTGGGAGGGAACCTGGAGCAGCCACCCGTCCCTGGGAACAGAGCCTCCGTTGGCAGAGGAATGTGCAGAGCAGCAGCTCGTTAGACGGGGGACGGGACCACCTGGCAGGGAAGTCTATGGAGGGGAGTAGGAGGATGCCAGGCACCCACCATCCCTATAGGCAGGAGAGTGCTCAGCTTCCAGGCCAAGGGAGGGGAGCTGACCCTGATGCCTAAGACCCTTGTCCTGCGACTTACTGTCCGATCCCTTTGCTGACGCGTGCGAGGCGTTGTCAGGCTGCAGAGAGACTTGGAGCTTCTGCACCGCTTCTTCAACCGCTTGCAGCTTCCTCTGTCCCCGGAGATCTAGAAATCACATGTCTGCAGGTCAGCGACCGAACTGAACTGCGGCTGGAGAGCAGCCACGCCCGGAGAAGGAATATGCTCCGAGTGCGAGCCGGTTCTCTATGACTTCTTCTATTTTAATCTTGGACAGCTTCCCACCCGAGGAGGGACACAGGCAAAGCCAAGGCCCCGTTCGGGGCTCTCTCCTGGTGTATGTTACACCGTCTTAATGTAGGGCATCAGCTCTTTGGAGCAGGGAGCTACAAACTCCAGCATAACAGATTGAGATTAAATCTCAGGACAAACTTCCTGACTGAGACCAGCAGGACGATGGAACAGACGCCTCAGGGGGTTGTGGAAGCTCCTTCACGGGAGGTTTTCAAAAAGAGGCTGGAGCGTCTGTCTGGGATGGGTCAGACATAACAAATCCTGCATCTTGGCAGGGGTTAGACTGGATGCCCCTGTGGTCCCTTCTCACCCGATGGTTCTGCGATTCTATGACCTCATTTTCCTGTGTGTTTGTGCAGCACCTAGCGCGATGGAAAGCAGGACCTGGGTGCAGCTTCTGGGCACTGTGGCCATCCAAGTGCTTATTAACGATCCTGACAGCTCCGCTCCTGGTGTGTCTCAGGGGCCTGTCTGCTAACTGTAGGCCCAGACCCTTAGAGGTGTTCAGGCCCCAAACTCCCAGTGATTTCAATGGAAACCAGGAGCCCAAATGCCTCTGAGGATCTGGGTTTGCAGGACTAATGGCCAGCTGCTCAGATGGTGTCAATCTGACTTCAGAGGAGCTACTTCGATTTACACCTGCAGAGCATCTGTCCCTAAAAATCAGCCTTTCACTCCCCTTAGCACTGCAGGGCCAACACAGCGATGCCCCAGGGAGCCAGCTTCTCTTCCAGCTTGTGCATCATCAACAGACTTGTGATCTAAGTGCTGTCTGCGGAACGTTTCCCGCCATCCATCGTACGTCTCTGGCTCCTTTCAGTGCAGTATCTGAGCACCTCACAGTCTTTAATATATTATTTAATGTCGCACGACACCCCTGTGAAGTAGGGAAGTCTCCTCCCCCTGTTTTACAGGTGGGGAACTGAGGCAGAGACAGGTCCCATAGACCTTACAGCCAGAAGGGCCCATCATGATCATAATCTGACCTCCTGCAGGCCACAGAACCTCACCCAGCCACTCCTGTAATAGGCCCATAACCTCTGGCTGAGTTACTGAAGTCCTCAAATCAGGGTCTCTGCCAATCTGATTTAGGGGGAAATTCCTTCCCAACCCCATTGAAAGGTGGATCAGAATCTGGTTAAATGGGAGACTACAACAGGTCATGCTGAAAAGTGAACTGTCAGGCCGGAGGGATGTTACTAGTGGAGTTCCTCAGGGAACGGTCTTGGGACAAATCGCATTTAACGTTTTCATTAAAGACCTTGACACAAAAAGGGGGAGTGCGCTAATGAAATCTACAGATGACACAGAGTTGGGGGGTATTGCCAGCATGGAGGAGGACTGGAATATCATATGAGTAGAGATGGACGACCTTGAAACCTGGAGTTGTAGAAATGGGATGAAATTCAGTAGTGCAAAGTGCAAGGTCATTCACGTAGGGATTAACAGCAACATTAATCCCCATCTTCTCCAAGTTGTCTCATAATTTCCCATGTGGAACTGTATCAAACGCCACTGAAATCCAGATAGATGAGATCTACTGCATTTCCTTTCTCTTAAAGATGAGTTATCTTCTCAAAGAAAGAGAAGGTTGGTCTGGCATGATCTACCTTTTGTAAAACCATGTCGTATTTTATCCCTATTACCCTTAACCTCTATGCCCTAACTACTTTCTCCTTCCAAATTTGCTCGAAGACCTAGCATACAATTGAGGTCAAACTAAAAGGTCTGTAGTTTCCCGTATCACTTTTTTCCTGTTTCTAAAAAATAGGAACTCCATTAGCAATTCTCCAGTCACTGGGTCTGACCCCTGAGCTTATGGATTCACTAAAAATCCTTGCTGGTGGGCTTGCAATTTCATGTGCCAGTTCCATTAATGTTCTTGGATGGAGATTATCCAGGCCCCCCAATTTGGTCCTATTAAGCTGTTCGAGTTTGACTTCCACCTCAGATGTGGGAATTTCTACTTCCATATCCTCGTTCCCATTAGCCAGCCTGCCACTACCCCGAAACTCCCCATTCCCTTTATTAAAAATGGAGGCAAAGTATTTGTTTAGGCATTTGCCCATGCCTAGATTATCTCCAATCTCCAACGAATCCTCCATCTTTGGCAGTCGCTTTTTGTGTATATGTTTATAGAACCGTTTACTGTTGGTTTTAATTCCCTTTGCAAGGTCCAGCTCTGCTTGGCTCTTGGCAGTTCTCACTTTTCCCTGCACTTTCTGATCTCCAAGAGGTAGCTTTCCTTGCTGATCCATCCCATCTTCCATTCCTTGTAGGATTTCTGCTTTCCCTTAATCACCTGTGTGAGACACTTGTTCATCCAGCCTGGCCCGCAACCCTTCCCTAGGAAGTGTTTCCCCTTGCTTGGGATGCAGGGTTCAAAGAGCTTCTGCAACTTTGACTTAAAGTAATTTCAAGCCATTTTCCGACCTTCCTCCGATTCCTTCTGCATGAAAGTCCTCTTGTCTTTTGTTCTCCCTTGCAATCTACTGCAAGTCATCCTCTGTCCTCCTGGGGCTCCAAACTCTGGGTATGTACATTGACTCTTCCCCTCTTCTTGTAGGACTAGCTGCTCTTCTCTTCTTCCTGGTCCTCCCACCTTCTGCTACTCCCTGCTGCAAGCCTTCTTCACTTTCCAACTCAGCAAACCTATTCCTGAGCTCTAGTTCTCCTTCACTAGCTGGTTTTTTCCTCCGCCCGGTTCTCATCATCACGTTTCCACTGGCCACTTTACTCATCCAGCAGTCTCCCCTCCGCGTTCTCCAGTCCAGCTTGGATCTGCCAGTCTTGAGTTTTCCCTTCAGCCTCCTCTCGCCTTCCCTCCATCATCTGCTCGAATCCCCTGCAAAACTCAACCATAGTTTCCACCTGCATCTCCAAACCTCGGCTCTTCTCTTCCATCAGCTCTGTCAGGCGGCACTTCATACAAACAAGCTCTTTTCAGGTACCTGCTCCAGGATCATCCCGCAGTTTCCACATCTGGTCATCTTCACTGTCTCTTCCATTGCTTGGGTCACTACCACTGCTGCCTCTGTGTCTATCACTCCCTTCTCGCCTAAGCGCCTGTCAAGGAGAAAGGAAACCCCACACAACACAAAACCAGAACGCCACCGCCCCTCCCCCAAACTCTCCTTACAATCGTGCACTCTAACTTGACCATCGTTAGCGTTAGAAAGTTTGTGCTAGTATCAAACCAGCAGGGCAAGATCTGACAACTCCATTCGAACTCCCTGGAGTAGGAGATTTATTTGGAGGGACAGACTGGAAACACGGTCGATATTCTGCTGAAATGTGGGGGTGACTCCCCCCCCCCCAGTCGAGCCAGCTGGCCTGTATGGAAGTTGGCAAACGTTGGGCTTGGCGCTGCAGTTGAACTTACATAGAAGCGTCACAGCAAGGAGGGACGTGGCCAGGGCCAGACTCAGGAGGAGAAGGACAGCAGTGACGATGCCCCCCGTCCTGTGCCGCCAAGGGACCGATGTCTTGAGAGGATTTCCTTGAAGGAGAAGAAGAAACGTATCCATGGAAAGTTACAGCTCAAATGTCACTGACTGAGGAAACTCCATCCCCCAAATCCAATACCTGCTCAGTCTCCTATTCCCTGACTGTGGTTAACAGCAACAGCGGAATCAGGCCAAATAAAGTCAGAACCGACCTGAACTCAAATGTGAAAAGCGACCCTCCCTAAATCAGGAGTGACTCTAGTGCCAGGCAGGCGTCCTGGGAGAGAGATCTGGGAGCAGGACTTTCCCCCTGCCTAAGCATTTCTTGAGAAGGAAGTTTAGGGCTTGTGAAGTCCAGGCCCAAAGGAGTATTTTTAAATGAGAAAAGGAACCTGAAACAACTTATGAAATATGAAAACAACGAGGCAGTGACATGAGGGGAAAACGATTCTTTGCAGGAGAAAAGTGGGGCTGACAGCAGCAGTGTGCTCAGAAGGGCCTTTCTACAGCATCCCTGTCTAATAACCCATCCCCAGGATGCTGGGCTCCTCACCGCAAGGCAGCCAAGGGGTGAATCACAGGGCAAAGCCAGAAGACTGTGTCTCCCCAGCACATTAAAGGGAGAAGACTAGAGCTGCATTCGAGCCAGGATCTATGTGTAGACAGAAGTAAGTGTGCTCTGTGTGGTCTGGATTTCGTCTTCCCAAGGTGAACGGCAGGTGCTTGGAGATGCAAGACTGTCAGATTCTCCTCTCCCTGAAAGTCTCAGCCTACCGCACCCCCTCCCTGTCTGATCTGGGCCTCATCCATTAGCTCACGCCGCTCCCCAATGGGGTGCGGTTCCTGGAACCAGCAGACAACACTCAGATGCCCAGATAATCCCCTTACATTGCAGAAGTGGCTTCTCTCACGCTAACCAAAGGGTGAAGCTGCCTCTCACTAATGTACTGAGTTTACAGTTCTCAGCCTTTCCTGAAACAGATTCTGGGAGGAGCTTCTCTGTCACTCAGCGCAGGCTACATTTCCCTTGTGTTTTCCCTTGTCGCTGCAGAGAGCCTAGCTGAGCTCGGTGTGTAGCTGCAGCTGCCTACGGCCGCACCCTCCACTTCCGTCAGCCCCGTCTCCCTGCCTGTCTCCTGACCCTTCCTGGGCGTCTTTCATGTGTTCAAATCCAGAACAGCTGGCACACGGCATCTGGATTGCACTGAAACCAACGGGGATAAACAACCCCCGGAGCAGGCCCTTGTGCCAGGTGCCCCAGAGGGAATGAACAGAACAGGGAATCAGCACGTGATCCATCCCCTGTCGCCCATTCCCAGCTTCTGGCAAAGGGGCTAGGGACACCATCCCTGCCCATCCTGGCTAACAGCCAATGATGGACCTATCCTCCATTAACTTATCTAGGTTTTTTTGAACCCTGCTATAGTCTTGGCCTTCACAACATCCTCTGACAAGGAGTTCAACAGACTGGCTGTGCTTTGTGTGAAGAAATACTTCCTTTTGTTTGTTTTAAACCTGCTGCCTATTAATTTCACTTGGTGGCTCCTAGTTCTTGTGTTATGAGAAGGAGTAAATAACACTTCCTTATTAACTTTCTCCACCCTAGTCATGATTTTATAGATCTCAGTTATATACCCCCTTAGTCGTCTCTTTTCCAAGCTTAAAAGTTCCAGTCTTATTAATTTGTCCTCATATGGCAGCCGTTCCATACCCCTAATCATTTTTGTTGCCCTTTTCTGAACTTTTTCAAATTCCAATATATCTTTTTTGGGATGGGGCGACCACATCTGCACACAGTATTCACGATGTGGGCGTACCATGGATTTATATAGAGGCAATATGATATTTTCTGTCTTATTATCTGTCCCTTTCTTAATGATTCCCAACATTTTGTTCGCTTTTTTGACGGCCGCTGCACATTGAGTGGATGTTTTCAGAGAACTATCCACAATGACTCCAAGATCCCTCTCTTGAGTGGAAACAGCTAATTCATATCCCATCATTTTAAAGGTATAGTTGGGATTCTGTTTTCCAATGTGCATTACTTTGCATTTATCAACATTCAATTTCATCTGCCATTTTGTTGCCCAGTCACCCAGCCAAAGCACTGAGAGGGGCCCCTTGTGCTGGGAGCTTTAGGAAAACAGCCTGGTCCTTATCTCAGCACTTCCAGCTCCATTTGCTCCTTCTCCTTGGAGGAACAGGTTCCCTTCCCCCCCATCCCCGAGCCCTGGGGAAAACCCTTCTCTGCTAACACAGCTACATCTCCCTACCCCTGCTCACGGTTAGAAGCATGTGCTCGGGCAGGGAAGGTAAGGAGGTGTCACTGTGAAATGGGGGGATGAGAGGGAGCTGGTCCCCAGAGATGGGGGCTGTGAGGATTCGACCCTGGTGATCTCCTCCTGGGAGAGGCTGATGGTGGCAGTGAGCTGGGGAGGGGGAGCCTGGATGGCTTTTATGGCCAGCCCATGGCACTGTGCTGGCCAGCAGGAGGCTGGGATGCTGTGCAGGGACTCCCATCTCTCCCCCCTGTGCCCTTCTCCCGTTGGGGACTGGCAGGGGAGAGAATGCAGTGGGTGGGAAGCTCTGACCGAGCACCCTCGCCCACTGCCCGGGGTGCTGTCTAGCCAGCACAAGGCTGAGCTCTGGGGACGTGGTCAGTGGAGCAAGCGATCGCTGCCCAGAACGCTGATGCAGAGACCGCAAAGCCAAGGACAGGCCAGCGGGAGTCCAGGGTCCGGTGCAGCCTCTTGTGCTTACCTTTAGGCTGGGGAGCATCTTCCGTCATCTCCATGTTGTCATAGATATTCTCCCTCGACATTTTCCTGCCTTCGCGCTGAGCCGAGCCCCTGATCACTGGCCTGTGGGTCCTTTCAGCAGCCTGCTGGGTTAGAGCCTCCCTCTGACAGCAGCCCTGGCCCAGAAATAGAAATGGGAAGTGATGCCTGGTGGCGAGAGCCACCCTGTCACCAGCTGGGCCATGTGCGGTCAGCCCTAGTGGTGGAAGTGAGAGTTCAGCCAAGCGGCTAGAGCTGGGTCCAGCGTGGGCAGCATCCAGGAATTGGGCCCAGGGTCAGAAGCCAAATGCCAGAGCCAGGGTGGGGGTACAGCAGAGTCCTCGGCCAGAGGCGGAGCCCGGGATCAGTACCAGAGAGACAGACGCCCAAGCCAGAAGTGGGGGGCCAAGCAGTGCAGTGAGACAGGGGCAGGGCTGGGCATCAAACCAGACGTCTGAAGCCGAAGGGGAGCAGGGGCTGGAGCAGAGCAGGAGCAGGGCCTGGACGCCGGCCGGAGCAGGGCCTGGATGAAGAGGAAGCACATCTGCAGCAGGCAAGATACACATTGAGCAGCTGCTGATCTCAGCTGGGTGCCAGGCTACGAAGCAGGCCTGGTGAGCCAGCAGCCAGCCAGGGGTGTGGCTCCTCCGGCAGGTCCCAGGAAGAGCAGATGGCCGTATGGGTTGTCTAGCAGTGAAGTTATTCAGAGAGCCGGCCAGCAGCTGTCCCCGCTGCTCCGGTCCCTGACAAGCCCTGGCAATAGGGACTCCCGGTTTCTATTCCTTGCTCTGCACCTGACTCACTGGGAGACCATGGGCAGGTTACCTCACCTGCCCGTGCCTCAGTTTCCCCCCTCTAGTTACCATTCTAAGGAACTAGGAGAGGGATCAGGGCTTTGGCACAGGCCTAGAGAGCCTTTCACCTCAAGGCAGACGGGTAAAAGTCAACCAAAGTTGCCACGTCTCACGAGATAAATATGCGACCCTGCCTTTCAAAAACAAGCCCAACCGCCCAAAACAAGCAGGTCGGTAAGAGGTGACATGAGCTCCCCCGGGGGTGGTGCCCCGAGTTCCTGGTTCCAACTTCCCCCCAGGCCAGCATCCCTGTTGTTCTCCTCCGACAGCCCTGAACCCCTGCCCTCTTGGGACCCCTTGGGGGGTGGCAGGGAGATGAGTTGAGGAATGGTGGGAAGGAGGGGGAGGAAGGATGGGAGTGCAGGGGAGAGGCGGTTGGAGGGGGAAGCAGAGGATAGGGGAGAGGCAGTTGGAGGGGGAGGGCAGAGGTGGTTGGATGGGGGAAGGAGGGGAAGGAAGTGGAGGGGGGAGGCGGGGGAGGGGAGTGGGGATGCGGGGGTTGGTGGGAGAGGGGGAGGGGAGGAGAGAGGCGGGTGGATGGAGAAGTAGGGGGTGGGAAAGGGAGTGGAGTGGGGAGGCGGGTGGAAGGGGATGGAAGGGGAGAGATAGTTGGATGGGGGAAGGAGGGGCAGGGGGAGGAGTGGAGGGGAGACACGGGCAGATGGGGATGGAGCGGGAGGCGTGGAGAGGAGAGGCGGGCGGATGGGGGAAGGGGGCGTGAGGGAAGAGGAAGACAGCGCTCTGTCGGCAGCGCCTGGCCATAGGTGCTGGTTCTAGGGGGGCTGCCGCCCCCCCTGGCTGGAAGCAGTTTCCATCACATGCAGGGTTACAGTTCAGTTCAGTGGCTCTCAGCCCCCCACTATTCACGTTGTTCCGGCCCCCGGTGCCCAGCCTTTTATGGCCCCCTCTTCCGGGTCGGGCTCTGGCGAGAGCGTAAAGGCGTCATCCCCGTGCGCGTGCGGTTGGCTGCCGGAGGTCATGCAGCGGAGGGGCTGGGCCTGGAGAAGCCTGTCCCCTCTCCCCTCCTGGGATGCCCCCAGCTCCGCCCCAGCCATGGCAGTCCTGCTCTGTGTCCTGGGCCCGCTTGTGTTGTGGGGCCTCCAGCGTCATCGAGCTGAAGCACGGTGAGGGGCAGGCTGGGGGCAGTGTGGGGCCAGGCCTGCATCCTGCTCCTTGCCTCCAGACCACGCCCCCGCCCCCCCCCCCCGACCGTGGCACCCTGGGCAGCCACCCACATCGCCCGCCCTGACAGCTGGCCCTATCCTATGGGCATCCACGACTGTCCAAATCCGCATCTTTTCCCCCTGTGTGACCATCCCCAGGTGGGAGTTCTGCTGTCCAAAGAGACAGAACCTGCTCACTGCTCCGGCGGTAACATGGGATGAGAGGGGGCACGTGTGGAATCAAAGGTTAGTGTGTTACACAAGCACTCCTGGTGAGTATGAGCAGCACTGGTACAAGCAGCCAAGTGGGCACATGCCCAGCGATACACAAACTGTGGTGGCTGAACGCCGACATAACTTTGTAGCGTAGACACGGCCTCGGTAGCCATCTCTGGGGCTGTACAGGAAGTTTCCAGGAAGGACAAGCAGCCTTGCAGGCTTTTCCCTCTCCACTGATGACTCCCCGTTTGTAGAGTTTTTCTGGGAAACTTCCCCAGCCAGGCTGAGTTCGCCCTCCAGCTCCCTAGGGGAGACCAGTCCCCACATGGTCAGCTCTGCTCTGGCTGCTAGTCCAGGGCTGCTGCCTGCTGGGAGTGTGTCTGGACACTGGGCTAGGAGACGACAGTTTGGATTTTAGTGTAGTTGTGTGACCTGTACCGTGAGCCCTGCACCCCTTTGTGGGGAGGGGAAATCCTGGGACCGACGCAGCCTGACTCCTGCCTGAAGAGGATCACGGCCAGCAGAGATCAGCCCCTCTGCAGTGACCGAGGGGTCCAGAGTCAGCTCTGAACCTGAGGATCATTCATGGAGTTTATGCGTGCCCCATCTTTTAGTTAGTCAGTCAGGGAAATTTTTTTCAGGACCCCCTACTCCCTGAACGGTGTCCTCAAGCCAGGGAGTGAGGGTTTGGGGATTTTATAACCTGCTGCATATTAAACCTGTGGAGGGACTTACCACCTCCTCCCACTTGTGAGTCCTTTGGGCTGCACTGAATCCAGTCAGCCACACTGCTAAATCCCCGCAGAGAAGATCTCGTGGTCATCGGTCATCAAGGGCCCCAACAAAGTACGGTACTGACGGGACACTGATCTTACATTTGCTACATCAGGTCCTATGACTGGGGAAAGTCACAGGTATTACCAGCGTGGGCACCGGTGACCCTAAGAATAGTGTTTTACCCTGTTACGTTAGGTTTGTCTGCTGTTTAATGTAATTACTGTGTTGAATACATTGTATGTGTTTGTGTTATTTCTTGGGAGTCTCCAATGATCTGGCAAGTAAATGGGGGTTACCCTGTGGGTAGAATTTTCATCCCAAGCCGCCCTGGTGACCCTGCCAGGAAGGAGCGAGGGGGGTGGAGGCACCGCCAAAGAAATTCATAGGGAAAAATAAAGAAGATAGACCCAGCTGAGTGGGTGGCGGGATCCATAAAAACCCAGACCTGTCCATCAAAATATGGTGCAGCCCCCCTACTCCCTGCAGAAAGCCTCGGCATCTGGGCTGCAGCCCCCTCTCCCCGCTTCGGCCCTGCCTGCAGGCAGATTTGCAGGGCAGCCACCAGGAACAGCACATCCCGGTGCTTCCTGCCCTGGCCAGAGCCTCGCCAACCTGCCTTCCGCTTATTGGCAACTGCCAGGTACTAGCAACGTTGTGCTGGTGGCCGAGGAGGGGTGAATAAGCAGAATCTACTGTATTTAAAAGGGGTAAAAACGGGATGAGCCAGGCAGCTGCAGGCCTGTCGGTCTGACAGCGACCCCTGGGCAAGCTAATGGAGTAGCTGCTACGATTAATAAAAGAATTAAACTTGGGCGACTGGCCTCTTTAGGGAGAGATGGGGCCAGCCGCACCGGTGCCATAATTAGCCATCAGCTTCCCAGGGTGCTGTGCCAGAGCCATAAAGACTAAGCCAGGCAGCCTAGGAAGGGGCTGGGGAACAGGGCCCAGAGGATGGGCTGTAGAGAAGCCCTGAAAGGCAGAAGAACACCTTTTCCTCTGTTTGGGACTTTTTATTTTGCTGCCCAGGAAGTGGTTATATTTGTCCCGACTTGGCCAGAAGACCCGGCTGCAGAACACCCAGAGAGAGACCGGGAAAAGCCATCACGAGGCTGAGGAAGAGGTCACCAGCAGGCACCAGAGAGGAGGACTACTTACAGCGCCGCCCCCAGTCACAAGGGGGCGCTACGGAGGTAAGGGCAATCCGTAGCAGAGGGTAATATAATTAACGCCAATCAGCATGGGGTTTATGGAAAACAGATCCTATCAAGCTAACTTGACATCTTGTTTTGACGAGATTACAAGTTTGGTGCAAGTGAACAATGTGTGTTTTAATACGGCTACATGTAAAAGTACACAGGTAGGAACAAAGAGCATAGGCCATCCTTACAGGATCGGGGGCTGTATCCTGGCAAGCAGGGACTCTGACAAAGAATTGGGGGCTGTGGTGGATAATCAGCGGAACGGTGCAATGCTGAGGCCAAAGGGCGAATGTGATCCTGGGCTGCATAAACAGGGGAATCTCGGGTAGGAGCAGAGAGGTTATCTCACCTCTGTACCTGGCACTGCAATCCTGTGTCCAGGTCTGGTGCCCACAATTCAAGAACAATGTGGATAAATTGGAGGGGGGTCAGAGAAGAGCCAGGAGAAGGATGAAAGGATTAGAAAACCTGCCTTGTAGTGATAGACTCACAGAGCTCAATCTTTTTAGCTTAACAAAGCTTCCTTAAGCCCCCTTTTCCCAAGGAACTACAGCACTTTGATAGCTATAAGTTACTGTTTTGACGGCATATCCTGTCAGCATATTTGTCAATGTGGACCTTATGACAATCCTTTGAAGAGAGCTCTCTGATGTGAGTGTCAGAGGCCAGGCAAATGGCATGGGCCGTTTGCTGTGTCCAGTTGGAAAGCTCCTGTCTGTGACACAGCAAAAAAGCAGAGAGTTTCCCTAGAAAACAGATCGACAAGGTCTCGGCTTGGGGCAATAAAATGATCCTTCGAGAAAGTAAATGTCTCTCCTGCTAATGGAACAAAGTGTGTATCTGAGGCATTGGAAGCGAGTGCAGAGCTCTGTGTGCGCTGAGATTTGCACTTCATAGAAGGATGAAAATCCACGTGTTTCTCACTTCAATTACTGAATTTAGTCTCCAGATTGGACTCAATCTTTCTTCCTGAGACAGCTGAACTTTCCTTGGAAATAAGAGTAATTTCACAGAGGAAACATTTTGAAATGCTCTGTTTCTAAATTCATCCTGATAGGTACAGCAAAAAGTGAGACTTTTTTAGAACCAGGAGTTTTGGATGTAAAGGCTTGGTAGCCCAACCCATCCTCTCCATGCTGTGTCATAGCCTGCTGCCCTGCTAGGAACAGGTATCAGTCCGCTCACCTTCCAAGGCAAATGAGCTTGGACTGCTTGGATTTGAAATCCGTTTCCCTTCTCCTTGCATACTGTTGGTTTACAGCATCTGATTCGAAATATTTGGTGCAACCCCTTCTGGGTTTCCTGAAGACAGGTTACCTCCATCCACCATCTCTACACCGCTGTATCCCAGTGTGGGTGGGGACACTGCAGAAGACAAACAGATGACAGGATGCCAAAGAAAATAATACAAACACAACCAAGGTGGGTCTGACTAGAAGCTGACTACCCTCTAGATGGCAGGACATGGTATGCAGGGTCGTGACCAGGCTGACGGATTCTCTGTAACTTGAAGTCTTTAAATCATGATTTGAGGACTTCAGTGACTCAACCAGAAGTTCTGGGTCTGTTACAGGAGCGGGTGGGCGAGGTTCGGTGGCCTGCAATGTGCAGGAGGTCGGACTAGATGATTGTGATGGTCCTGTCTGGCCTTATAGTCGATGAATCCTGAGGAACAATGTGGACAGGAAGGAAGGGCAATGCTGTACTGCTCCCCAGGGCTGCAAAGATGCTCTGGGCTGAGAAGGTGGCTCACTTTTGGGGTTTTCTTCTAGCTAAACAACTACCGTCCCCAGCAACGCTGGACTGCACACGCCACACCCCCATATAACACGTCAGACACAGTCCACTTTTGAACATCTCTAGTAAACACGTACTGAGGAATGCCTCTGATTCCTCAGAACCGATTTCCAAGAAAACCCAGCGGAACTGCTCACATCCTCCAGCTACTTCCTTGTTCCAGTACAACAGGAGCCAGTTCCTTCTATAGCAGAGCTACATTTTCCCCACCTTGCACTAACGCTTTTTTAACAGCAAGAGGCCCCGGAAGAGACGGGGAGAGGGGTGAGTGAAGGCCCAGGTTGTCAGAATGAATGAGCATCCCTGTAAGGGGAAACAAATGGCTACTAGCCAGGCTGGGCCGGGAGGGTGTCCCTAGCCTCTGTTTGCCAGAAGCTGGGAATGGGCGACAGGGGATGGATCACTTGATGATTCCCTGTTCTGTTCATTCCCTCTGGGGCACCTGGTATTGGCCACTGTCGGCAGACAGGACACTGGGCTGGATGGACCTTTGGTCTGACCCAGTCTGGCCGTTCTTATGTTCTTATCACACACACACACACACACACACACGATTCCTAGCCACCACACTGTCTACCCAGGTCTCAGGTCCCAATTCCGCATGGTACTTCAGCACGAGCAGCCCCTTGGATGTCACAGGGACTACACACGTTTCCAGTTACACACATGCTAAAATATCTGACTGCACTGGGCCCAGACCTGGCCCGTTGAGCTCCACATAATCTTCTTATCAGGACCTCCATCATCCCCCTTCCCCCATGTGTTGGTTAGACTCCGACGGTGCCAAACTTCGGTGCCAATGGAAACAGGGTTGGAGGGCGCAACATAAGCCCTAAATGGGACGTGAAAACCTGTCAAAAAATGCATGGTGATGAATGCTATCGAGGGATATACTACTGATGATTCCGTGTTCTGTTCACTCCCTCTGGGGCACCTGGCACTGGCCACTGTCGGCAGACAGGACACTGGGCTGGATGGACCTTTGGTCTGGCCGCTCTTATGTTCTTAAACAGTGTTTGGCATGAATTTATCTGTACAGATTAGAAAGGCTTGAAGTCGGCTGGCTTCGGCACTGGCTGTGGCTGGTGTCCCAGGTGCCCTGCGGGCGCTCAGGAGGAAGTGGTGTTGTGGGGGTGGGAAGGAGGGAGGTAGCGGAGATTGAGAAGAGGAAGTGATGGGTGGGGTGTTGAATATCAGCTGGTTATTTACTTTCTAGCGCTGCGTTGTGGGCAGTGTAGCAGCTTCGGGAGGGATCGTCAGGGGGGTTATTCGAAAGCAGGATGGCCTGGGGGTTGGGGACCCTAGTTTAGGAGGTGGCCCAGGTTCAATTCCCGACGCTTCTGCAAATGTCATTTGTGACATGGAGCACGTCACCTAGGCCCAGATGTTTACAGGGATGTAGCTGTTGCTCCGTTCCAGGGTCCAAGGCCTAAGTGACTCCCCCAGTTTCAGAAGTGACTTAGGCGCCAAGCCCTACTGACTTCCAATGAGACTTAGTCTCTGAGGTGCCTAAATCACTTTTGAAAATGGTACGTAGCCATATAAGTCACCTAGACCAGATTTGTAAAGGTATTTAGGCTCCCAAAAATCCAGCTAGGTGCCTAGTGGGACTTCCCAAAGCGCCTCGCTGGCACTGAAATCAGTGGGACTCAGGCACTTTGAGAAGCCCGAGCAGGGGCCAATCTTAATCTGCAGGAACCCAGATACGTTTGTGGCCCTTGCGAGGTGCCTCAATCCCCATTTGTGTAATGGGGGTGGTAGCACCGCCCAGCTCCGAGGCTAAAAAGGCAGCGAGGGACAGCGGCAGGAAAGTAACGGGAGTTCTCTGCTGGTGGACTTGCCCTGCAATCAGCGACGTGAGCCACCTGGAAAGGTCAGAGGTGATGCTGATTTGCTGTGGGAAAGACCTAGAGAGCTCCTAAGTCACGTAGGGTATGTCTGCACTGGAGCTAGAGGTATCAATTCTAGGTCCGATTTGGCTAGAGCGCTAAAAATACCAGAGTGAGCCGTGAACAAGAGGAATGGCTCGCTGTCCTGAGTCTGTACCGAGGGTCCCGGCGGGATTTGAGGCCACTAGCCCATCCTGCTACTTGCACTGCTGAGCCTCCACTTCTGTTTTTAGCACGCTAGCTCCATCACACCCAGGAAACTCAACGGACACATTGATGAGAGGGCTGCTCAGTTGCCTGTTGGACGTAGCGATAAAGATGGGCTGGAACTACGTTAAAACCCACCGATGGCGGAGAAGGCTTGGGGCTGGAGTCAGATCTAAATGCTGAGTTCAGCCAAGGGCCTCGTCTTAGATTTAGATCGCAGCACAGAACCGCTGCGCCTGGAGCTGCATTTGGCTTTGATCACTCCTGTGGGCTGGGCTGCTGCATGTCCTTTTTATTTGATTCCCCTGTTAGTTCCAGCAGTCGCTTCTTGACGTCCGGACAAGAATCTTGAGGGTTTGACTAGCCTAGGCTTCCAGGTAGCTACAAACACAAGTTAGAACTCAAGCCACCTTCTGTTCCCGGCTCTGTCACTGACTTGCTGGGTGACCTTGGGCAAGTCACTGTCCTGCTGTCTGCCTCAGTTTCTCCATCTGTAAAATGGGGGTGATGATACTGACTCTTTTATGAAGTGCTTTGAGATCTGCTTAGGAAAAGCTTCAGAATAGCAGCCGGGTTAGTCTGCATCCGCAAAAAGAACAGGAGTACTTGTGGCACCTTAGACACCAACAAATTTATTTGAGCATAAGCTTTCGTGGGCTACAGCCCACTTCATCAGATGCTCAAATAAATTTGTTAGTCTCTATGGTGCCACAAGTACTCCTGTTCTTCTTTAGGAAAAGCGCTATGGAAGAGCTGGGTATTATTATTATTCTGGTTTCCACTGAGGAGAAAATGTGGGCAGCAGATACAGCAGTATGCAATAGCACAGCAGACCACTAGGTGACACTAGACCCTCAGCCATATGTAAGCTGCTTGGTCTGCTCAAGGAAAATCCCGTTTCGTGCTGGTGGAGCAAATAAAAAATACATTTTAATAACAAGTGGCAGAAGAGTAACTAGTAGAATGGGCAATGGAGAACAGAGATCTACCCAGGGAGCTGAACCCAAATAGAGCTGCTCTGCAAAATGGAGGGACACGAAGGGTCAGGTTTGACTCTCCAAGACGCCCGTGTACATCCCAGTCACCTCACTGAAGTCAGTGGAGCGGCTCCGGATTTGCAGCAGCAGCGTGGCTGGTCTGTACCAGTCCAGGGTACCTCCATCGGTCGCCCTGGATTTGCATTTGTGTAACTGAGATCTGAACCGGGCCCAGCGTCTCCAACCACTTCTGCTGGTGCCAGGCCCTGCCCGACATCCCTATTCTGTCCTAACAGGGCAGTGTCCTCTGCCACCCTCGCCAAGCTCGGTATGCGGAGTGTTTGCCTGGCACTAGCTGCATGATCAACACAAGAGCCCTCCGCAACACACCGATATATAGACAAAATCATCATTAGCGGAGTGCAAACGGCTGGCATAGACCAGAAACTAATTAGCCACTATAAATAAAGCTATTATCACCGCCAATCTGTACGCAAAAAGGGGCTATTTCTCCACTTTGATCATGCCCAGATGAGAGTCCTACCTGAGAATTAAATCCCAGAAGGGGGCAGAAGGCAGATACAGTTGTTACCGTTATTATCAAAGGGTGAAATTGTTATATTCGGCTCTACACCTGCTTAATTATATAGAACATCTACTTAATTGCATGCTGCATAGCCGGCTAACCTATTGCATCCCTTGCCATGCGTGCCCTCCTGTCTGGTTTTTCTACAGCGCTCGTCAGCGGAGGAGCTGAGCTTTGAGGCCCTCTGATGAAAGGTGCTAGGGAAGCTCAAATATCAATTTGTATAATTAGTAATGTTTCCAAAGACTGACTTCGGCAGGGCATCTCGCAGGCTGAAGGGCCTACGTTGCGTCCTGTGTCAATCCAAGACACAGGGTTATGTCTTCTGTCCTGCAGAGAGCAGAGATCCCAAAGGGACCAGGGGAAGAGGCATATCCAGCATCAGGCCTGTGTGGAACGGGAGCGACTCCTGATTTACACAGTTCTAAGTGAGCTCAGTCACTGGCATCCTGCCTTGGTCATTGTCTGGTTTATCTGCTTGATGTGGCCTTGTCCTAGGGATTAAACGTGGAAGTATTACGGCTAGAAGCAAATTAGCTTTTGACACTGCAGAATCTCTCTTTGGAGTCGTAGAAACTGCCTGCTAAGAATATATATTGTGGGTCTCTTGCTAGCGCAAAGGCAGTTTGTTTCTCTCATATTATTTCTACCAGCAAGAATTGCTCTGCGGCCAGGGTCGTCCTTCGGCACACGCAGCATACGGGGCTGCGAAGGGCAACAAAAAATTAGGGGCACCGCTGGGTCTTAGTGTCCCCCCCGCCGCCTCTTCCTATCCCTGTTCTGACCCTTCCTGCAGGCTCCCACAGCCGGCTGCTGCTGCCTGGTGAGTCCTCCTCGGGAGGGGATCTAGTAACTTAAAAGTGAAAAAGCCTCCAGCCTGCCAGCCCTGTTAGCCCAGCATTGAAACTGTGAAAGAGCCATTCGAGGGGTAATGAAGCCATTTAACAGACATTTGCCAAACCCCAGGTATATACTGTCAGTTTCTGAATTTACTGACAAAAACAGTCGCCCATTACTGTAGTGCCTGGATCTTCAGACCTATCGTTTTTTAAATAAATCCTTCCAAAGACCACCTGTGGCGGGGCGATGACTCACCGCTGCGGCGCCTCCTGCTGGTCTTCCAGGGAATTAGCTCTTCCAGCCCGGAGCGCCCTCTGCCGGCTGATGTCTGCCTGCCGCTGGCCCCCGTGTCCCTCCCGGACCCCGGTGCCCCTTCTCCCAGGGTTCTGCCCTCTGCAGTACCCTGCAGTCTCTGGGTCTCCCCAGCCGGGGAGCCCCCAACCCTCTATCCTCCCCTTGCCTCAGTGGCTACTGCCAGTCACCATCTAGCCCCCGCTCCCTGGGGCAGACAGCAGTCTGTGAACCACTCATCATCGGCAGGGGGGGTTGGACCAGCTGCCTCTGCCTGTCTCTGGGCTGCCCCTCTGCAGCCCCAGTACCTTTTGTGGGCCCTTAACTCGGCCTGGGGCTTTGCTAGGCTGGAGCTCCCCAGCTCCCTCTGCCCTTCCCCAGCACTGCTCCACCCTAGGTACCCTCCTCAGCTCCCCAGGCAGCCAGGTCCTTCTCTCTCAGTGAGGCGAGAGAGAGTGTGCGTCCTTCAGTCTCTGGCCCTCAGCCCTCTTATAGGGCCAGCTGTGGCCTGATTGGGGTGTGGCCCCAGCTGCAGCTGCTTCCCCCAATCAGCCTGGCTTCCCCCCCCCCCCCCCCTCGCTACAGCCCTCTCCCAGGGCTGTTTTAAGCCCTTCAGGGCAGGAGCGGGCTGACCACCCTGATCTAAAATACACATTTTAATTTTAATTACTATAGTACAAAAAACTTGCTTCCAAAGTCTTCCTGTCCTTTCTGTCCATCCCTTTCTCCCTTCACCCCCATGTTGAAGAGAGCCCTTAAAGGGACCCTTTCCTGCCAGATAGGGAAACTCGTTTGTCCAACTTTCTTTACTACTGACTATTTGACGAGCTAGTTTTAAGCGAAACTAGCAAAATCAGTAACTATTAAGATATAAAATCCTTTGTTATGCCTAAAATCTTTGGAAACGTATTCTTTAAAGTTGGTGAAATTTCATAAACATGTCTCTTGTTATGGAGATCACACACAGTAAATTAGTGTTCCCTTTTTCTAAAAGCAATGAACATTGTTATGAACACACTAAACCTCTGTGACTAATTAATTTAAAATAATGTCTTTGTTTCAGTGAGTTAAATATGTAGTCATCTGGAATGATTACTTTATGAAGGCTTAAAAGTACATTTCAAATATAAAATCAGCTTAGAAATACTGATTAAAAAAATGTAAAACAGAGAAGAGCTGCATTATAATATTGCATAATATTTAATGTTGTGTTCAGCAGGACAGCTGACTCCTCCTTACTACAAAGTTTTTGCAAATCAATCTCTAACAAACTTCAGGGTATATCAAAATACCTGTGACTGACATTTCCCCCCCCTAAATTTTGTGCTTTGAATTAGGTACCTTCTGCATGTCCAGTCTTCACCTTCTGGCATGCAGTGGAAAACATGTTCCATTTTCTTTTGGAAAAAAACCCCCACTCTTCTGCAATTACTTTCTAATGTCATTTGCTTCATTTGGGTTCAGGGATTTGGCCAGAAGGGGGTGAGCAGGGAGGGGGAGGGAAGAGAGGATGGAGACAGTGGGGAGAGGGCGGGGCCTGGGGCAGAGCAGGGGTGGAGTATGGGCGGGGCCACAGGCAGAAGAGTTGGGCTGGGGAGCTGGCCTCCCCAAGCGGCAGCTTCACCCACCGCCCATGACAGCAGGTGAGAGCGGGTCGGCTCCCGCACACCCAGCGCGCACTGCAGTCTCCTTCGGCAGCAGCCGTATTCACCGAGCCGAATGCACCGGCGCTGCGTATTCTGCATGAGGGAGAGGGTCCGGGGGTCTCTGCGGGGAACTGAGACTCTCCGCCGCTGTGAGGTGAGCCGGGCGTCTCCGTATCCTTTGCTGCCTCGTCCCTCCTCCCTCCCCCAGGCTGCGAACCCATGTTGCCGTCGGGCATAGGGGCACCAGTTTAATAATACTGCGCAGGGGCCCGTAAATCCTAAGGACGGCCCTGTCTGCGACTTTATGTAATGCTCTGGATGGGCTTCTTAACCCAGACCAATCCATGGTTATCTCGAAGGTCCTGCCATAGATACTGGATACCATTTTTATTTGTCATCATTGTATGGACAATCTTAATAACACCAGAGCTGCTTGTGCAGCCAGGCAGTCCTCCGCCTGCTCTCTGGACGGTCCCTAGCATTACGTATCCTTTGAGGACATGAAAGAGCCGCATTCTGGCTCTGGGAACCGATGGAGCCCTGTACAGAGGCTGCAGGTATGGCACCTGAGGCATGGCGGAGGGCGGCATTGAGGCTGCAGAGGAGAGCTTGCTCCCATCCTGCCCCACAATACCCACTCCCAATCCCACCTGCTCCCACACTGTTTCTTGATTTTTTTTATCCCACTCCTGCTATTATACCAGTGGGCCCTACAGGACCTGTGGAATCCCAAACCCTCCTAAATTGTCCCAGCAATGGCTGGATGTGCTGCTGTCAGCAGATGTCTCCCCACCAGCACCCACCCGTGCAATGGCATGGGGACCTCCCCGCCTGACCCTCTCAACTCACCCATGCAGAGAGATCGGCATCCTCACGCACTGCTACAAGGGGAGGAGCAGCCCCTGCGTCTCCCCTTCCCCACACAAAGGGATTAGAAACCTCCAACCCTCCATGCAAATGGCTGGAGAGCCCCCGCATCGTCATGCAGAGGGGACGGGAAGCCCCTATACCTGGCCATCCCCAGGCACAGGCAGAGAGAGGTCTGCCCTTACTGGTGGCCACCCTTACTCCTGCGCTGCTGCTGGCGGCGGCGCTGCCTTCAGAGCTGGGCAGCTAGAGAGCGGCGGCGACTGGCTGGGGCATTCATGTTGTTTGCAGAATGGGAGGACTATTTTTTAATTCCACTCCCCACCCCACAATCCCACTCCCCAGTCCCGCTGCCGGGCTCTACCCCAGAGAACAGAGGCAGATAGAATCTCACCTGGGAGCAGCAGGGGGAGGTGGGTGTATTCAGCCAGTTTGGTGATAAGAGGACCAGACCCTCGGCTGCGGTAAATCAGTGCAGCCCAGTGACTTCAGCTGAGCAGTGATTTCAAAACCAGCCCCCTGGTGCAAGTGGGTGCGTGGGTAGAGCCCTGCAAATCCGCGGGTCTCCGCTTTATATCTGTGAACCATTTCTGCGGAGAGCAGCGCGGATGCGGATACAAATGTTATATCCACGCTGGGCTCTGATGGTGAGAGCCAGGCAGGCAACTGCGAGGAACCGCGGCAGGGATCCTCCACCTGCCCTGGGTGGAGGGCCTGGGGGGGCAGGGACACTGGGTGAGGGGCTGCTTGGGCCCCACGTCCAGGGCAGGTGGAGGGTCGTCCACCGCGGCTCCCCACAGCTGCCCACCCGGCTCTTACTGTGGCTGCGCCAGACCCTCCACCTGCCCACGGTGCAGGGGAGGGGGTTGAGAGCAGCCCCCGGCTGTGTCCCCGCCCCCCAGACTCCGCGGCCGGCCGAGGACAGGTGGAGGGTCCGTGACTCTGCACGGGCTCCCCACAGCTGCCTGCGGCTCTCCCCAACCGGGCTCCGGCGGGGGGGATGCCTCGGAGCCTCAGCCCGGCCCCCAATGTAGAGCCCTGCAAATCCACGGATATCTGCAGATATCCACAGATAATTTTTGCGGATCAGATGCGGATACACATTACTGGAACTGCCGGCACAGCGAGCTGAAGAATCAGAGAGGGCAGTGCAGAACAGGGAAGAAAATTGGCAGCATGTGACCTCCAGAAGAAGAATGAGGAGAACCCACGTACCCCTGTGCAGATGGAGGTAAGAAACCGTTTTCAGGCTCTCTGCACAGGTACTACTGCGGAGAAGGATTTGGAAGAGCCCTCTGAGGGAAGGGATCAGAAGGAGACCCCATCGGCCGGAAGGCCTAGGATGCATTGTCCTGGGGATGGGGATTCATTGACCACCCCCCCCAAGAAGAGGAGACGGGTGGGTGGTCGAGGACTCCCTCCTAAGCGGGACGGAGTCATCCATCTGTCATCCAGACCGGGAAACTCGAGAAGCGCGCTGCTTGCCTGGAGCTAGAATTCACAATGTGACGGAGTGTCTGCCGAGACCTATCAACCCCTCAGACTGCTACCCCTTCCTACTTCTCCACGTGGGCACCAATGATACTGCCAAGAATGATCTTGAGCGGGTCACTGCAGACTACGTGGCTCTGAGAAGAAGGATAAAGGAGTTTGAGGCGCAAGTCGTGTTCTCGTCCATCCTCCCTGTTGAAGGAAAAGGCCCAGGTAGGGACCGTCGAATTGTGGAGGTAAATGCGTGGTTACGCAGGTGGAGTCGGAGAGAAGGCTTTGGATTCTTTGACCATGGGATGTTGTTCCAGGAAGAAGGATTATTAGGAAGAGATGTGATCCACCTAACGAAGAGAGGGAAGAGCATCTTTGCAGGCAGGCTTGCTAACCTAGAGAGGAGGGCTTTAAACTAGGTTCGCCAGGGGATGGTGACCTAAGCCCGGAGGTAAGTGGGATACCGGGAGGAAACACAAGAGGAGGGTGCAACAGGGGAGGCCTCCTGATTCACACTGAGAAAGTAGGGCAATCGTCTAGTTATCTTAGGTGCCTGTACACGAACACAAGAAGCCTGGGAAACAAGCAGAAGAACTGTAAGTCCTGGCACAGTCAAGGAACTATGATGTGATTGTAATAACAGAGACTTGGTGGGGTAACTCACGTGAATGGAGCACTATCATGGATGGATATAAACTGTTCAGGAAGGACAGGCGGGGGAGAAAAGGTGGAGGAGTTGCACTGTATGTAAGGGAGCAGTATGATTGCTCAGAGCTCCAGAGTCTTTGGGTTAAGTTTAGAGGCGAGAGCAGCAAGGGTGATGTCGTGGTGGGCATCTGCTATAGACCACCAGACCAGGAGGATGAGTAGACGAGGCTTTCTTTGGACACCTAACAGAAGTTTCCAGATCACAGGCCCTGGTTCTCATGGGGGACTTCAATCACCCTGACATCTGCTGGGAGAGCAATACAGTGGTGCACAGACAATCCAGGAAGTTTTTGGAGAGTGTTGGGGACAACTTCCTGGTTAAGTGCTGGAGGAACCGACTAGGGGCCGTGCTCCTCTTGACCTGCTGCTCACAAACCGGGAAGAATTGGTAGGGGAAGTAGAAGTGGATGGCAACCTAGGCAGCAGTGGCCATGAGATGGTCGAGTTCAGGATCCTGACAAAAGGAAGAAAGGAGAGCAGCAGAATACAGACCTTGGACTTCAGAAAAGCAGACTTTGACTCCCTCGGAGAACTGATGGGCAGGATCCCCTGGGAGGCTAATATGAGGGGGAAAGGAGTCCAGGAGAGCTGGCTGTATTTTAAAGAAGCCTTATTGAGGGTGCAGGAACAAACCATCCCAATGTGCAGAAAGAATAGCAAATATGGCAGGCGACCAGCTTGGCTTAACAGAGAAATCTTCAGTGAGCATAAACACAAAAAGGAAGCTTACAAGAAGTGGAAATTTGGACAGATGACTAGGGAAGAGTATAAAAATATTGCTTGAGCATGCAGGGATGTAATCAGGAAGGCCAAGGCACAATTGGAGTTGCAGCTAGCAAGGGATGTGAAGGGTAACAAGAAGGGTTTCTTCAGGTATGTTAGCAACAAGAAGAAGATCAGGGAAAGTGTGGGACCCTCACTGAATGGGGGAGGCAACCTAGTGACAGAGGATGTGGAAAAAGCTGAAGTACTCAATGCTTTTTTTGCTTCGGTCTTCACAGACAAGGTCAGCTCCCAGACGGCTGCACTGGGCAGCACAGTATGGGGAGGAGGTGAGCAGCTCTCAGTGGTGAAAGAACAGGTTAAGGACTATTTAGAAAAACTGGACGAGCACAAGTCCATGGGGCCGGATGCGCTGCATCCGAGGGTGCTGAAGGAGTTGGCTGATGTGATTGCAGAGCCATTGGCCATTATCTTTGAAAACTCCTGGCGATCGGGGGAGGTCCCGGACGATTGGAAAAAGGCAAATATAGTGCCCATCTTTAAAAAAGGGAAGAAGAAGAACCCGGAGAACTGCAGACCGGTCAGCCTCACATCAGTCCCCGGAAAAATCATGGAGCAGGTCCTCAAGGAATCCATTTTGAAGCACTTTGAGAAGAGAAAGGTGATCAGGAACAGTCAACATGGATTCACCAAGGGCACGTCATGCCTGACCAACCTGATTGCCTTCTATGATGACATAACTGGCTCTGTGAGTATGGGGAAAGCGGTGGACTTGATGTATATTGACTTCAGCAAAGCTTTTGATATGGTCTCAAACAGTATTCTTGCCAACAAGTTAAAAAAGTATGGATTGGAGGAATGGACTATAAAGTGGATAGAAAGCTGGCTAGATTGTCGGGCTCAACGGGTAGTGATCAATGGCTCGATGTCTAGTTGGCAGCTGGTATCAAGTGGAGTGCCCCAGGGGTCTGTCCTGGGGCCGGTTTTGTTCAATATCTTCATTAATGATCTGGAGGATGGCGTGGACTGAACCCTCAGCAAGTTCGCAGATAACACTAAGCTGTGGAGAGAAGTAGATATGGTGGAGGGTAGGGATAGGGTCCAGAGTGACCAACACAAATTGGAGGATTGGGCCAAAAGAAATCTGATGAGGTTCAACAAGGACAAGTGCAGAGTCCTGCACTTAGGACGGAAGAATCCCATGCACCGCTACAGGCTGGGGACCAACTGGCTAGGCAGCAGTTCTGCAGCAAAGGACCTAGGGGTTACAGTGGACGAGAAGCTGGATATGAGTCAACAGTGTGCCCTTGCTGCCAAGAAGGCTAATGGCATATTGGGCTGTATTAGTAGGAGCATTGCCAGCAGATCGAGGGAAGTGATTATTCCCCTCTGTTCAGCATTGGTGAAGCCACATCTCGAGTACTGTGTCCAGTTTTGGGCCCCTCACTACAGAAGAGATGTGGACAAATTGGAGAGAGTCCAGCGGAGGGCAATTAAATTGATTAGGGGGCTGGGGAATATGACTTATGGGGAGAGGCTGAGGGAAATTGACTTATTTAGTCTGCAGAAGAGAAGAGTGGGGGGGGGGGGGATTTGATAGCAGCCTTCAAGAACCTGAAGGGGGGGTTCCAAAGAGGATGGAGCTCAGCTGTTCTCAGTGGTACCAGATGACAGAACAAGGAGCAATGGTCTCAAGGTGCAGTGGGGAAGGTCTAGGTTAGAGATTAGGAAACACTATTTCACTAGGAGGATGGTGAAGCACTAGAATGGGTTACCTAGGGAGGTGGTGGAATCTCCATCCTGAGAGGTTTTAAGGCCCTGACAGATTTTTTTTGCCCCAAATCGTCCCCTCAAGGATTGAACTCACAACCCTGGGTTTAGCAGGCCAATGCTCAAACCCCTGNCTGAGAAGAAGGATAAAGGAGTTTGAGGCGCAAGTCGTGTTCTCGTCCATCCTCCCTGTGGAAGGAAAAGGCCCAGATAGGGACCGTCGAATTGTGGAGGTAAATGCGTGGTTACGCAGGTGGTGTCGGAGAGAAGGCTTTGGATTCTTTGACCATGGGATGTTGTTCCAGGAAGAAGGATTGTTAGGAAGAGACGGGCTCCACCTAACGAAGAGAGGGAAGAGGATCTTCGCAGGCAGGCTTGCTAACCTAGTGAGGAAGGCTTTAAACTAAGTTTGCCGGGGGATGGTGACCTAAGCCCGGAGGTAAGTGGGATACCGGGAGGAAACACAAGAGGAGGGTACAACAGGAGAGGCCTCCTGATTCACACTGAGAAAGCAGGGCAATCGTCTAGTTATCTTAGGTGCCTGTACACGAACGCAAGAAGCCTGGGAAACAAGCAGTAGAATTGTAAGTCCTGGCACAGTCAAGGAACTATGATATGATTGTAATAACAGAGACTTGGTGGGGTAACTCACGTGAATGGAGCACTGTCATGGATGGATATAAACTGTTCAGGAAGGACAGGCGGGGGAGAAAAGGTGGAGGAGTTGCACTGTATGTAAGGGAGAAGTATGATTGCTCAGAGCTCCAGAGTCTTTGGGTTAAGTTTAGAAGTGTGAGCAACAAGGGTGATGTTGTGGTGGGCATCTGCTATAGACCACCAGACCAGGAGGATGAGGTAGACGAGGCTTTCTTTGGACACCTAACAGAAGTTTCCAGATCACAGGCCCTGGTTCTCATGGGGGACTTCAATCACCCCGATATCTGCTGGGAGAGCAATACAGCAGTGCACAGACAATCCAGGAAGTTTTTGGAGAGTGTTGGGGACAACTTCCTGGTGCAAGTGCTGGAGGAACCAACTAGGGGCCGTGCTTCTCTTGACCTGCTGCTCACAAACAGGGAAGAATTGGTAGGGGAAGTAGAAGTGGGTGGCAACCTAGGCAGCAGTGGCCATGAGGTGGTCGAGTTCAGGATCCTGACAAAAGGAAGAAAGGAGAGCAGCAGAATACAGACCTTGGACTTCAGAAAAACAGACGTTGACTCCCTCAGGGAACTGATGGGCAGGATCCCCTGGGAGGCTAATATGAGGGGAAAAGGAGTCTAGGAGAGCTGGCTGTATTTTAAAGAATCCTTATTGAGGGTGCAGGAACAAACCATCCCGATGTGCAGAAAGAATAGCAAATATGGCAGGCAACCAGCTTGGCTTAACAGAGAAATCTTCAGTGAGCATAAACACAAAAAGGATGCTTACAAGAAGTGGAAATTTGGACAGATGACTAGGGAGAAGTATAAAAATATTGCTCGAGCATGCAGGGGTGTAATCAGGAAGGCCAAGGCACAATTGGAGTTGCAGCTAGCAAGGGATGTGAAGGATAACAAGAAGGGTTTCTTCAGGTATGTTAGCAACAAGAAGAAGGTCAGGGAAAGTGTGGGACCCTTACTGAATGCGGGAGGCAACCTAGTGACCGATGATGTGGAAAAAGCTGAAGTACTCAATGCTTTTTTTTTGCTTCGGTCTTCACAGACAAGGTCAGCTCCCAGACTGCTGCACTGGGCAGCACAGTATGGGGAGGAGATGAGCAGCCCTCAGTGGTGAAAGAACAGGTTAAGGACTATTTAGAAAAGCTGGACATGCACAAGTCCATGGATCCAGATCTAATGCATCCGAGGGTGCTGAGGGAGTTGGCTGATGTGATTGCAGAGCCATTGGCCATTAACTTTGAAAACTCCTGGCGATCGGGGGAGGTCCCAAACATTTGGAAAAAGGCAAATATAGTGCCCATCTTTAAAAAAGCGAAGAAGAAGAACCCGGAGAACTGCAGACCGGTCAGCCTCATATCAGTCCCCGGAAAAATCATGGAACAGGTCCTCAAGGAATCCATTTTGAAGCACTTTGAGAAGAGGAAGGTGATCAGGAACAGTCAACATGGATTCGCCAAGGGCAAGTCATGCCTGACCAACCTGATTGCCTTCTATGAGGAGATAACTGGGTCTGTGGGTATGGGGAAAGTGGTGGACTTGATGTATCTTGACTTCAGCAAAGCTTTTGATATGGTCTCAAACAGTATTCTTGCCAACAAGTTAAAAAAGTATGGATTGGATGAATGGACTATAAGGTGGATAGAAAGCTGGCTAGATCGTCGGGCTCAACGGGTAGTGATCAATGGCTCGATGTCTAGTTGGCAGCCGGTATCAAGTGGAGTGCCCCAGGGGTCTGTCTTGGGGCCGGTTTTGTTCAATATCTTCATTAATGATCTGGAGGATGGCGTGGACTGAACCCTCAGCAAGTTCGCAGATAACACTAAGCTGCGGAGAGAGCTAGATACGGTGGAGGGTAGGGATAGGGTCCAGAGTGACCTAGACAAATTGGAGGATTGGGCCAAAATAAATCTGAGGAGGTTCAACGAGGACAAGTGCAGAGTCCTGCACTTAGGACGGAAGAATCCCATGTACCGCTACAGGCTGGGGACCGACTGGCTAAGCCACAGTTCTGCAGCAAAGGACCTAGGGGTTACAGTGGACGAGAAGCTGGATATGAGTCAGCAGTGTGGCCTTGTTGCCAAGAAGGCTAATGGCATATTGGGCTGTATTAGTAGGAGCATTGCCAGCAGATCGAGGGAAGTGATTATTCCTCTCTGTTCAGCATTGGTGAAGCCACATCTGGAGTACTGTGTCCAGTTTTGGGCCCCCCACTACAGAAGGGATGTGGACAAATTGGAGAGAGTCCAGCGGAGGGCAACGAAAATGATTAGGGGGCTGGGGAATATGACTTATGGAAAGAGGCTGAGGGAAATTGACTTATTTAGTCTGCAGAAGAGAAGGGGGGGGGAATTTGATAGCCTTCAAGAACCTGAATGGGGGGTTTGAAAGAGGATGGATCTAGACTGTTCTCAGTGGTACCAGATGACAGAACAAGGAGCAATGGTCTCAAGTTGCAGTGGGGGAGATTTAGGTTGGATATTAGGAAACACTGTTTCACTAGGAGGGTGGTGAAGCACTGGAATGGGTTACCGAGGAAGGTGGTAGAATCTCCATCCTTAGAGGTTTTAAGGCCCTGACAGATTTTTTTTGCCCCAAATCATCCCTTCAAGGATTGAACTCACAACCCTGGGTTTAGCAGGCCAATGCTCAAACCACTGAGCTATCCCTCCCCCCTCTGATTTGAGCAGTGTGGTGGGGGCACCCTGTTTGCTAAACTGTCCCCAAACTCCACCCACGAACCCCACTCAGTCCAGACCCCTTGGGCAGGACAGGAATTTACCCAGGAATAAATCGCACTGGATGTCAGAGTAGCCACTTCCCACTGACTTTTTCCTAATAAAGGCATTTCATGCTATTTGAGAGACTTCCAGCCCAGGGTTAATCCCCGACTCACCGAGGGGCTGAGCCCCACGGTCCCAGCGCGTTCCATGGGAGCTACAGGAGCTCAGCACTTCTATGAAACCCAGACGCCCACCTGTGACAGTTCCCATCCTGGCCAACCACAGAGCTCGGCCCAGGGACCATGAATGACTGAAGCTTGTGGTAACCAGCCAGGCTCTCAAGCGGAGAGTTGTGACAGACCCACAGCCGAGGGGGAGTCAATTCTTTTTTGTCAAGGTCCAAATTTCTTGCTCAAGGTAGAGTCACGGTCCAGACTCCAGAGAAAATTATTTTAAAAATAATGACAATAATAATGAGTAAATAAAAATATTTTGAGGTTCAAAACCGTCTGGCGGTTCCAATTTGGCCCACAGTCTGCCTATTGACTGCCCCTGCCCTTATCCTCTGCAAATGGGGGGGGGGGGAGGGGGGATGTGTCCTACACCCGGACCAGGTAGTTACATACACACATATCAAAAACAGGTGCATGGGGAGCCGAAATGGCTTCCTTCACGGTCTCCCTCCCACATCAGGCCAGACATAGTTTGGTCTGGTCCTGAATGACGTTATTTCATGCCACTATCAGGTATTTTGAAATGGCCTCAGGGTTTGGGGCTGGACTCCAGTCGCTGCTTGGCAGGTCGAGGGATGCTAACCAGCGCTTGCTGTGATAATCCCCCGGGACAGGTTGCATTGTGACTCCGTCTCTGGAACCGCTCCGGCATGTTTTAATCATTCCATTATGGAAGAACCAGACCTTGGCAGCTGCCGGCATCTCATTTTCAGCCAGCTTCTCATTTGTGTTTTTCTGTCAAAGGGTCTTGAAAAGACTCAATAATCAGCTGCCCTTTACCTTCCTCGTGGTTTAAATCCACATTTCAGTCTGCTTTTAAAATCCAGCATACAGAAGCAGAGAAACTGGATTTGCACTAGTACAGCCTTATTGATTGCCAGGGCTGCCAAGCTCCCTACCGTGGAAATGGAAGCCTGGACGCCCTGAGAGCCATGGCTCCGAACAGGGCTTGGCTCCGCAGGAGAGAGCCTGGACGCCCTGAGAGCCCCGAACTGAGATGGGGCCCGGAGGGACCTGGGAGCCTGGAAGTCCTGAAACGGTCTTCCAGGGTGTGTGGTGTCAAGGCAGCCCCACCATGTGGACTACTAGAGCTGAGACTCCCAAAGCTTCCAGACTGGCAAGCTAACTGTCTCCTCAGGGAGCCAACTGGAGCCTGTCCCCACTTCAGGAAGCTGCCAGAGCCATTCCCCACTGCAGTGAAAGATTCTGGCAGTGGGGAGGCAGCAGAGACTTTCACTGATCCATGTAGCTACACGTGGCAGTGTGGACGCAGTTTGCTTTTCACTGTGGCATGGAACTACACGTACACTACACACTCCCGCCAGTGCTGTGCAGTGTAGAGGCACCTTAAAAGGTGACATTTTCCATGAGCAAGAAATCCCACATTTCAGTCAACTCTAATCAAAATGCTTTGTTTCAATATGGTAAAAAAAAACACCATGGTGTTTAATATTGCTTTGACTTTTATATTTTTGTAGATATTATATTTAATATTTTATATTCTATTATCATGTTTCNCCCAACATGGTGTTTAATATTGTTTTGACTTTTATATTTTTGTAGATATTATATTTAATATTTTATATTCTATTATCATGTTTCAACACTGTCAGCATGTGGAAGACGCTTTTCAAAATATTGGCCTTGACCTCTCTGTGCCTCAGTGTCCTTCATCTGTAAAATGGGTCTAGTGAAACTTCCCTACTTCCCTGCAGGTTTAAATCATTTATATCTTCAAAGTGCTTTGACAACCTCACATAAAAGCAGAGCTGCATGAGCCTCTTCTTCTGGTTTCATCTCATACGGGAGCTAACCCCCATTTTGTTTTCGGTTTGAGTGAACTGAAAATCTTACAGCCAGACGGCTAAAACCGCCCCATTTCACCAGGTTTGGGGCCAAAATCAAGCAAAGGCATAGAATCCCATCATGGTTTCCACCTGGATCAGCTCCCCCAGGCTTGCTTTAATCGTGGGCGGGTTTGTTTCATCCTAGCCCAGTTCCCCCCCCCCCGAGTTTCTAATGGAACCTGAGATCTGGTGAATTTCATCTCGGATTCAGGTCTCAGCACAGAAGTTTCATATTGCTCTGCTGCTAAGTGTCTGGTTTTTCCAGATGGCATTTGATGCTATTGATTAGAGCTGGCTGAATATGAATATTCACCACTGAGTTCGCTCTTTGCTGGGCAGCAAATGGACCCCGATTTCTCTGAATCTAGAGGTGAAGATTCACTGAATTGTTTACACAAACAGATTTCATCCACGGCATCGTTCATGACCTGTTTGGTTCAGCTCCCAACGATCTGTGGGGCATGACTGGTCACTTGAGTCACATGGTGTCATTTCTCCTCCCTGGCCCCTTGACTTGCCGGACGGCATTTCAGCCTTGCTAAAATCCAGGAGACTTTGGGGATCTGTGAACATTTTCATGGATGCCCAGCAGCTCCCCATGAGCCACTTGGAACCAAACTGAGTGTTAATCTACTAAGCCAGTCTTCGTTAAAAATTGAACCAGTTCTGCTATGGCTCATGAGATTCAGCCACACGTCTACTGGCAGTGGTATGTCAGCCTGGCTGGCCGATTGCAACGTCCTGGCTTGAGGAGTTGTCTGGTGGTGAGTGTTCCCCTGGAGTGCAGTTCTCAGACGATGGCCTCTGGACTGAGCGGCTGGTAGAAATGCAATGACACATTCTGAGTCCCAGCTACCGCTTGGCAGAATGCACTGCGTGGTCAGGACGCTCTGCGGAGATACAGTCTAAGTCACATCAAGGTTCGGCCTTAGACGCAGCCCGGCCAGCTGATTGCAATTCCCTTTCCTTGGGAGCCCCGGACTCTGTGATTTATGGGTTGTAGTTTGTAGAGAAATTGGCGGCTCACAGTGCTCGCAGATAATTGCGCTTTTGCAGCTGATGCGGCCGTTTTTAGAAGCCTGTTCCTGCAGCCGTTGGAGTCAGGGACAAAACTCTCATTAACTTTTATAGGAGCAGGACGGATGCTGAGGCCCCAAGCCCTTAAGCATGTGCATAATTTTAAGCACAGGAATAGTTCCATGGTGAGTGAACCAACTGCCCCCAGGCATACAGAGGCAGGATTAGAAATCAGCAGCTCCAAGCTCCCGGCCCTCGGGACCAGACGTCCTGTTTTCAAAGGGACAGTCCCGTATTTAGGCTCTCCTGCAGGTGTCCCGACTTTTTCTTAAAAACGGGCAAACTGTCCCGTATTTTCTGTCTCCCCCACATCAGTACGGGCAGGTCCTGCTGCTGGCCGGATCCCTGCTCGCCAGCCGCCCGCCCACCAGCGGTGAATGGTGGGGTCCAGTGGCCGACAATGGGGGTGGGGGTGCCAGGCTGGTGGCAAGGCGAAGGGCTGGCCGCTCCCCCTGCTGATCTATCAGTGCAGCCCCCACTGCCTGCCGGCTCTCTGCCAGCAGGGCCTCACTCCCCCGTCCCGTTTCCGACCGGCACTGGCTGCGCACCGTGAGCTGCGGTGGCGGGTGAGTGCGGGCAGGTGCCAGGCGACAGCTGGTTATGTGTCGCCTCTGCTGCCCTTTACATGTTCCCCATCTCGCCGTCCTCTTCCTGCTTTGCCCCTTCCCCCCCCCCCCCCCAGCCCCGCTGCTCTCCCATCTCCCCCCCAGCGGCGCGCGTCCCGCTCCCAGCGCTGTGCGGCAAAGCAGCCCCTGGTCGGAGTGCTCAGCTCACCAACAGCCTGGCCAGCAGGCGCCTTCCTTCCCCCACTGCCTCTGGCTGGGCCGGTGCCCTGGGAAAGCCCAAGACCCTCTGGGGGCAAACCCGGCATGTGCCAAAGCCCCACACAGCTCCACAGCAGCCCCCCGGGCAGGGGCTTAGCACCCTCTTCACCCCTCCACCCACCAGCGCGGGGCTGCTCCGTCCCCTGCTCAGCCACCGCTCTGGCCGGGTTCGCTGAAGCCCCTGCAGTCAGGTTCCCTGGGCCCTGGTGAGTCTTGCCCACATGCTCAGGGTTTAACTGATCGTCATATTTGGGGTCGGGAAGGAATTTTCCTCCAGGGCAGATTGGCAGAGGCCCTGGAGGTTTTTCACCTTCCTCTGCAGCGTGGGGCACGGGTCACTTGCTGGAGGATTCTCTGCAACTTGAGGTCTTTAAACCACGATTTGAGGACTTCAATAACTCAGGCATAGGTTAGGGGTTTGTTACAGGAGTGGGTGGGTGAGATTCTGTGGCCTGCATTGTGCAGGAGGTCAGACTACATGATCATAATGGTCCCTTCTGACCTTAAAGTCTATGAGTCTATGAGTCAATGCATCCTAGGGCTTAACCCCTTCCTGCCTGCGCTGTAGCCAGGGGACAGGAGGCGGCTGGGTTATGTCGGTGGCCAGCCTGGAGGTGTTAGCTGCCTTTCGACACAGTGTGGGCAGGAAGGGACAAGCTGCTTCCAGCCCCGGGCGGGTGGGCGGGGGAAGAGATGAGCTCTGCAAAGACAGGCCAGGTCATTCCTTTCCCCCACCTCCCCTGTGGCGGGAAGCAGCTCTCGTCCCTCCCCTCCCGCACATGCAGAAAGGCTGCTGCTGGCCCCGTTCTGGTGTGAACCCTGGCAGAAATCTGGGGAGGGGGACATGTGACCCTGCGTGTCCCCGTCCCCCCCCCATGTGTTGCCTCGGGAAGATGTGGCGCCCGGTACCAGGAGAGGCGGGTCTGTCCCGGGGGCCCAGCCAGGCATGGAGGGTGGAGAGTGCCAGGCAGTTAGGGTCAGGTCAGGTCAGTCACCCCCCTGCCCCCATGTTAGAGGTGTATGGGAATATGTGTGCGTCACCTCTCCCCGTGTATGGGGGGCGGGGGGGTAACAGATCCACCACCTGCAGAGGGAGGAGGCACCAAGGAATTCGAGACTGGCCTGGCTCCGAGGAATCTCTCACAAGACAGAGCAAACTGCCGAAGGAGGCAACACCCAAGGGCCAAGCTAGGCTGGGAGCTCAGGACAGTCCTCAGTTAACCGCTCATGCGGCACAAAGCAGCACCACCAGTGGAGACGACAATGCCCGGTACGGAGGGGCTACGCACGGGTAGCGCGGGAGGGGAACACGACGAATGGCGACACCTGTCCCACTAGCATTATGCTAGTGCCTAGAGCCCCTGAGATCAGGGCCGCCTCCTGCTAGGCGCTGGACAGACCCATTGCAAGAGATGGTCCCTGCCCAAAAGAGCTTCCAATCTAAACCCTTAGCTAGACCGGGCTTTACCCACACCAGTCTAGTGTCCCTCCAGTGCGGATGCTGCTGTGCCACTATAACGGTGCGTACATTGGTATGCGGAAGGGGGATTCCAGGATAAGGCACTTTGATGCCAGAGTAACTGAGTCCACGCCAGGGTTGCACCAATGCAATGTACCAGGGAAAGTAACACGTCCCGACCCTGCGTTAGTGACCCTGGGATAAAAGCCGTGCAGACAAGACAGGCAAAAGGCAGGAGGGGAACCAGGCCCAGGGAGAGGAAGGGATGTGCCAAAGGTCACCCAGGATGACCGTGTCTGAACCCTAAAGCCTTAAAGATAAGAAGGTAAATAAAAAGAATCCAACTACATGTAACCTTTGGGTGGGCTACAGTTCACTTCATTTCCCATCTCCAGTGCTTTAAAAAACCCAACTCCCCTAGAAAGTAGCTGGAGACCCAGAGTTCGGTCTGTAGGGGTTTTCAGCAAGGATTGCACAGGGTCAGCCTCCCCACATCCAAGTCCCAAAAGGAACAAAAGAAATTAATTAAATTTAATAACTTTATAAAATCTTATGATAGAGAAACAAATAATCATATAATTTTTACAGCAGGACATGGCTATGTTATAATCCACAGACATTATCTTCACAGTTCTACAGAAACACAAATAAAGAAAACAAATGAAAATCTGAACAGTTCAGTCCCCACAGAAACACAGTGAGAAGAAACTGAAAGTCCCCAAAAGCTTAGGTTTAGTCTCAGAGTCTCTGATCACCAAATCTGGACAATCTGCTGAGTCTAAAACAACATCTTCCCTCCCCTTGCTTGTAGGGATCTTCAGTTGGATCCAGGCAGACTCTTCCTCTGCTGGCATCCCTGCTAGCCAGCCAGCGAACTGATTAACCCACCACTCAGTCACGTGTACAATTTCAAGAAAACCCTGTTACACGACAATACAAAACTGAGAAGAATAAACTAGAAATGACTCTTTCCCCATTACTGCAGTTAAAGAAAAGTTGGTGACTCAGACTAGGAACAGTTTGGCTAAAATCAAAACCACATTCAAAGCATGCAATTAAAATAGAAGAAGTCATTTTTTCCCTCCCAATTTCCCCTGGCTGTAATTAGCATTGCCCAGGCTTCCCTGTTAGAGGGTTAACAATAGCACTCACCTGCTGCAAAATGCTTCAGCGTTCGGGACAGCAGCCGGCTTCCTGCTCCTGAGTTCAGCTTCTCCCGACTCACCCAGGGCACGTGGCCCCCTGCAAAGCACCTGCCCTGACTGCTACCCTCCTGGAGTCTGATCTCAGCTACAGGGAACCTAGTGGAGCAGACCCAGATCTACTACACCCGATTCCAGAAACTTCTGGCTGTGGAGTGCTTAATCTGCCTAGCAACAATGACCCAGACACAGCTCACTCCTACCTCCCCCCAATGGGGATCTTAAAGAGATATCTCCCTATTAGGCACATGGGTTACAGACGCAGGATTTCTTTTCAAACGGGGCTGAGTCAACTTGATGTTAATTGGAACGTTTGTACTGCCCAGCTCTGATTAATATATGGAGATATACCTATCTCATAGAACTGGAAGGGACCCTGAAAGGTCATTGAGTCCAGTCCCCTGCCTTCACTAGCAGGACCAAGTACTGATTTTTGCCCCAGATCCCTAAGTGGCCTCCTTGATCACCGGTGAACTCCCTTGAATACGAGTATTCAGCATAGGGAAATATGGCCAGCCTAGCTTGTGATGTTCTGGCTTCCAGAATTGTAGTGCAAATCCAGCGGAAGTCCGGGGGTGCTCGGCACCCTTCGAAGAACAGGTCCTAGGGGTATATCTAAAAATACAGGGAGCACCTCACCGCTCGTAAACACCCCCCCCCCGAACAGGGCCGGCGCTCCCTTTAGGCGACCTAGGCGGTCGCCTAGGGCGCTGCTATTTTGGGGGCGCCTGCGCCCCCGCCGCCCGTACAAATTTGGGGGCGGGACCTTCCGCCGCCGCTGTTGGGGGCGGGATTTCGGGGGCGGGACCTTCCGCCGCCTAGGGCGCCGGCAAAGCTGGCGCCGCTACTGCCCCCGAAGCCCCAAACCAACACCGGGCATCTCTAACCACTCCTCTTCCAGCTCTTCTCATGGGAGTCCCACTCCATTGCCCCCTAGCAGGGATCCCTCTGGGGACCCCTGTAAGTTTCCTGTCCCAGTAGATAACGTTCCAGCTCTGAGGGATTCGTCTCAGCTGCACCTGCCCACTTCCCCGGAGAGCTCAGAAGGGCGGAAGTTCTCTCTGGAGAGCATGGCAAGCAGCCGGGGCATCCTGCTTTTACGCTGCGTTTCTCACTGGCGTCTGCGTCGGCTGAATGAATATTGTGCCAAGACAGGATTGGACCGGAATTGCCGGAGCTGAGATCAGGGACCCCAGTGCTGGGTGCTGGGCAGGCACAGAGTGAGAGCCGATCCCGGCACCAGTCTAGAGGGGCCTGGCAGACAAGGAAGCGTTATTACCCTGCTTTGGCAGTGGGTAGCTGAGGCACGGAGTGTTTCTCTGGCCTGTGTTATAGAAACTTCCATAGAATCGTAGAACTGGAAGGGACCTCGCGAGGTCATCTAGTCCAGTCCCCTGCACTCATGGCAGAACTAAGGATTATCTAGACCATCCCTGACAGGTGTTTGTCTAACCTGCTCTTAAAAATCATAGAATCATAGAATATCAGGGTTGAAGGGACCTCAGGAAGTATCTAGTCCAACCCCCTGCTCAAAGNGAGCTCTGCAAAGACAGGCCAGGTCATTCCTTTCCCCCACCTCCCCTGTGGCGGGAAGCAGCTCTCGTCCCTCCCCTCCCGCACATGCAGAAAGGCTGCTGCTGGCCCCGTTCTGGTGTGAACCCTGGCAGAAATCTGGGGAGGGGGACATGTGACCCTGCGTGTCCCCGTCCCCCCCCCATGTGTTGCCTCGGGAAGATGTGGCGCCCGGTACCAGGAGAGGCGGGTCTGTCCCGGGGGCCCAGCCAGGCATGGAGGGTGGAGAGTGCCAGGCAGTTAGGGTCAGGTCAGGTCAGTCACCCCCCTGCCCCCATGTTAGAGGTGTATGGGAATATGTGTGCGTCACCTCTCCCCGTGTATGGGGGGCGGGGGGGTAACAGATCCACCACCTGCAGAGGGAGGAGGCACCAAGGAATTCGAGACTGGCCTGGCTCCGAGGAATCTCTCACAAGACAGAGCAAACTGCCGAAGGAGGCAACACCCAAGGGCCAAGCTAGGCTGGGAGCTCAGGACAGTCCTCAGTTAACCGCTCATGCAGCACAAAGCAGCAGCACCAGCGGAGACGACAATGCCCGGTACGGAGGGGCTACGCACGGGTAGCGCGGGAGGGGAACGCGACGAATGGCGACACCTGTCCCACTAGCATTATGCTAGTGCCTAGAGCCCCTGAGATCAGGGCCGCCTCCTGCTAGGCGCTGGACAGACCCATTGCAAGAGATGGTCCCTGCCCAAAAGAGCTTCCAATCTAAACCCTTAGCTAGACCGGGCTTTACCCACACCAGTCTAGTGTCCCTCCAGTGCGGATGCTGCTGTGCCACTATAACGGTGCGTACATTGGTATGCGGAAGGGGGATTCCAGGATAAGGCACTTTGATGCCAGAGTAACTGAGTCCACGCCAGGGTTGCACCAATGCAATGTACCAGGGAAAGTAACACGTCCCGACCCTGCGTTAGTGACCCTGGGATAAAAGCCGTGCAGACAAGACAGGCAAAAGGCAGGAGGGGAACCAGGCCCAGGGAGAGGAAGGGATGTGCCAAAGGTCACCCAGGATGACCGTGTCTGAACCCTAAAGCCTTAAAGATAAGAAGGTAAATAAAAAGAATCCAACTACATGTAACCTTTGGGTGGGCTACAGTTCACTTCATTTCCCATCTCCAGTGCTTTAAAAAACCCAACTCCCCTAGAAAGTAGCTGGAGACCCAGAGTTCGGTCTGTAGGGGTTTTCAGCAAGGATTGCACAGGGTCAGCCTCCCCACATCCAAGTCCCAAAAGGAACAAAAGAAATTAATTAAATTTAATAACTTTATAAAATCTTATGATAGAGAAACAAATAATCATATAATTTTTACAGCAGGACATGGCTATGTTATAATCCACAGACATTATCTTCACAGTTCTACAGAAACACAAATAAAGAAAACAAATGAAAATCTGAACAGTTCAGTCCCCACAGAAACACAGTGAGAAGAAACTGAAAGTCCCCAAAAGCTTAGGTTTAGTCTCAGAGTCTCTGATCACCAAATCTGGACAATCTGCTGAGTCTAAAACAACATCTTCCCTCCCCTTGCTTGTAGGGATCTTCAGTTGGATCCAGGCAGACTCTTCCTCTGCTGGCATCCCTGCTAGCCAGCCAGCGAACTGATTAACCCACCACTCAGTCACGTGTACAATTTCAAGAAAACCCTGTTACACGACAATACAAAACTGAGAAGAATAAACTAGAAATGACTCTTTCCCCATTACTGCAGTTAAAGAAAAGTTGGTGACTCAGACTAGGAACAGTTTGGCTAAAATCAAAACCACATTCAAAGCATGCAATTAAAATAGAAGAAGTCATTTTTTCCCTCCCAATTTCCCCTGGCTGTAATTAGCATTGCCCAGGCTTCCCTGTTAGAGGGTTAACAATAGCACTCACCTGCTGCAAAATGCTTCAGCGTTTGGGACAGCAGCCGGCTTCCTGCTCCTGAGTTCAGCTTCTCCCGACTCACCCAGGGCACGTGGCCCCCTGCAAAGCACCTGCCCTGACTGCTACCCTCCTGGAGTCTGATCTCAGCTACAGGGAACCTAGTGGAGCAGACCCAGATCTACTACACCCGATTCCAGAAACTTCTGGCTGTGGAGTGCTTAATCTGCCTAGCAACAATGTCCCAGACACAGCTCACTCCTACCTCCCCCCAATGGGGCTCTTAAAGAGATATCTCCCTATTAGGCACATGGGTTACAGACGCAGGATTTCTTTTCAAACGGGGCTGAGTCAACTTGATGTTAATTGGAACGTTTGTACTGCCCAGCTCTGATTAATATATGGAGATATACCTATCTCATAGAACTGGAAGGGACCCTGAAAGGTCATTGAGTCCAGTCCCCTGCCTTCACTAGCAGGACCAAGTACTGATTTTTGCCCCAGATCCCTAAGTGGCCTCCTTGATCACCGGTGAACTCCCTTGAATACGAGTATTCAGCATAGGGAAATATGGCCAGCCTAGCTTGTGATGTTCTGGCTTCCAGAATTGTAGTGCAAATCCAGCGGAAGTCCGGGGGTGCTCGGCACCCTTCGAAGAACAGGTCCTAGGGGTATATCTAAAAATACAGGGAGCACCTCACCGCTCGTAAACACCCCCCCCCCGAACAGGGCCGGCGCTCCCTTTAGGCGACCTAGGCGGTCGCCTAGGGCGCTGCTATTTTGGGGGCGCCTGCGCCCCCGCCGCCCGTAAAAATTTGGGGGCGGGACCTTCCGCCGCCGCTGTTGGGGGCGGGATTTCGGGGGCGGGACCTTCCGCCGCCTAGGGCGCCGGCAAAGCTGGCGCCGCTACTGCCCCCGAAGCCCCAAACCAACACCGGGCATCTCTAACCACTCCTCTTCCAGCTCTTCTCATGGGAGTCCCACTCCATTGCCCCCTAGCAGGGATCCCTCTGGGGACCCCTGTAAGTTTCCTGTCCCAGTAGATAACGTTCCAGCTCTGAGGGATTCGTCTCAGCTGCACCTGCCCACTTCCCCGGAGAGCTCAGAAGGGCGGAAGTTCTCTCTGGAGAGCATGGCAAGCAGCCGGGGCATCCTGCTTTTACGCTGCGTTTCTCACTGGCGTCTGCGTCGGCTGAATGAATATTGTGCCAAGACAGGATTGGACCGGAATTGCCGGAGCTGAGATCAGGGACCCCAGTGCTGGGTGCTGGGCAGGCACAGAGTGAGAGCCGATCCCGGCACCAGTCTAGAGGGGCCTGGCAGACAAGGAAGCGTTATTACCCTGCTTTGGCAGTGGGTAGCTGAGGCACGGAGTGTTTCTCTGGCCTGTGTTATAGAAACTTCCATAGAATCGTAGAACTGGAAGGGACCTCGCGAGGTCATCTAGTCCAGTCCCCTGCACTCATGGCAGAACTAAGGATTATCTAGACCATCCCTGACAGGTGTTTGTCTAACCTGCTCTTAAAAATCATAGAATCATAGAATATCAGGGTTGAAGGGACCTCAGGAAGTATCTAGTCCAACCCCCTGCTCAAAGCAGGACCTAATCCCAACTNCACCTCCCCTGCTGCAATTTAAGCCCATTGTTTCTTGTCCTGTCCTCAGAGGTTAAGAAGAACAATTTTTCTCCCTGTAACAACCTTTTATGTACTTCAAAACTGTTATCATGTCCCCTCTCAGTCTTCTCTTCTCCAGACTAAACAAACCCAATTTTTTCAATCTTCTCTCCTAAGTCATGTTTTCTAGACCTTTCATCATTTTTGTTGCTCTTCTCTGGACTTTCTCCAATTTCTCCACATCTTTCCTGAAATGTGGCGCCCAGAACTGGACACAATCCTCCAGTTGANAATCCCCAATGATGGAGATGCCACAACAATTTATTCCAGTGCTTAACCACTCTGACAGTTAGGAAGTTTTTTCTAATGTCCAATCTACACCTCCCTTGCTGCAATTTAAGCCCATTGCTTCTTGTCCTATCCTCAGAGGTTAAGAAGAACAAATTTTCTCCCTGTAACAACCTTTTATGTACTTGAAAACTATCATGTCCCCTCTTAGTCTTCTCTTCTCCAGACTAAACAAACCCAATTTTTTCAATCTTCCCTCATAGGTCATGTTTTCTAGACCTTTAATCATTTTTGTTGCTCTTCTCTGGACTTTCTCCAAATCTTTCCTGAAATGTGGCGCCCAGAACTGGACACAATCCTCCAGTTGAGGCCGTATCAGCGTGGAGCAGAGCAGAAGGATTACTTCTCGTGTCTTACTTACAACTCTCCTGCTAATACAGCCCAGAATGATGTTCGCTTTTTTTGCAACGGCGTTACACAAGAGGTCAGGCTAGAGGCTCACAATGGGCCCTTCTGGCCTTGAATCGGTGATGAAGTGATTTGCCCAGGGTCACACAGGGAGCCTCCAGCAAAGCCAGGACTAGAGCGCAGACCTCCTGCACCACGGTCCCGTAGTCCACCCAGAAGACCAGCCTTCTCCTCTGCACCTGCAGCTCATCAGGCAGGTAAGGAATGAGCTCAGGGTGGCACCTGAGCAGGTGCGTATGTGCACAGCTGTGCTTTCTTACGCAGTTTTCTGAAGCAGTGGGACACTTTGACGTGTAGCCTGATTTAGGGTGTACTGATCATATTCATTTGGATAATATGGGAATTTAATTTATTAATTTAATTTTTATTTAATTTTACTTTATTAATAATATTAATAATTATTATCGTCAATATTAATTAGTATGGGTTTTAGGCTTGCCAATCCGTTTGATCAGAAGATAAAAGTTCTTGTCCCGAATCAGGCTCCACAGAATTTACAAAGGACCCTCGGGGGTATGACAGGAAGCTCACACTGAGACAAATATAACCTTAAAGACTTTTTATTAAAATCAATAATAGTAAGTAAATGGTAAAATACCCAGAGTTCTATTCAAAAGATACATATAATAATATAGTATTATATGCAACAAAGCTTTGGTTAATATACTCACACCCTTCCTCGATAACCTGGTGGTAAGAGACACAGGACCAGCCTTGCAGTTCAGGTTTCTCAATTCTTGAGTGAGGGATGCAGTGCTTAGAAGAAACTAATGCTACAAGCTATTAAAGTGAACTTAGGGTTTCCTTGACTAACTTAAACTTAAAATCAAAACCTAATAAACAAAGAATAAAACTTAGGGAAAACGAGCTTGGCCTAGTTCCTTTGAAACTTAAAGTTTAAGAAGAACAAGTACAGTCTAGTGATAGTAGCAGTCATCGTAGATAGATCGAGTGGAGGAAGTAAGTGAGAATAAGTAAGAAATAGAGTAAAGTGAGAACGGAGTAAGTGAGAATGGAGTACTGTATTGAGGTGGGTCACCTCTTTTATAGGGGAAATGCCAGAAATCCTTCCTCTTATGCCCAAATTTCATTCCTCAGCCACAGAAATGTTAGGGTACACTTACCCCATAGGCTAGTATCTATGTGCGTATTGATGACAGGTATGTACGCACATCAGTCTCATGTGGTGTACTTGTTAAGTCTGTGGGTACAACATTGAAACCCCCCCTATGCCATTCTCCATTGTCTATTGGTCTAAATAAAAGGTCATAGGCGTAGGTACTTTGTCTATTTGGGTGTAGGATAAACAAGATAAAGGTCAACTTTGCTCTCTGAGTAAAAGGTCTCAAACATAGAATCATAGAATCTCAGGGTTGGAAGGGACCTCAGGAGGTATCTAGTCCAACCCCCTGCTCAAAGCAGGACCTAATCCCAACTAAATCATCACAGCCAGGGCTTTGTCAATATACATATGCTAACTTTGCCTTAGCTTAACATACAGGATATGGCCTGTAGGTCTCCTGCATTACAGCCAAACTTACTTTTAATACACATTTATAAACCTATTTCAAAAAACCAAATACTTAAACTATAAGAAAAGAGAGATATACACAAGCAAGCAGGTTAGTCCTATAGGCTACAGACGTCTCTTCCCTTTCCACGTGCTACCTCCATAGAGGGATCACCTTGGTTCTAGCATCTCTTAGGGCTTTCCTGCCATCGGGCACCTCTGTGTATGCGACTTTTCTCTCAGACCCCTTCTCCTTTCATTGCCCCTCATTGTACATGCAGATCAAGTTCCTCTGGGTTGCAGTTGTCCGGGGCCTCAGGGCAGAGAACCTCCCCAGCTCGGCATTCTCCAGTTCTTCACCCTCCTCTCTGGCTGTCAGAGGCCAAGTCTGGAGCCCGGGTGAGAGACGTGGCGTTCTGACACCAGTCCCCTGAGCGCAGTTACCCAGCCCTGCGGGGCCGTGTTCCTTAGTACAGTAGGATGCCTGCTTTATTATTGTGCTCATTAAATGTTTCTGTTATAAGCAGACTGGGATTTAGCTGTTAGCCAGGAGCTCCTCTAGCTGCAAGAAAACATTTAGTTCATTCTTTATTACTTCCTATTTTCTGTCCCACGCTGCCTCTGAGAAGGCCTGTTTTGCTGAGTTGCAATTCACTGAACACATTTTTGCTCTTTTTATTCCATGTGCCAGGGAGGAAATCACGCAGCTCTCGGGAACTGAGCTGAGGGCTTCCCAGGGCTGCCTCTGGCATTCTGCGCAGCATCCGAAAGTCGTTAGTGAAGTCACCCTCGTCTGTATTATGGGGAACACCTCAGCTCCCTTTCTGTCTGCCCCGAAAAATCCAACTGCCTTAGATTGTGGGCACCCCAGAGAAAGGGCTATATCTTCTTCCACACTTGTACAGCTCCATGCACCCTGGCGGGACTCCGGAGTTAATAGATGATGATGATACCACCAGCTCAGCTAGAGCTTCGCCTGAAAGGACTGCATCTCTTGTAGCGTGGACTAGGCCAGGAGGTCATAGGTATCAGGAGGAAAACTATGCTAGCCCCTGTGTGGACTGGGACCGGACTGAATGTGAACTCTCTCCCAGAGGGGAATGCCAGACCCAGGTCCTCATGGCTTTCGTACTGCTGCCTGGTGGAAGGGCTGCTCTGTGGGCTGGGCTATGCAGGAGGTCAGCCTGTCTGAGCACAGGGTTCCCTCCTGGCCTAGGACTCTTTGGAAAGGAGCTGACCTCTCCGCAGTTCCAAACAGCTGGTCAAGTCCCCTACCCATCATCTTGCATTGGGAGAACCCAGATAGTTTTATACAGGCCACAGCCATAGGGGATGCTGCAGAAGCTTCCCTCTTCTCCCCTGCTCTGTCCCCCTCGTGCCCTCCCTTCCCATGTCCTTCCGTTTAGCTGACTAACTAAACACACAGAATTCATGGAACCAATGTGACATTTGCGGCCGTCCCATTGATCGCTCGGCTTGTGCCGTCTAGCCCTTCCCCTGCCTGGGAACTGTCCTGTCCGTATTGTAAGGTCTTTGGGGCAGGGGCTGGCTGCTACTGCCACTACCATGATAAGCACAATTAATGGCAATAGCTATTGGCCATTAGCATCTGAAGGCTCCCAGCGTCCTCTCTAGAGCAAACGATCACATTCCCGTTCTGGGGATCGCTCTGTGCTCCCACCCACAGAAGTGCAGAGCTCTTTGCAGCTCTCTGGCATCCCACATGGAAAGGCTTCTGGTCCGAGGTTGGGCATTTGATGCAAGCATCAATGTATCCCCCCAAACCCGTATTATTGTGGCGGTAGGAAAACGTCTTGGGGCTCACGTTCTCTGCTCTGCCGTGTGGAATAGGGGTGTGTGAGCTGCCGAGCGCACCAGAGTGATGTGCACCACTAACTGCCCCATGTGGACGCTGCTGGTGCTAACCAAGAGGCGCATTATTTAGTCATTCAAAATGCCATCGATTCATAAACTCCAAAGCCAGAAGGTAACATTGGGATCATCTAGTCTGACCTCCTGGATAGTCCATGTCAGAGACCTGCCCCACAATAATCCCCAGAGCAGAGCTTTCAGGAAAACAGCTAATCTTGATTCAAAAATGGTCACTGATGGAGAATCCACCATGACCCTTCCTAAATTGATCCAGTGGTTGATTACTCTCCCTGTTGAAAATGCCTTATTTCCAGTCGGACGTTGTCTAGCATCAACTTCCAGCCATTGGCTCGTGTTACATCTTTCTCTGTTAGATTGACGAGCCCAGTATCAAATATTTGCTCCCCACGTAGATACTTATTGACTGTAATCAAATCACCCCTTAACCTTCTCTCTGTGACGTTACACAAATTGAGCTCCTTGAGTCTATCGGTATAAAGCAGGTTTTCTAATCTTTTAATCAATCTCCTGGCTTTTCCCTGACCCCTCTCCAATTTGTCAACATCCTTCTTGAATTGTGAGTACCAGAACTGGACACAGGATTCCAGACGTGGTCAAGTAAAATCACTTCTCTACTTCTTGCCACAGTTTAGGGCAACTGCACAGCAAAGTCACCCCCTCGTGGCTTCCAGCTCCCCAGCTATTGCCTTTCTGGGTGGAGACCTGCGTTTCCCTCCCTTCCGACTGGGGTAATCCAAGGCTGCACAGTTCCCTGCCTTCTCTGTGTGTTTCCCAGCAAAGACAGTCTGTCTAAGCAGGCCTGCTTGCTTTCTATTCAGAGCCTGATCACAGAGGGACTGCTGCCGGTATAAGTTACCACCCAGCTCTTTCTAAGCAAGCTGACTTTATTCTTACATTAAAAAGCACGACAGGGAAAACATATTAAAAACAATTTAAAAACTTGCACACGTGCTAATGAACTTAACAGTCATCCCCCCCCACCCGACCCAAGGGGTGGCTTTGGGGTTGCAAGTTCATCACAGGCAGCTTCAGCACAGCCTGATGAGGCCTCAGTAGGCCAAGTCCTTCCAATCCTCCTCTAAGGACTGGGGCCCTGGGAGGGGACGTCCACCCCACACTCGCCCAGAAGGGGTTCACGGAGGCCAGATGGACCAATTAACCTATTAGGCTGAAGGCTGAGAGGAAAGCCCGAATTAGGGGAAGCTCACCTGTGCGGGAACACAAGGGGCTTCTATAAAGCCAGGGAGCTGAGAGCAGAAGGGAGCTTCAGGGAAGCAGGCTGCAGTCACTCCTGGGTGAAGGGAGCTGTGTTTGGGGCTATAGAGGGTGGTCCACGGTTACCCCCCCTGGAGGAGGGACTTTGGGCTGGCAAACCCAGAGCGTGGTGGGGAGCCAGAAAGGTAGAGGAGGCTCTGGGGAAAAGCAGCAAGGGATAATATAGGGCAGACCTTGGCTGCTGGAGAGAGGGTCCCTGAGCTGGGTGGGCCCGGATTCTCCAGCAGTCACTAGGGACATGGCACCAAATGGGCAATGAACGGGAACATGGCCTGAGCCCATTTGTCAGGAGAGACTCTGGTGCCCCGGAGGGGGGCAACATGGAGAGTGACCTGGCCGGAGGGCCAAGTCATGAAGAGGGAGCACACTGAGTGGCAGAGGCTGAGAGAGAGAGCAGCAACGGAGTGCAGCGAGCAGCAGAAGAGAGCCACAGACCTGGAAAGAGCTAATCCCCAGCGTGGCCAGGAGGAGGCGCCACCTGTGGTGAGTGGATCCTGTGACAGGCCCTTGTGGACTAGGGGTCCTGTCAGTTTGCTGGACCGGGAAGAAGGCATTGTCAGCTTAAACTCAGCCTTTTGTTACCCAAAAGTCTTTTCTTTGTCTGTTGATCCCTGGAGAATCCAGTCTGAACTAGTATATGGATATCTCACAGAAGGGCGACTTCAAAGGTAACAGAGGAAATTCATGCACCAGGAGAAGGTGCATACAATGCTGTAACAACCCAGACAGAACTGCATTTTTAATGCAATGTCCCCCAAAGGCGTTAACCCTCATTCAATAAACTTTACTAAACGAGCTAAACCTTATCTTATTTCCACAGGTGTGTTCAGAATATTACAGGGTAGTGTCAGTCTGTCACACCCCTACTCGAGATTCCCCTCTTTATGCAGCCCAGGATCCCATTAGCTCTTTCGGCCACAGCATCGCACTGGGAGCTCATGTTCCGCTGATTATCCACCACGACCTCCAATTCTTTCTCAGAGTCGCTGCTTCCCAGGGCAGAATCCCCCAGCCTGTAATTATAGCCTGCATTCTTTCTTCCTGGAGGGATCCATTTGCATTTAGCCGTATTCCAACTCATATTGTTTGCTTGCTCCCAGTTTACCAAGCGATCCAGATTGCTCTGTGCCAGTGACCTGTCCTCTGCATTATTAACCACCCTCACAATTTTTTGGGTCATCTGAAAACTTGATCTGTGATGATTTTAGGTTTTCCTCCAAGTCATTGATAAAAATGTTAAATAGCGTAGGGCCAAGAACGGATCCCTGCAGGACCCCACTAGAAACACACTGACGGGTCCCCCCCAGGTGCAACCTGGAACTGGGGTACAGCTGAGCCCTCTGTTTTACTAATCTGGGTTCCCTCTCACACTGTGACATTGCGACAAGCTGCAAAGCCCTCACACCACCATCCACAGGCTGGGACCACACCCCGCTGTGTTCATGCAGGCTCTGCCAGCCACTGCACGAGCCAACAATACAGAGGCTCCAGCCAAAATACTCCCAGCTCCCCAGCCTAGGCCCTTAGATCTGTACAGTCCTGCCCTGGTCAAAACCCAACCAATATGTATTAAAATTACCCAGTCCACCCCCCAACCCTCCGCGTGATGTGGAGAGGAATATGCACAAAGCCTTTGTTAACTGAGCTGAGATGTTTCCCCAAACACTTCACTCAAACCGCACTGTTTTAGGTAAAAAAAAAAAAAAAATAGATGTGTTACCTACAGAAAGATAGATTTTAAGTGATTATAAGTGATAGTAAACAGATCAAATATGGTTACAGCACTGGAATGGGTTACCTAGGGAGGTGGTGGAATCTCCTTCCTTAGAGGTTTTTAAGGTCAGGCTTGACAAAGCCCTGGCTGGGATGATTTAGTTGGGGTTGGTCCTGCTTTGAGCAGGGGGCTGGACTAGATGACCTCCTGAGGTCCCTTCCAACCCTGATATTCTATGATTCTATGATACCTAAGAAATAAACAAAATCACAATCTAAGTCTTATACACGAGATTGGATTTGAATCAAGCAGTGTCTCACCCTGTTAGATAGTATAAACAGTCCACCAAGCTTCTGTACACAGGCAGGCTTCCTTCTTCCCTGCCTGGGACCAGCACTTCCCCCATGTTGTTCCAGAGGTATTTCCAGATGTTGAGTTGTGGGGATCCCTTGGTGATGTCACTTCCCCCTTTTATAGTTTCTTCCATATGGTGGGAACCCCTTTGTTCCAACCAAGCCAAATTTTCCCAGCCCGGTTTGTGGAAAATTACAGGTACCGAAATGGAGTTCAGCGTCATGTGATCTAGTCACAAGCCCTTGCATGTCCCGATGAGTCATGGCAGCCAGTATCCATAGGCTGGCTGAAGCGTCCCCAAGTGAGCACAAGCCTTTTCCATGGCCTATTGTTTTCGCTGATGGGCCATTAGCACTGTCTAGCACAGGGGGAGGCAACCTATGGCACGAGTGCCGAAGGCGGCACGCAAGCTGATTTTCAGTGGCACTCACACTGCCCGGGTCCTGGCCACCGGTCCGGGGGGCTCAGCATTTTAATTTAATTTTAAATGAACCTTCTTAAACATTTTAAAAACCTTATTTACTTGACATACAACAATAGTTTAGTTCTATATTATAGACTTATAGAAAGAGACCTTCTAAAAACGTTAAAATGTATGACTGGCACGCGAAACCTTAAATCAGAGTGAATAAATGAAGACTCGGTACAGCACTTCTGAAAGGTTGCCGACCCCTGGTCTGGCTTCTTCATTGTTGTACCTGAAAGGGTAGTTGTGGGTGTTACCCAGGACAAGCGCATTTGAAATACAGATACAGAGTCAATATTCATAACTCCAGAAACAAAAATGCTACATGTACACAACTAGGATAATCATGTTCAGCAAATCATTGACACCTTACTTGATGCATTTTGTACAAGGTGCATCATAATTATATCATAATCATACCACGAAGATGAATATGGGGTGCCAAGTGTCACACACACCTGTCCAAGGATGGTTCCCCATTTATATTTTGAGATCTGTCAGTTAGCCAACCTTTAATGCATTTCACGTATGCCATGTTAATTTTATATCATTCTAGTTTTTTTAATCAAAATGTTGTGTGCTACCAAGTCAAATGCCTTACAGAGTCTAAGTCTATTACAGTGACACTATTACCCTTATCGACCGAACTTGTAATCTCATCCAAAAAGATATCAAGTAAGTTTGACAGGATCTATTTTCCATATACCCAGGTTGATTGGCATTAATTTATATTACCCTCCTTTCATTCTTTATTGAGTTCCTTATCAGACTCTCCATTATCCAAGATAAATGTCAGACTGACAGGCCTATAATTACTTGGGTCATCCCATTTGCCCTTTTAAAACATCAGCATGACATTAGCTTTCTTTCAATCCTCTGAAATGTCCACAATGTTCCAAGACTTATTGAAAATCAACATTAATGGTCCAGTGAACTCCTCAGACAGCTCTGGTAAAACTTTCAGATGCAAGTTATTTGGACCTGCTGATTTAAGAAATGTCTCACTTTAGCAGCTGCTGTTTAATATCCTCCTGAGATACTAGTGGGATGGAAAGAATGTTATCATATATATGATGATGTCATCTCTTTTTTTCCAAAATACAGAACAGAAATATTTATTGAACGCTTCTGCCTTTTCTGCATTCTTATTGGTAATTCATAATATACTTTTAAACTCTTCCTGAACTCTGCTGCCCATAGATTTCTCCTTGTATCCTTTGGCTTCCCTTATCAATTTTCAAAATTTTGTTCCACATCAAAATGCAACTAAAATTTCAAAATCTCAAGGTTTTTCATGAAACCAAATTGTCATTTTCCAGCCAGCTCCTGTCCTACCTTCCCATGTTCTCTGACTCTGAGATGTGTCTCCTGGGGAAATGGGTGAATTCTCTCTCTGTGTCTCTCTCTTTTTTTTCCTTTCAAATAAGTGGCACCAAAAAAAGTACGTTTCACCAGGTTATTGATTCCCTCAGTTTCCTGGTGTGACGAGTTCGGTCACAGAGACCCCCTTGGGACTGTCACCTGATGTGCTGAATTTGCCTCTGAGCCTGTTTTCCCTGCCAGGTTGGGACTCCAGAACCCTGCCTTCTTGAGCCAGATATGCTAGCCAGCTGCAAATACAGACCCAGGTCTGGTCCACGCCCTCAAAGCTGCAGACTTTAACCAAAAACTGCTCAGCAGGTCACCTATCTCCAGCACCCAGACACCCAGTTCCCAATGGGATCCAAACCCCAAATGAATCCATTTTACTCTGTATAAAGCTTATACAGGGTAAACTCATAAATTGTCTGCACTCTATAACACTGATAGAGAGATATGCACAGCTGTTTGCTCCCCCAGGTATTAATCACTTACTCTGGATTAATTAATAAACAAAAGTGATTTTATTAAGTATAAAAAGTAGGATTTAAGTGGTTTCAAGTAACAACAGACAGAACAAAGTAAGTTACCAAGCAAAATAAAACAAAACATGCAAGTCTAAGCCTAACACATTAAGAAACTGAGTACAAGTAAATTTCACCCTCACAGATGTTCCAATAAGCTTCTTTCACAGACTAGACTCCTTCCTAGTCTGGGCCCAATCCTTTCCCCTGGTACAATCCTTGTTAGTTCCAGCAGGCATCTTAGGTGAAAAGCAGGGGATTCCACATGACTGGGACCCTTTGTTCTTTTCCACCCCATTTTATAGCTTTGGCACAAGGCAGGAATCCTTTGTCTCTCTCTGGGTTCCCACCCCTCCTTCTAAATGGAAGAGCACCAGGTTTAAGATGGATTCCAGTATCATGTGACATGGTCACATGTTCTGTGAGATCCCTAGTCTCCAGTCTTCCAAGGCTGGCCAGCAGGTACCCAGGAAGTTTTGCAAGTAAACAGAGCCATTCACAACCAATTGTCCTGGTTGATGGGAGCCATCAAGATTCCAAACCACCATTAATGGCCCACACTTTGCATAATTACAATAGGACTTCAGAGTAATACTTCTTATTTCTAGTTTTAGATACAAGAGTGGTACATTTATACCAATAGGATGATCACACTCAGTAGAACATAAGCTTTGTAATGATACCTTACAAGAGACCTTTTGCATAAAGCATATTCCAGTTACATCATATTCACACTTATGAACATATTTTTATAAAGCATATGGAGTGCAACGTCACACCTGGGAATACATGCTAGTGTGTTTTGACAGCTGCTTGTTCAGACATCGCAGCCAAGTGTCAAACAACGCCAAGCAATGCCATGGTGATGGCTCCATGCTCTTCTCCTGCCTCCTCCTGTGAGCGCTCCAACCTTTTATCAAAGGAATCTGGAAATCAGAGAAGGAAAGGCTGATGACAGCATCCATCGCTCCAGGACAACACAGTATGGTTCCTGCTCTGCCTAAGGCTTTACTCCAAAATGTCTCCAGGAAGGGGGCTTGTGCTGCTTCACCAGCCAGACTCTTCTACAGTCTGAACCTCCCTGGCCCATAACACAAGAACAAGAGGACGTTCAATGAAGCTGAAAGGTGGGGAACTATTTTTCCTAAACAACATAGGAAACTGTGGGACTCTCTGCCACCGGATGTCATTAAGGCCACGAATGGAGTGAGATTCAAAGAGGAGTTTGACATTGATATAGGTAACTCTGGATCACGGTTAATGCTAACAAAAAGGTTGGAAGGGATGTTTAAGCCAATCTCTAAGTATTAGAGATCGGGAAGAGACCTTTACGGGGGCGGACTATCTCACATCTGCGACTGCAGGGTTCTTGCACTTTCCTCTGCAACATCTAGTGCTGGCCACTGAGCTAGGTGGGCTCACGGCTGATCCAGTCTGGCAATCCATATGTTACAGACCCGACTGAATGGCCAGTCCATCTAACCCAGTATCCCATCTCCAGCAGTGGCCAGCCTCAGATGCAAGTGCAAAAAAATCCCTGGTGGGCAACAATGGGATAACCCACCCATAGGAAACGTTTCTTCCTACCCTCTGGTGGGTACAGGTTGGCCCAAGCCCTGGAGCCTGCGGGTTTATAATCTCCCGATCGACATCAATCCCATCCTTTTGGAGCGATGAGCAGGGCCATGCCTGTATGGCAGGAGGTGACTTGGGAGCCGGGTTTGGGGCATGGATAGGGGAGCTGGAAGCACTTGCTCTGCTTTTATGCACTGAACTCTGGTGGCTTTGGGACCTTGGTGCCTTTTTGTTGATATTTGACCAGCCCTGAGCTCACCCCAGGCCAGGTGTAGTTAAATACGAGAGGGAGAAGACTCCCCTCCCCGCCTCCTTTTTTGTTTAAAATCTTTCCTTTACCTTAGTCCCAAGGGGTCTCAGACTTGCCCCGGGTCCCGTCATCTGGTGGTTTTGATATCAGTGCAGAATCTCTCTCGACTAGACCTAAACAGCGGCATTTCTAGGCACAGGGCTGGGAGTGTGACGTGCGAGTCTTGTTTCCTTCTAGTGGCTGCTCCGCATACAGGATAACAACCCACTACTGCTATCCACTAATGGAGTTGGTCCTTTGGCTTTACACAGTAGAGGTCTGTGCTTTGAAGATCCAAGCGCATGCTAATGCATACATAGGTGCATTTGTTTGGCTGGCTCGGGTCTGCCTTGGAGACAGCAGCTCCATTCCCTCTCTTGTCCCGTTCTCTTCCCCACCCTAGACTTTGAGACCTGTCATCATGGATGTCCAAACGGGCCAGGACCCTCTCTGTCTGGCCAGAGCCAGAGCTAAACTGTTCCTTAGCCTGGATTCTGCACTCACCCTGCCAGTGTAGACGGGGCCTTTCTCCTCCCTTCCTCTCTCAGCAGCTCCTGTACAGGATGCAGGAAGAGTTGCTAATGGGCGCTCATTATATTCGCAGCCAGCTCAGTCTCCCCCACCCTGCTGGGCCAATCAAACACCTCCCCGGGTGATCTCAAAAGGAGAACAGGTTGAGGCTTGAGATTGATCTTAACCCAACATTGTGCATTGACTTCGAAGCATGTGCTGGCCACTCGGAAACCAGCCAGACAGCAGCCGTGTTTCCTGGGCCCAGCTCTTTCCTGTCTTAACAGAGGGCCTAATTTTTGCTTGCCCTTTGACCTCTTTCTGGCACCGGGAATGGGCTATGGACTGGGTAGAGGCGGCGCCGGAGGAATAGCACAGGTGGGGGAAGGGTCCCCAGCTAGCATGGACCTGCCAGAATAGTGCCACCCTGTCCCCCTTTCACACCATGTCATGGGGGTGTCATAGAATCATAGAATCAGAGAATCTCAGGGTTGGAAGGGACCTCAGGAGGTATCTAGTCCAACCCCCTGCTCAAAGCAGGACCTAATCCCAACTAAATCATCCCAGCCAGGGCTTTGTCAAGCCGGGCCTTAAAAACCTCTAAGGAAGGAGATTCCACCACCTCCCTAGGTAACCCATTCCAGTGCTTCACCACCCTCCTAGTGAAATAGTGTTTCCTAATATCCAACCTAAACCTCCCCCACTGCAACTTGAGACCATTTCTCCTTGTTCTGTCATCTGCTATCACTGAGAACAGTCTAGATCAAAGGCACGGCCGGGAAAGAAGGAACATGAGCAGAGTGCGCCGCACTCTGGCTACTCTGATGGCTGCTCGACCCGAGCCCGCCCGGACGCTGGAGAAGCTCCCATCCACTTCCGGATCCACCCAGGTGGAGCACCTTTACCTCGGGGGATGGGCTCCCTTTTGCAGGCTGCTCTCGGGGTGGTGCTAACCCACTGCATCACCCTAGCCAGGCCCTCGGCTCCTTGGCTCGCACCACCCCCTCCCCGGGGTGCAGACCTTGCACGACTGCAACTGTCCTCCAGGGGACCTGAGCCCTGGTAGCCTGCAGCCTTGGCACTCCAGTGTCATAGGACGGGGTTTGCTGCAGGGTCGGAAACCCAAACCCAGCTCTGGGGTGCAGCTGGGAGGGGAGCAGGGAAGGTTTCTACTTCCAGTTGAATAAGGGGGGGTGGGAAGTCAATGGGTCACGGAGTGATGGCCAAGTGTGAATGCGGCAATACAGATGCAGCCACATGGGGAAGAGGTGGGGCAGGGGCCATGGGGAAGAGGCGGGGCAGGGGCCATGGGGAAGAGGTGGGGCAGGGGCAGCACCAGGAAATGTGGTGCCCCAAATCTCCCGGTGCCCTACGCAGCTGCCTACTTTGCCTATGGGTAAGGACGGCCCTGCCTATGAGAAGGGCTGCAGGGCAGAGAGGGGCTCAGTCTCTCCCTGGAGCTTGAGGGAGGAGGACTGGCTGCCTGCAGAGAGAAGTGCCTGGGACAGAGCAGTGCTGGGCCGGGTCAGGGGAGCAAGCGGAGCTCCAGCCTGGCTGGTTCCCAGACTGAGGCCTTGATACAGGGGCCGAGTAGGTGCTGGGGCTATGGGGAAGAAGCCCAGGGAAAGCAGGTAGAGGGGAAGGAGAGGCAGTGAGCAGCTGCCAGCTATAGGGTCCCTGGGTCAGGGCCCAGAGTAGCAGGCGGGCCTGTCCCCCCCCCCCCCCCTTTGCCCCACTGACCGCCAAGGGAAGTGGCCAGCCAAAGGACTGCAGTTTGCCCCTGAGCGAGGGGTTGGATTAGGGGCTGCAGTTCGCCACTGCGGCGAGAGGCCGGGCGAAGGACTGCCAGTTCCCCCAGAGGGTCGTGCCCTGAAGAGGACGTCACGGTCTGGGAGCGACGCAGGTCCCCACAGACAGCGGAGACGGTGGAGAAGCAGTGACGGAGAGGGAGACCCCGCAAAAGGAGGGTGCCCTGCTGACAGACAGGGCCAATTCCCGGACCAACCAGCAGGAGGTGCCACGGTGGTGAGCACAACCCACTACAACTACAAAAGATTGCTATCCCTTACAATCTATCAGATCATCTAGCAAATAAACAACACACACAAACTAAGCGAAATACACGACATAGCTCGGACATGAATAGCAAATTCTCACCCTAAATGATGATACCAGCAGGCGGCAAGCTGCACAGGCTTACAACTTAGAAACCCCCGGGGCTTCTAAAAACATCTAGAAGATGATAAGGTGACAGTAACAGTCAGCATGGATTTGTCAAAAACAAATCGTGTCAATTCAACCTGATACCCTGTGGCATCTCCGTCACTGGGGATTTTTAACAGCAGGTTGGACAAACCCCTGTCAGGGACGGTCGAGATAATTAGTCCTTCCACGAGTGCAGGGGACTGGACTAGATGAACCTCTCGAGGTCCCTTCCAGTTCTATGATTCACAGGCTAAAAGTCCCTTTAGCCTGGGTCCAGCACTTCCCTCCAGTTCAGTCCTTGTTCCTCAGGTGTTTCCAGGAGTCTCTTTGGGGCAGGGATTCAGTGAAGAACCATGATGATGTCACTCCCCTGCCTTAAATAGCTTTTGCATATTTCGGGAACCCTTTGTCTCAATGTTTGGTTCCCAGACCGGTCAGTGGAAAAACACTGGTATTCCAAGATGGAGTCCAGCACGAGGTGACCTGGTAGTGTCATAGCAGCCACAAGTCAGAGGCTGTTTACAGCGTCCTCAGGAAGGTTTCCTGGTGGGAGATTAGCTGCTTCTAAAGCCCGTTGTTTTCTCCTAATGGCTCTTTAACCTGAATGGATCCTTCCCAGCCAGCCATCTAGACTGACAGTCTTTTGCCTATTGGGCCTTGCCCAGGCGTAAACACTTTTGTAATACAGATAGATAGTCAATATTCCTAACTTCAGACACAAAACTGATACATGAATACAAATAGGATAATCATATTCAGTAAATCATAACCTATCCAATGATATCTCATATGACCCACCCTGCATACACTACGTTGTGATTGTTATTATAATAATATCTCTATGAAGACTATGGGGTGCAGCAGGGTGGGGCCAGAGCTGGGACCAGGATCCAGCCCTCCTGCGCCCTAGCGTAGCACGCTCACCATTGGGCCACACAGCCCCTCATAAGCCAGGGGAGGCCGCCTGTAGGTGTTGTAAAGTAGCAGTCACTGCAGCCCGCCACCAGAGGAGACCGAGACGCGGCCATCTGCACTGAGCTCGTGTCCCTGCTTCTGCCGTCCCACAGTCCGAGATGAAAAGGGCCTTTAAGGCTGTATCTATTCCAGCTCCTCGGGGGGGCGACGGTCACGCTTTGTCTAGTCTGAATGACTCAAGCTGGGATGAAGCGGGGCACGTACAATGGCTTTTCCTTTCCTTAGATTTCTTTGCATAATTCACGGGGTCCCTTTACGAGTTCTGGGTTCGGGCTCCTGCCGCCCCCGTCTCTGATCTGATTCCCCGCCAGCTTTAGCGGTTTTAATTGCATCTCCTTTGATGTCTTCTCTGGCTGTCCTTCGATCCTGCGGGGTGGGGGCTGCGGTCAGCTGGCCGCCACAGGGGAAGAGGGCCAGACTGTGCAGGGAAGGACTGGCAGACGGGGAAGTGGCAACCCAGTCAGCTGGCTCCTTTTCCCAGTGCTCGTAATATTCTCGCTACTCCAGGGAGCACCCAGCCAACCGTCCCCTCCACAAAAAAGGCCTTGGGGGGGAAAGGGGGAGAGAGATTTACATCTGGAAGTGTCACAGCAAGGGACCTTGCTCATCCATCTGCTTGGTCTGAGTCCCAGGTAACCTGGCCACCCCATGCGACTCCCCTGCAGATCCAGGAAGTTGGTTTTTCCCCCCTCCGCATCAGGCTCTCGTGAGAAAATATTGCCTAGCGGCAGTGTAGCCTGTGAATAGGGAGTCAGGTGGCCTGGTTTGAGGAAGGTGCAAAAGGGAGAGAAAGGACGGACCAGTGGTTACAGCACGAGCCTGGGGTGTGGGAGACTCGGCTTCAGTTCCTGCTCAGCCGTAAGCATCCTGTGTGACCACAGGCAAATCACTCCGTTGCTCTGTGCCTCAGTTTCCCCATCTGTACAATGGTGTTAACAGCTCTGCCCTGATGCACAGCGGCGTTGTGCGGAGAACTATACGGAGCACGGTGAGGCTTTCAGGCCCTGCGATGATGGGGGGCCAGATATGGACCTTTTCTGGAGAGATGGTGTCTGTTCCCAGCTCTGCCACTGACTCACGGGGTGACCACGGGCAAGTCACATACAGTGACCTTTCAAACCTCGAGGCCTGAATTCAGGCCCCAGTAGTGCAGCCCTCCATGCCCGCCGACCTGAAATACTTAACGAGCTACCTCACCCCAGAGGGAAACTGAGACCAGGGAGGGTTAAGGCCTTAGTGCTCAGCACCTAAACCCAAATCAAAGGGGGCGGATTTGCAATGCTGCTCAGGGGAAGTCCCTGGGAGCTGCACCCCAGCTCTCAGTGCCACAGGCTATCCACCCCACCCCACGGGTCCCCCAGCCCTGGCCCAGGTGAGGTGGGAAACCCCCAGCACCCCTAGACAGGCCCAGCGCCGTGGAACGGGGCCAGCTGAGCTCTCTGAGATCGGTGCGGATTGAACAGGAACGCGGCATCAATATTGCTAGTGAGAGAGGCCCCGACAGCCGGGTCCCTGGGGCCCGTCCAGAGCAGATTTTAATTTCCTCTTTCATGCCAATCCCCAGCCTCCTGCTCTGTCCTGTCCTTGGGGGAGCCTCAGAGAGAGCTCGTTTGCATGAACCACCTTGGAATGAATTGACCATTTGCAATGAATACATCATCTGGCTTCCAACGTAGCGCCTGAGCCGGGAGACGAAATTCAATCTCTGCTGATAATGAATCGCAGCCCGTGGGGATACAGAGCCGGCCAGCGGGGCTTCCTCAGGAGCAACCTCACTGGCCTGTGTTCACAACTCAGGGAAGCGGGCGCTGCCCATGCCGGTAATTAGATCCAAAACCCCGCATGGGGACAACATACAATCCACGTACCATTAGAACAACTATTCGCAGAGGCAGAGGGCTTGGCTACGCAGCACGGTGATGCCCACGAGCAGCGTGTGATTTCTAAAGCGCACCAATGTGTCGTGCCCTGCCTGGCCCACGCAGATCCTGCTAGTGTGCACTAAACGTTCCCTAATGCTCGTTAACATAGCGCTGATTCCTGATTCAGATCTAAGTCGGGAATGACACTGACTGCCACTCAGTCGAGACAGTCTGCTCGTAAAATGTAGCTACTGGAGGCGCCTTTGGCTAGTGCCAAGTAGTTAAGTGGTGATAAATAGGTCTGAGGGTCTATGTTCAGAGGCAGAAATTTCAAAGGGAGATTAAAGAACAGAAATGTAGGGGACACTCAGGAAGTCACGGGAGGAGGGATAGCTCAGTGGTTTGAGCATTGGCCTGCTAAACCCAGGGTTGTGAGCTCANCGACACTCAGGAAGTATCATTGGTATTCAGTGCAGTGTCTTAGGGGATCTTGAGACTTTTCATCAGCCTTTTCTCTGAACTGGGACAGCCCAGTTGGCCCCTCGCTATTATGCTGCTGTGTGTATATCCCGTNGGTATTCACTGCAGTGTCTTAGGGGATCTTGAGACTTTTCATCAGCCTTTTCTCTGAACTGGGACAGCCCAGTTGGCCCCTCGCTATTATGCTGCTGTGTGTATATCCCGTCCAGCCATGGCCATGTAACCCAGACGTAGCCAGGGACACCTGGGCCAAGCTCTTGCTCAGCACGGTCAAACTCAGTGGCAGAAGTGGAGCTGTTACAACCCAATCCAGGATGTAACGATGCTGCCTTTGGTGGGACACTTCTGAGAGTATCAATTCAGGACAAATTGCTTAGAGCAGGACAGTTACAGCCCAAGGCTGGGGTTTCTCCACTTCTAAGGCACCAAACCAGCCAGCGAGAGAGGACTTTGGTTTCACCCCACTGGCTAACCACAAGTCCCACAAGCCATTCCCTTAGACACTCCAGTTTCCCAGTATCACCGCCCGTGCCACGCGTTATGGGGACAAATGGTTATGAAAACCAATACCCCAGTAAAAGAAAAAAGGTTCTCTCGATCCCAAAGGACCAAGCCCCAGACCCAGGTCAATACACAAATCAGATCTTACCCACAAATCACACTGTTGCCAATCCTTTAGAATCTAAAATCTAAAGGTTTATTCATAAAAACAAAGAAATATAGATGAGAGCTAGAGTTGGTTAAATGGAATTACATACAGTGATGGCAAAGTTCTTGGTTCAGGCTTGTAGCAGCGACGGAATAAACTGCAGGTTCAAATCAAGTCTCTGGAACATCCCCAGCTGGGATGGGTCATTCAGTCCTTTGTTCAGAGCTTCAGTTTGTAGCAAGGTACCTCCAGAAGTAAGAAGCAGGATTGAAGACAAAATGGAGGAGTTTTCAGGGCCTTTTATATTCTCTGCCCGTGGAAGGACACCCCTTTGTTGCTGCTGTGATTTTCCACAGTAAGGAGTCTGGAGTCACATGGGCAAGTCACATGTCCGTGCATGACTCAGTTCTTTATAGGCCAACGCCATTGTTTACATGTTAGTTTGAACGTTCCCAGGGAAGCTCAGATGTGGATTGGCGTCTCCCAAAGTCCATTGTCAGTTAAGTGTTTCTTGATTGGGCACTTACTGAGAATAGTCCTTTCTCAAGAAGCTGACCAAATGCTTCACTGAGTCCACTTAGAATCAAAACACATTGAGATACCAGTACCTAGCCAATATTCATAACGTCAACTACAAAAATGATACACCCACACCAACAGCATCATCATAATCAGCAAATCATAACCTTTCCATAGACATCTTACACGACAGCCTTGGTATAATATTTGCTGCAGATATATAACCGTGGTTGCAACAATGATCTATACGGTCACAGGTTACGTCAATAACGTCACACAGGCCCATCTGACTCAGCCTCGGGCTCTGGTGTTCAAAGACCCCGGGAAAGCCACCTGGATGGACTCACTCCTGCATGGACGTTCTGGGAAGCTCCGAGGCCTTTTGCCCAGAGGAGATGTCCCACTGCATGGCTGTCGGGGATCAGGAGGTCTCACTCGCTCTGGAGGACAGCAACGGGCCGTGAGAGACCGTAGGAAGAAGACAGGTGGAGTGACTGACCTTTGGACTTCATTATGGATGTCTGAGGGAGGGCGGCTGAGCTCCGAGCGGCTGGCCGGCCCCCTGCCATGGGCAGCTGAGGTGTCATGCCCTCACACGTGTGACCCAGACATGTGTGTCATGGGATGACTGGCACTTTAATGCATCGGTTCACACCAACATGGGAGGCGGGGCCCTTCCCGGTGAGATGCACCATTTATCCCCCTGAAGGCCCTGCAGCCAGTTGGCCGTTCTTTGGTGGAGCTGTTCCAAGGAAACCTCGGGCGTATCCAGAGTCTCCTGGCTTGGCCGGAGGTGCTCCCTCTTCTCTAGGAGACGGGCACGCTGCCTTCACAGCTCTCACAAGCCGGGCCAGCAAAGCCACGCCCAGGGACTGCATACTGGACTCCTGCACATTCTGACACAGTTCCCTTAAAAGGCTTCAGAGTCCCTCACCAGGGCAGGATCAGGAGGCATCTCCCCTGTGTCCTCCCCTAACTGCCCTGCAGGCCACTGCTGCTGCCATTAGTGCTGGGCCGTGCCTGTGGGTTAGTGACGTCCCTGGGTGTGGAGAGTGAGGGGACTGTCCAGTCGCTTGGCGAGCCTGAAACTGTGGGGCCTGCAAGGAAAGGCAGACCTGCCCTAGAGCTCTTACCATCCTCGATACTGCCATCAGGAGCTGGGCCCCGCCACACAGAACAAACCCCTGGGCCCTGCCCTGGGGCACTCCCCAGCCAGGAAGACAAGCAGCAGAGGGGAGGGCATTCAGGGCTTGTCCTCACATGGTGTGATTCCCATTCTGCTTTGCAGTCCCACCTTACCTTGCTGCAGAATAACTCTCATGCGTAGACACGCCCTTACGCAGCCCTTGTCTCCACAGGACCCAAGCGCCTTCCAGACTAATGGCTTTAGTCCCACAGCAGTGAGGTGGGGGGAAATGATCCCCATTTTACAGACAGGAAAACTGAGGCTCAGTGACTGGCCCAGGGTCTCACAGGGACGTGGTGGCAGACCTAAGTCCCGGGCCTCTAACCCACAGCTCCTCCTCCTCCTAAACCCACACACGTTTGTCTGCCAGTCACATGGTTCATTCTTATCGTGGGCCTCTGGGGTGCCCTCCTACAGCTGGCCCCAGCAAACGCCACCAGCCCAAGGGGCACGGACGCACCCGGGGGCCTGGCATGGGAGGCACCAAGAAAACAAGGAAAAAGGGGGTGGGGGACCTCACTGCCTTTGTTCAAAGCTCTCACGCCCAGCATGAAAGCCTGGCTCCACTGAACTTGTTGGCAAAACTCCCATTGACTTCACCGGGGCCAGGATCTCGCTCCTGCCTCGTGGCCCCCGGGCTGCTGTGAGGCTCAGCCAGCCTGTCTTGGAAGTGACTTGTTGGCCCAATGAGGCCCGACGCTGCATTTCCTTCTGCTGCTGACCCCCTGGCAGCCAACAGCTCCTCCTTCCTCCTGGGCACCAGAGTTGCAGGCTCTATCCCTCCCTATGGGGCTGCCAGGACTTCCCCAGCCTGCACTGCAGCTGCTCGCAGGCCCCTCGGCTGCTGACTGCCTCCATTGGCAGCGCAGAGGCCAGCAGGGGCCCGTCTGCTGCCAGCTGGCCTGGCGCTAGCAGCAGCCGGCACTGTGGGTGGCAGCGGTGGGATGCCAGCCACGCACATATTCCAACCTCTCTTGCTCCCACGTGGAGCTGAGCCGTGTGGGCGACCGAACAAGCCGGGTGAGGTGCCAGCTTCGTTAAGTCACTGGCTATCTGCCTCAACTGGAAATGTGGCATTGACTAGAAAACCCGGCCTGAGCCAGGCTCCAGCTCCGGCTCCAGCCAGGGAGAAAAGCAGCCTCCAGAATCTCTCCCCTTGCCCTCCCTTCTCACCCCTCCTCCCAGCTCTCTTCGCTTCCTGGCATCTCTTTCCCCATTCAACCCTCCTGCATTCAGAGAGCCAGATCCGTGGGCCGCACCCCTCCCACGCTCCAGCCTACCTGTGGGGTGCGTGGATGGTGGGGTAGGTCGAGCTGCCGCCTTGCGGTGAACCCCATCTTGCAACACAAGACAGGGGCTCACGGCTCCTACGGCCCACTGGTCACATCTCGGACCCCGCAGCAGCCAAGGTAGGCTCCTCTCATGCACTGGCCACACATAGCCCGTGATCAGAAGCCACATCTCTGGCCAAGAACACTCAGGCTGAGCCCACACCCACAGGAGACCTCCCCGGCCTCCATCAGCACGCAGCAGCACAGAGGACTGTGTAGACGGAGAGGCTGTGTGCTCTGCTGATTGGGAGAAAGGACTGGAAGCCTGAAGTGGCTACCCAGGCTCTGCCGAACCGCTGGCTTGCCCTGTGTGTCACCGTAATCGGACAGATCGCTTGTGCCCCCTGCCAATCCAGGTGCTGGGTGCATTACAAGCCAAAACCTGGCTGAGAAGCAGATGCTGCATCTCCGCTGAGAGATCCCTGCGGGAAGAATAAATCGGGATCCTCACGCAGTCACGAGCACTCCACACTGCGCCCTTGCAACGTCCACGGGCCTGCCTTGGGCCTCGGGCGTGTCTGTCGGGGTCGCGGGGCTGCAGCTCCTCCCATCCGCTGACCTGCCTTCAGCGCGAGCCGCCCAATGAACGTGACAATCTCAACCTGGTCCGTAACAAACAGGCATCGAACGAGGGCGTCCACCACCGGGCTGCGCTTAGAGCGGCATCAGCTCAGCTCAGCAACAGAACAGCTGAAGGGGGGGTTCTTCCATTTGATACTTAGAGTGACATTTATTTTCCTTTATAATATGGAAGAGCGAGTTTCTTCTCTGCTGAGGTTTTACTTCTGACAGCAAGACACACACACAGCCAGACACAGGGCCGGTGCAACCACTAGGCGGCTGCCCAAGGCACCAAGTGGTTGGGGGCGCCAAAAAGCTCCCCGCTGTCCCCGGGGCCCTCAGGGCTCGGACGCGGGGGGGTGGGGGCCTGGCTGCCTGTGCCGCCGCTGAGAGACCCGGGGGTGGCGGGGAGCCCGGCTCGGCCCGCGGCGCGGGGAAGGAGGCGCAGCTGCGCTCTGCTCTTCGGGCGGAGAAGCTGGGTGTCTGCTCCACCTGCAAGGTACCGAGCCGGGCCGCGGGGAGCCACACGGGCCCGCGGAGCGCCGGGGGGTGGGCAGGTCCAGTCCCTGGCCTGGGGAATGGTGTATGTGGGAGCAACCCGGGCACCCCTCCCCCAGCCAGCGCCACCCCCTCCAACACCCACCGACCGGCTACCTTCTCCCCTGTGCACCCCCCGCCCCAACAACCCACCCTGTCCTGCCACTTTTGCCTCTGGGCAACCTCCANTCCTCTTTGCAGCTCCCCCCGTTCCCCCTGCACTTTGTGAACATCTGGGCCCCTGGGGGGAACTTGGCCGTAGGAAGGTGGGGGCTGGACATCGGAGTGGGGGTGCAAGGTGGAAGTTTCGCCTAGGGCACAAAATATCCTTGCACCGGCCCTGGCCAGACACACACACACACATACACAACCAGACACACACACACACAGATCTAAGCTCTGCTGCTGTACATCCAGAGTAGCTCCCCTGGGAATACCCCACGTTCACACTGCTGTAACCCAGATCAGATGTGGGGCCTGTGGCTGCAGCATTAGCTCCCATGTGGTCCAGGCTAAACGGTCCATACAAATAGATCCAGAGAACCCTGTGCATTAACCCCTCCCTTCAGTGACCCCCCAGGTACCAGCCAAAGGCTGTTTTCGGGGAAGAGCATCATTACTGTTTCCCACATCAGTTTATTAAAGGCCAGAAGGTGTTTGGACACCATCATAAACCCTGGGGCTAGACTGGAGCAGGAATGAGCCGATTACGCGCTGGGAACGGCTCTCTGATGAATTCCCAAGCACCCATTCAAACTTCACTCCCATCTCCGGTAAATTCCTCCATTTTATGGTGGGGGGAACTGGATCCTAAATACCAGAGCTGTAGAATAATAACACCAAATAAAAAGGGATTCGTGAATATTTTTTCATACATCCGCTGCTCTCCCTTAGGGGTCGTATTATGTGTTTGTGTCTCCGTATGGCTCGTGGGTCATCACAGACCCCCAGGCCCACTAGCTTTCCCCGTAGGCTACAAAGTTTTGGCCTTTTCTATACGAAAACGTGTGCGGCCTCGTGACTTGTCTGACGCTGGGCTCCGGAGTCAGCATGTGCCTGGGTGTTTCGGAGTCAATCGGAGAGGGGGAAAGTCAGACCGGAGCACAGCAGGAAGTCACACCGACAGACTGCGCCAGAGCTGCGAACTCCACGGAGCAGTGCCAGGAACAGCCTTCCGAGGGAAACAGTGGGGGCGAAAGACCTCTCTGGCTTTAAGATCAAGCTTGATAAGTTTATGGAGGGGATGGTTTGATGGGATAACGGGATCTTAGTCAATAGGTCAATAACGTGCCATCACTGGTAATTAGTACCAAGGGTCAATGATGGGATATTAAAAGTCTTTTTCCTGAGTGTCTGGCTGGAGAGTCTTGCCCGCATGCTCGGGGTTCAGCTGATCGCCATATTTGGGGTCGGAAAGGAATTTTCCTCCAGGGTAGATTGGCAGAGGCCCTGGAGATTTTTCACCTTCCTCCGCAGCATGGGGCAGGGGTCGCTTGCTGGAGGATTCTCTGCAACTTGAAGTCTTTAAATCATGATTTGGGGACTTCAACAGCTGAGTCAAGGGAGAGAATTATTCCAGGAGTGGGTGGGTCAGCTTTTGTGGCCTGCATCATGCGGGAGGTCAGACTAGATGATCATAATGGTCCCTTCTGACCTTAAAGTCTATGAGTCTATGAGAACTCAGGGATACGTCCCCAGCGTGCTGAGCGGAGCTCACCCCCTGCAGCGCTGACCATGCGAGCAGGGCAATCTCTATCGACTCACGGACTTTCCTAAGGTAGCCGAGGCCTCAGGCCAATTCCCAGTAGCCAGGCGTCCACCTCGGGCTGGGTCCTTGCTGGCTGTGTCAGGCATGAGGCCTAGCCGCTGGGCCTGCCCAGTCTCCAGGCAGCCTATGAGCACAGCCGAGCCACCTGATTGTCGACCCTGGCTGGCCGAGGAAGTCAGCAAGCCTGCTCTGAAGCCCAAGAGCAAGAACTGATCTCTGGCTGCTTAACGCGCACACCCACGGCTGGAATCACTCCTAGGGTTGCCAGGTGTCCGGTCGAAAAGGGACCCTGGCAGCTCCGGTCAGCACTGCCGACCGGGCTGTTAAAAGTCCAGTCAGCAGCACAGCGGGGCTAAGGCAGGCTCCTTGCCTGCTGTGGCTCCGCACAGCTCCCGGAAGCAGCGGCATGTCCCCCCTGCCAGCTCCTAGGCGTAGGGGCAGCCTGGGGGCTCCGTGCGCTGCCCCCACCCCAAGCTCCAGCTCTGCAGCTCCCATTGGCCGGGAACCGCAGCCAATGGGAGCTGCAGGGGCGGCGCCTGTGGATGGGGCAGCGTGCAGAGCCACCTGGCCATGCCTCTGCGTAGGTGCCGTAGGAGGGACATGCCGCTGCTTCCAGGAGCTGCCTGAGGTAAGCACCGCCCGGAGCCTGCCCTACACCCCGAACCTCCTCCCCCAGCCCTGATCCCCCTCCTGCCCTCCAAACCCCTTGATCCCAGCCCAGAGACCCCTCCCGCACTCCAAATCCCTCATCTCCAGCCCGGAGACCCCTCCTGCACCCCTAACCCCTCATCCCCAGCCCCACACCAGAGCCCGCTCCCCCAGCCAGAGTCCTCATCCCCTTCTGCACCCCAACCCCCTGAGCCAGCCCAGTGAAAATGAGTAAGTGAGAGTCGGGAGAGTGAGTAACAGAGGGAGGGGGGATGGAGTGAGAAGGGGCGGGGCCTCAGAGGCGGGGCGGGGGCAGGGCAAGGGTGTTCAGTTTTGTGTGAGTAGAAAGTTGGCAATCCTAATCATTCCTGTGCCTGCCCTTCTCCTTGCCTAGCTCCAGCCCCGATGGTGCCTTGCTCCAGCTTGCTCCTGTCCTGCCCGGTCTGCCCCAGCCCTGCTCCCCTGCTTGGTTCCTGACTCCTGGTTCCTGACTCCGACTCTGACCTTTGGTGCTGTTCCTGGCCACTGACTCCAGCTCCAACCACTAGGCCTGACCGCCTCTGCTCTGACCACTAAGCCAGACCACCCACGTCCCAGTTCATGACAGCTTGTTCTGTGGGTACACACCAGAACCCACTCCCAAGGGCTGTCAATCTGGCACCTTTCACCAGTCCTAAATTCACTTTCAAAAATGTTTTAAAAGCTCCGAATACAGCCCCTCCCCAGGAAAACGAGCATGAGAGTCACTGCGGAGCTCAGCAGGCATTGCTGGGACTCCTTGGATTAACAAAGTCACAGATGTTAAGGCCAGAAGGGACCAGTTTGACCTCCCACATCACCCAGGCCAGACAACCTCCCCCACTGATTCCCACATCTCCTGTGGTTGAGCCTGAGCGGACCTTTAGAGACATCCCATCGTGGTGTAAAAACTCCAAGTGAAGGAGAAGCCACCACGTGCCTTTGTAAGCTGTGCCAATAATTAATTACCCTTGTTGTTTTAAAACATGGTGCTTTATTTCTAGCCTGAATGTATCTGTCTTCAGCTTCCAGCCGCTGATCTTATTATTTCTTTGTCCAACAAAGAGCCATCTAGTATCGGAAACCTCTACAACACGTTGGTACTTCCACACAGTGATTGTGTCACCTCTTAACTCCTCGTGGGTAATCTAAATAGACTGAGCTTCTCTAGTCTCTCACTGCAAGGCAGGTATTCCACACCTTGGATAATTCATGTAGCTCTTTTCTGAACCTTCTCCAATATCTGAACATCCTTTTTGAAGTGTGGACACCAGAACTGGACACAGTCTCCAGTGAGGTTCTGACTCATGTTGTATGCAGAGGAAATACCCCCTCCCTACTCCTACTAGATATTCCTCTGCTTCTACATCCAGGAATCACATTAGCCCGTTTAGCCAGGGCATCGCAATGGGGAGTTCCTGTTCAGCTTGCACCCGTGGTCATGGTCTGGCATCCTTGGACGTTAGGTACAAAACCGAAGGAAGGCACCTGTCACAGCTGCACCTGGGGCCCCTTCTTTCTGGGGGCCGGGCCTCCACCTGCCCCAGGGTGGGATCCTGCTCTTCTCCCGCTCTCAGGCCAGGTCCCTGGGCTCCGGCCCAGCAGGCCCCATGGGCTCCGGCCCTGGGAGTCTACCCTTTGGAGCTGCCACCAGCAGGGACTACGGAGACCCAACAGCCTCTTCCCCCCAAGCGCTGCTGAATGGGAGCAGTAAGGACACGGCCCAGCAGATCCAGAGCACAGGGTGTAACCAGGGAAAGGCCAGCCCACATCTCTGTCACCGATGGGCGTGGGGACGCTAGCTGACACTACACTACAAAAACCCCCAGCAGCGACAACCTTTGTACAATATTTGCTGCAAATATATAACAGTGGTTGTAACAATGATCTAGACGGTCACAGTTTATGTCAATAACATCACACTGGGAAGAAAATACCCGGTAAAAAAAGACCCTTTAATCTCCCCGGGAAAGGCGGAACAAGAGCCAATGACCGGATGCTGAAGCCAGACAAATTCAAATTAGAAATATGGCAGAAATTGTTAACAGGTAGGGTGAGTGATCATTGGAACAAACTCCCGAGGGAAGTGGTGGATTCTCCAGCTTCCTGCTGTCTTCAGCTCTAGACATGATGTCTTTAGCCAAGCAGAACTTACTGGGCTCACGGGGGAGCTGGATGAATTTTAATGGCCTGTGCTAGACAGGAGGTCAGACTAGATAGCCTAAGGGTCCATTCTGGCCTTAAACACCATGAATCTATGAAAAACGTACAACATCCCCTTGCAGCAGCACATCAGCAATGGGGGTGAGCCACACGGACAGGCCGGTCATGGTGGGAACAGAAGCTACATCCGTCTTTACCCAGAGAAGCTGTGAACTGATGGCATCAGCTCCCGTTGGAGCTTTCCATGAGCAGGGAGCTGAATGCGGAACTCTAGCAGCAGCTGATGGTTCAGCCAGACAAAAGACCTCAGCATCTGACACGCCGGGGAAGGAAGCTGGAACGACAGCTTGCCAATGAAGCAGCAAAGCTGTCGGTGTCCAAGCTGCCGAAACAGAAGCTCAGGAGCTGTTTATTCCAGGCAATCCGGCTTTGTCCAAGCCTGGATTTCCATTAACGGGATGGTGCCAATTGCGTGTTGGAGGGGTTACCCCTCCCTCTGAAGCAGCCTGCGTTCCAAATACAATTTGTATCCGATTTTCCCTCTTGTCTAGATGCAGAGCTGGACACAGATAGTCCGGCCTGCACCTAGCCCCGCCTGGCCTAAGGATCACCAGAGGCAGCAGGGCCTTGCCACCTTTTCAGCTGGGGCAGACCAGTGTCAATACATTCCCAGGATGCGCCACATCTCACACTGGCCGCCAGTCCAGGGTCCAATTCCTGGTCCTGCAAAGCCCTAGCACAAGCCAGGGGCCAGTTATCTCAGAGAGACCTTGTCATGCCAGCGAGACTCACTGAGGTGACTGCTGGAGCCCTGGCTGTGACCATGATGAGCGTCGGGGTGGGGGGGGAGGGGGGGCATCCTTAGAGGAGGCTCACGGCCATGGGACTCATTTCCGCCAGGAAACAGACTGGCTTGGACTGCTGCCATATCTCACACACTTTTAAAACCACCTATTAGGCACTTAAGAAAAAAATGAAGAAAAACATAATCTGCAAAGGCACCAAGAAAACTGGCAGCAAAAGGCTCACGGACGAGACATCACAGCAGTAATGTCCGATTGAACTCATAGACTCATAGACTTTAAGGTCAGAAGGGACCATTATGATCATCTAGTCCGACCTCCTGCCCAACGCAGGCCACAGAATCTCACCCACCCACTCCTGTAACAAACCCCTGACCTATGTCTGAGTTATTGAAGTCCTCAAATCGTGGTTTAAAGACCTCAAGGTGCAGAGAATCTTCCAGCAAGTGACCCGTGCCCCATGCTGCGGAGGAAGGCGAAAAACCTCCAGGGCCTCTGCCAATCTGCCCTGGAGGAAAATTCCTTCCCGACCCCAAATATGGCGATCAGTTAAACCCTGAGCATGTGGGCAAGACTCACCAGCCAGCACCCAGGAAAGAATTCTCTGTAGTAACTCAGATCCCACCTCAGCTAACATCCCATCACAGACCATTGGGCATATTTACCTGCCAATAATCAAAGATCAATTAATTGCCAAAATTAGGCTATTCCATCATACCATCACCTCCATAAACTTATCAAGCTTAGTCTTGAAGCCAGATATGTCTTTTGCCCCCACTACTCCCCTTGGAAGGCTGTTCCAGAACTTCACTCCTCTGATGGTTAGAAACCTTCGTCTAATTTCAAGTCTAAACTTCCTGATGGCCAGTTTATATCCATTTGTTCTTGTGTCCACATTGGTACTGAGCTTAGGAACAGATTCCAGGTGCTACAAGACTGGGTCTACCACAGGCAGTCAACACTGACTTGACACGGTCCTTCCTGCCTGACAGTACTGTGACACTGGCGGACCAGGTGCCAGCTCATGCCAAGGACCCTAGATCTCAACTGAACACTGTCAAATACGTAGCTGGAAACCAGTCTGGCTCACCTGTGCGTTAGTGTTGTTCAGATAGGTATTGGAATGATAAGAACGTGTTTGGTGTTCAGACTTGATGGAATGCTTGTAAATTGCTGCCTGCATTAATCTCATTTACAATACCCGTAGCCCATGTGATAAGGTGACATTTAAATGTTTGCTCTGTAACTGCAAATCACCAGATGGGAGAGGAGCATTAACGAGGGTGAACTACTAGGGGCCAACAGGAGGTGTTGTCTCCTGTCCCTCAAAGGAGGCCCATCAACGCCAGACGAGCTATTGTGGAACATCAGGGGACAAAAGACTTTGTTGTTTGCTCTCCACTCCACGGAGAGGAGACGTGCAAGTGAATTCCTCCCAACAGCTGAATTTGCAACTCGAAGCAGGATGGGTGAAGGAATAAAAAGCCCTGGCAAGGAGGAACTGTATCTTTCATGTTGCTTGGACTCTGAGGGGCAAGGATTACTAAGCATAAGCAAACTATCCCCATTCCCTAGTGCTTGGCCTGGCTTATCCCTAAAGGACACAGAGCTTGCTTATTCTAGAGACTTCTATGACTTTTTGAAACTTAAGACTGTAACTCGTGTGTGTGTTAACCTGCTTTAACCTTGTAAGTAACTCTCTTGTTTCCTTTCCCTAGTTAATTAATCTTTAGACAGTTTATTGTAGGACTGGCTACAAGCATTGTCTTTGGTGTGAGCTCTAAGGTGCAACTGACCTGGGGTAAGTGAGGTCCTTTGGGCCTGGGAGTAACCTGAATATTGTTGCGATTTTTGGTGTAAAGGACCATGTATCACAAAAGCAAACTTGCCTAGGTGACAGGACAGATCGGAGCCCCCAATGGGACAGTCTGTGACTCCGTGTTGAGGCTGTTATGGTGCCTGAGGAGTTTGCACTTGCTACATCATTGGTGAAATCGAAGTACAGAACTCACAGCCAGTGTGGGCTCTGTGCCCTGGCTCCTGGCACCCTGCCCTGAGGTTGGATCTCACACTCTGGAGCCCCTGCAGGGCAGGGTGACAGGTATCACTGAGTACACCTACCCTGTGATAAGAAACCCGGGGGGCCAAGTCTCAGAGCCAGCTGACTCCGGCTCGCAGGGCTCCGGCTGAGGATCTAAAAATTGCGATGGAGACATTTGGGCTCAGACTGGAGCCCGGGCCCTGAGACCTTCTCCCCACACAGGGTCTTAGAGCCTGGACTCCAGCCTGAGCCCAAATGTCTCCACTGCAATGTTATATCCCCGCAGCCCGAACCCGCGAGCCCGAGTCAGCTGATCCGGGCCAGCCACAGCCAAGCCATGGGTCTTATCACCGCGTCGCCACTCCCCTAGATGCCACAATCTAACAGTATCTGGTTTCCGGACAAGCAAACCTAAAGTCTGGATAAGTGATGGCATGTGGAACGTATGAGAGAAAGGAAACAAGCCGCAGCAAACATCAACTCCTCAAAAACAACTCCAGAAAAAGCAGCAGCAACAAACGTATGAAAAATGGACAACGCAGTCGAAAGCAGGAAAAAGCGGCGCATGATGAGACAAGAGGTGGTGCCCGGATAGCACTGCCAAAGAAGCTGATGTGGCTGCTGAAAGAGGCGCTGGTAAAACACTTTGGGTACATCTACACTGCAAAACCCAACCTGCGGCAGCACAGCTCAGAGCCCCAGTCAGCCGTGTGGCTGTTACAAGCATTCCATCAAGTCTGAACACAAACACGTTCTTATCATTCCAATACCTATTTGAACAACACGAACACACAGGTGAGCCAGACTGGTTTCCAGCTACGTATTTGACAGCGTTCAGCTGAGATGTGGATGTTGTAGTAAGATGAGGCCCTGAAACAAACTCTTGGATCAAAGGCCCAGTCTGAGGCCTGAAGCCTGAACCAAAGTACTTCCAGGCATTGCTAAGCAAAAGCTGGGCTGTGAGCCAGAGGCAGGCCCCACTCACAGAAGTTGGCGAGAAGAGGGCTGTTAGAGGCAGGTGCATCTTAAAGACAGGGTCAAAAGGACAGCATGATGGCTAGATCTGTTTGAAACAACATGAACAAAGGGGGAGACAGCACCCTAATGAGCCAAGGGGCTGTACCTCAATACGTCAGTAGGGATGAGTAATCTGTCCTCTAACTGTATACAAGTAGGTCCCGGAGTGCGCATCTTTGTCTGGCCTAGGGGGCAGTGGAAAGTCCCGTCACTGACTGAGCCGGTCCATTGCCAGGGGGTACAAATTCGTAGTATGTCTTGTAGAGTCTACGGGAAACTATTACTGTGCTTTGTTTGACAATAAACCTGGCTCGGGTTCCTTCGTACCTTACTAGAGTCTGTGGTCTTTGGGGGTTTTCTCGGGGTTTGCTGGGTCAGCTCTCTGCGCAGAGCCGGGGCAGCACACAGAGGGAACACGCACGCAGCCGACTGTTATCATCATTGAACAAGAGCANTCACTGACTGAGCCGGTCCATTGCCAGGGGGTACAAATTCGTAGTATGTCTTGTAGAGTCTACGGGAAACTATTACTGTGCTTTGTTTGACAATAAACCTGGCTCGGGTTCCTTCGTACCTTACTAGAGTCTGTGGTCTTTGGGGGTTTTCTCGGGGTTTGCTGGGTCAGCTCTCTGCGCAGAGCCGGGGCAGCACACAGAGGGAACACGCACGCAGCCGACTGTTATCATCATTGAACAAGAGCAGAGCACCACACTGGTAGCTACTGACAACAGATGTTATTTAAATATCTGTGGATGTTTGGATGAGCTCGTGAACAGGGGAGTTTGAGAGGGAGAGAAGGAGATCCCCCACTGAACAAACAAGGGGTGAGTACTAACCTTGGGGTGAGTACGTTTGTTTGGTTTTTGGCTGTTTGTGCTTTTCTCTCTCTTTCAGGTTATTTAAAGTTACAGGGTCAGTCGGGATTGTGTGTGTTGGACAGTCTGAGCCTTTGTTCCCTGGATCTGCCTTCCTTGTGATCACCCTCCCCCGTGTGATTAACGAGGGGGTAGGGCTGACCTAGGAGAGAAGGCCTTAAAAGCCAGAGGCTAAGTGACCAAGGGGACTGCAAACAGGGGAGTTTTTAAGAGGGAGTCATAACACAATAGCTATGATTAGGCAGGGCCATATTGCCAGTCCCAACCCTGCTCCTGTCTCCTCCACCTGCACCTGTATCCAGATAGACAACCTCGCTCCCTACCCCTCCCAGGGGGTACAAAAGAGGTGGTACTGAAGCCCCCAGACTCACGACCCTCCAAAACGGAACATGGCCTGTAAGAGTGCTGACTCACCCCGGCGGCGCCTCCTGCTGGTCGCCCATGGGAATTCGCTCGTCCCAGCTCCGGAGCGCTCTCTGCAGGCCGGTGATCCACCTGTCCTCTGGCCCTCGTGTCCCTCCCAGGACCCCAGTGCCCCTTTCTCCTGGTTGCTGCCCCCCTGGCAGTACCCCCACACTCTGGGTCTCCCCTCCCAGGGGAACCCCCACCCACTAACCCCACCTTGCCTCAGTATCAGGCTACTGCCAGTCATCGTCTAGCCCCGCGCCCTGGGGCAGATGCAGTATACGCCACTCATCACAGGCAAGGTTGGGTTTGGACCTGCTGCCTTGGCCTACCCCTGGGCTGCCCCCTGCAACCCCCAGTACCTCTTGGCCTTCTGCTAGGCCGCAGCCTGGGGCTTTCCAGACTGGAGCTCCCCAGCTCCTCTGCCTTTCCCCAGCCCTGCTCCACTCAGGTACCCTGTCTCTAGCTCCCTGCAGCCAGGCCCTTCTCCCTCTACAGGCAGAGAGAGACTGTTTGGTCTCCTGGCTCCCAGCCTTCTTATACAGGCCAGCTGCGGCCGCTTCCCCAATCAGCCCAGCTTTTAGAGCTGCCGCCCTCTCCAGGGCTGCTTTCCAGCCCTCCCAGGCAGGAGCGGGTGTCCACCCCGCTACATGGCCATAAATTGTAAGGGGTGGCGCCAGGGGCGTGCACTAGGTGGGGGGACAGGGAAAAACTCTACGTTCTGGTGTACAGAACTTGCCTGATTAACCCCAATGAACATGGCACTGCCTACACTTCGGACTCTGGTCTTCTGCTTTCTGTTTGCGTGGCAAGAACCAAGGGAAGGGCGAGAGGGAAGCCCTAACAGTGGCAAAAAGGGCAAATGCAACCCTAGGATGTATAAACAGGGGAGTAGTGAGTCGGAGTCGGGAGGTGGTTTTACCCCTGTATCTGGCGTTGGTGAGACCAATACTGGGGCCATGTCTACACTACGAAATTAAGTCGACCTAACTTACATCAGCGTCCAGTCCCCGCAGTAATCACATCACACGTGCGTGGCTGCACCTCACTCCTTGTGTCGGCGGTGTGCGGCTGCACCAGGAACACTTGTGCCGATTGTACTGTCAGTGCGGGGCATTGTGGGAACGCAAGGTCTACACTGACTCTGCATGGATGTAACCACAGCAACCTTGACTCTACGCCGCTGGTGGAGGGGGAGTTATGAAGTCAGCATAGCCGGGCAGTTATATCGTCAGCGGTGAAATTAAGTGTAGACACTTCCATCGTTCGGTTGACGCAAGGCAGCTTACGTTATGTAGACCCAACCTAAAATACGGCGTGCAGTTCTGGTGCCCACATTTTGAAAGGAATGCTGGAAAAAGAGATGATGAAGAAAAAAGCCACAAATGTGATTCGCCCCCGCCTGGTCCCTCTGAGCTCGGAATGGCGGCCTGGTGGCGTCCCGTGAACTCGGGGCTTTGGGCTCAAACAGCAGCTCGGGAACCAGAGAGGCCTGTTAGCTGCTGTTCCCACGCGAAAGCAATGAGGTAATTGGCAGGGACAGGAGGAATAAAAGGCTATTTCCAGCACATTCACGGCTCTGGCAGAGGGCGCTTGAGGCGTCTTCTTTTCTAAAGGCAGCTGGGGGATTTTGTTTTCCAGTCCATCATGATCAATGGTTCTAATTCCCCCCCTAATTGCTGCAGACTCAATTAGCCAGGCACCGTCCAGCACCGCGAAGTGACCATTCCCCCTACCGCTGACCCGCTCCGGCAATGGTTCGTCCCCACGAGGCTCGGGGGAGCCTGGCTTCCGTTCTGTGGGGGGCTGGAGCTCCCTGCCTTGGGGCAGACAAGGCACTTCAGATCTCGCCTCTGATTGTATCTGTCTGTATTTCCTCTTACCGCTGCGCAGCCTGCTCCTCCATGGGGCGGTGCTCTCCGGCAGAGGGGAGGCAGAAGAGCACGGACAGGAGGGAAGCTGGCTCCGGGGCAGCACATGCAGCATCGCCCATGTACACAAACACCTGTGGGGAGCTGAAGTCTGGGCACCTGGTACCTGAGTGACTGGCAAGGGCAGTGCTCGCTGAAACATAAACCCCTCCTCGTGTTAGAATGAGGAGCAGTGTGGGGGTCTCCTAATGCATGTGTGTCCTGCCCTTCTCCAGAGAGGATAAAAGCCTGTTACTGCTGCCAGCTGATGGAGTTAGTCTTTTAGTTCAAGTGGTAGAAGTCTGTGCCTTTGAGCAGAAAGGTCCCAGGTTTAAAGTCTCCTGACCCCTGTGGTGGAGGCGCAGGTGCAAGGAGGCGTTGTGTGGTAGGGTGCGGTGCCGGCTTCGCTGCATCACCCGGGGCTGAGGCATGTCGTTTTGTTGCCAATCGTGTACCACATGATAGGACCAGTTCAAGGTTCTATAGCTGCCCTGCAGCCACTTCTGGGGGGTAGTCCAGGGGTGTCGATCATGTTGCCTGCCATGGCGGGGCAGGGCACCAGAAAAGGTTTCTTTGTCTCCACCCTAGCAGCTGCAAAGTCACACGCTGCCCCCAGGGGGAAACAGGCAGATGTTCACACTGAGGAACTTGCTGTTTACTTCGGGGGCAGACAGAGCTGCCTGCATGTGGGGTCAAGGCAAGGACTTGTCCCCAGGATGCTCAGTGAGGTTCTGGAAGGGCAGTTCGGACCATCCACAGTACACTGATCCCATGTCCTGCTTGGATGGCAAAGATGACGGGGCCCAGGGCCGGCTCCAGGCACCAGCGTAGCAAGCAGGTGCCTGGGGCGACCAATGAAGAGGGGGGCGGCACCTCCGGCCGTTTGGCGGCAATTCGGTGGCGGGGCCGTCACTCCCTCTCGGAGCGAAGGACCTGCCGCCGAATTGCCACCGTAGAATGAAGCGGCGGTAGAGCTGCCGCCGCTTGCGATCACGGCTTTTCTTTTCTTTTCTTTTCTTTTCTTTTCTTTTCTTTTCTTTTCTTTGCTGCTTGGGGCGGCAAAAACGCTAGAGCCGGCCCTGACGGGGCCTGTTTGCTGATGGCGGCGCTCGGTGCCTTTGGCTGAAGTCCAGATGCCAGACATCTCCAGGAGACTCTGCTGAGATGGCCTTGCAGCAAGTCAGCCCTTTGCATTGCTGACCTCACCGTCAGAGCTGACCAAAAAGTGGACAAAGATTTCATGGCAAAACCTGCAACACTTCAGGGGTTGCTGCCCATTTTGCAGGGTTTGAAACGGACCCGGCTTGGGGGAGGGCAGCGTTTCAAAAATTTCGCAACATTTATACTGGCCACGTTGTGAAAAGGGTTTGTCGACCTGGCTGTTCCCAACTGTTGTTTACCAAAGCTGGAGGACTTTTGGTCAGCAAGAACTTTGTGATAAAAGTTCCAATATAAAAAAAAAAGCACAGGAAATTTGGGGGAGGGGGGAATTCAAAAAAGTTTGATTTTTTTCCCCAAAATAAAAGGAAAAAAATTCAACTTGGGGGGGGAAACCAAAGGCCATTTTTGGATGATTGTTCAAAAACATTGTATCCAGTTCTGCTCCCCAGTTTCAGCCCAGTGTCCCGCTGCCATTTGGGGAGGGGGGATCATTGAGAAAGCAGTGGCCAGACAGCTGTGGTAACATTGGTAGTGTTCAGGTCTCCTCAATCCTGGACCATCAGGCTTTGGACCTGGGCATGGGCCTGAAACCACGATTGGTGGCTAGGGATGAGGCTACGCTGTCCATGATGACTTTGTGAGGCCTGGCAGCTCGCTGACTTTGGCCATGAGCGGGTGTTGATACATCTCTGGGGCCCATCTGGCATGGTTAGAAAGGGTCTAATGTGGCTTCTTTAGGCCTCATAGGAGAGGGACCCAAGTGGGTTGTTCTGAATGAGTTTTCACCCCCCTGGTTGGTGCTGTCATGCAGGGTAGTGCCGGCAGGGCCGGCTCCAGGCACCAGCCGAGCAAGCTCGTGCTTGGGGCGGCAGATTCTAAGGGGCGGCATTCCCTCCAATTGTTGTTTTTTTTTGCGTCGCTGCTTCGGCCGCCCCGCAGGTTTTTTTTCTTTTTGGTTTGCTGCTCTGGCCGCCCTTTTGGGGGCGGGGGCGTGGAGGAGGGGAGCGCCCTGCTGGGAGCGGGCTGCGTGCACCGTCTGTCCCAGCCGGTGCCAGGTCTGCAGCAAGCCCAGCAGGGCAGCCCGCGTCCTTCCCTCCCCGCCGACCGGAGCGGCGCAGAGCCCTCCCGACAGGCGGTGCAGTGGGAGGGGCCACGTGGCGAGCGCCCCACTGAAGGAAGCCCTGGCCGCCCCCTTCTCTCTCTCCCCCCCGCTCCCTCAGCCTCCCCCCCGCTAGCTGGGGCGCACACTCCGCTGCCCTGGGCCCGTCTGCAGTGCAGGGAGTCCCCCTGCACCCTGGCTCTGGCCGCCCCGCAGGTTTATTTTGTTTTTTGTTTTGCTTGGGGCGGCAAAAAAGCCAGAGCCGGCCCTGAGTGCCGGATCCTCCTCTCTGCCTTCCTTGTTCAGTGTTGATATGAGACCACCAGAGGGGTCAGTAAGGAGCCATGCGTTACTGTCTCTGAAGCATGCAGATGATACCCAGCGGGGTATGTCCCTTGTGGCCCATCCTGCTGATGCAATGGAATGGATGGCCCCGTTCCATTGCAGTGGCAGGATGGGCTGTAACGCAGATGCGTGGCTGACGGCGTACGGGACCTTGCTGCCTGTGCCTCCTCCTCGGAAGACTAAGGAGAAGAAGGCTCCATATTTTTTCTGTGTTCCAACTGAAGGCGCTGGTCTGTGTGGCCTCTTCAAAATGACACAGGAGGCTCAGAGGGTCTGGAAAGAATTTAGGAGCAAGCCCCTAGCCAGTTCTGTGAACATGTGCAAAGGGTGATTTTCAGTGGCTTATAAAATCTGGGTTTACCGTCATGGAGACAACAAAAGGCACCTCCTTGACCCTAGGACCAGCCACCTGCCACAGAGCAAGTTCTTGCGCCAAACCTCTGTGGCCCTGAAGCTAAATGTAGAGGGGCCAGTCTCAATGGGGCGGGAGGGATAGCTCAGTGGTTTGAGCATTGGCCTGCTAAACCCAGGGTTGTGAGCTCAATCCTTGAGGGGGCCATCTGGGGCAAAATTGGTCCTGCTAGTGAAGGCAGAGGGCTGGACTCGATGACCCTTCAGGGTCCTTTCCAGCTCTATGAGATAGGTATATCTCCATATATTAAAAACATCCCTGCATGCCCATCCCTGGATTAAAAAGAGGCAGGGTGAGGCCGGAGTATAGGTGGGTCAGATCAAAGCATTATCCTCAGCATGCTAAGGAGTCCCTAACTAGACCTGCCCCTCTTCGACCTTCCCCCTGCTTCTTGATGGCCCCATAACAGCATCTCAATGCTCTTTCGGTCTCCCCTGCAGGCCGTGCCCCCGCATCAGCTCTTTTTACCAGGCAAGTAAATGCCCAATATTCTGGCCCAGTGCTGGGCAGGATCAAGCCCTTTAGCACTTGCAGCTCGTGAGAGCCCTGCTCCAAGGGTGGAACGCTATCCACAGCCCCCTTACCTAGCATGCACCCCGTCTCCACTCGCTCCCACTGCGACGGGCAGCATCACAGCGCAGCGGCTGGAGATAAATCCCTCCCTTGTCAATTGGGATGATCACGTGATGCTCCACACAGGATTACCCCCCTTCCCCCACGCAGATGTTGTGGTTTACATCGTTACATGTCCCCCTGGATTACATCCTAGGAGAGAGGTATACGCACCTGGCAAAGTGCCAGCCCAATACAAACACACTAATTCCATAGACTGACAATATCAAGGGATTATTTCATAAATCACTCCTGACGATGCAGCCGGCACACATTAGGGCCCGATCCTGGCAGATACCAAGAGACCGCACACCAGGGGACTTCTGAGGGAAGCTAAGAGTGCCCAGCAGTGAGCAAGAAGGGCTGAGCGCCTGCCAGGATCGGATCCTTACTTTGCGCTAGGCTCCAGTGATGGGCATCTCCAGTCCGATGACCCATTTCTCCCTCCTTAGAAGACCATTGCTGTCAGGGCCTAGTAGGCACAGCCCAAAACGGCTTCCAGAATAAAGCCCTGGGCACATGGAGGTTGCCGTGGCGAGACAGGCGCTCACAGCTTTGGAACGATGTTAGGTTTAAGGGGGTGGGGGGTGATTACGCATTTGGGCCCAGATCCTCGGCTGGTGTCAATTGACCTAACTCCACGGACTTTAATGGAACTTGATCAGTTTCCACCAGCAGAGGCTCTGACTCCTTTATCGTATCTACCTAGCTCCGTTTACCCCAGGGGTGGGCAAACTTTTTGGCCCGAGGGCCACATCGGGGTGGCGCAACTGTATGGAGGGCCGGGTAGGGAAGGCTGTGCCTCCCCCAACAGCCTGGCCCCTGCCCCCTATCTGCCCCCTCCCACTTCCTGCCCCCTGACTGCCCCCCTCAGAACCCTCGATCTATCCAACCCCCCTGCTCCTTGTCCCCTGACTGCCCCCTCCCGGGACCCCCGCCCCTAACCGCCCCCCTGGGACCCAACTCCCTATCCAACCCCCCCTGCTCCCTGTCCCCTGATGGCCCCAACCCCCTATCCACATCCCCACCCCCTGACAAGCCCCCTGGGACTCCCACGTCTATGTAACCGCCCCCTGCTCCCTTGACCGCCCCCCCCGAACCTCCACCCCATCCAACCGCTCCCTGTCCCTTGACCGCCCCCCCCAGAACCTCCACCTCATCCAACCGCCCCCTGCTCCCTGTCCCCTGACTGCCGCCCGGGATCACCTGCCCTTATCCACCCCCCCCCCACTCCCCACCCCCTTACCATGCTACTCAGAGCACCAGGACTGGCAGAAGCTCTCAGCCCCACCGCCCAGAGCGCTGGCGGCGCGGTGAGCTGAGGCTGCGGGGAAGGGAGGACAGCAGGGGAGGGGCCGGGGGCGAGCCTCCTGGGCCAGGAGCTCAAGGGCCGGACAGGACGGTCCTGCAGGCCGGATGTGGCCCGCAGGCCGTAGTTTGCCCATCTCTGGTCTACTTGCACTGCAAACCCTCCAAGGTAAGAAGGATCCGTGTGTTTGTGCTCACTGAGCCCAGCACAATGGGGCCTCCAACTGCTCCCCTAATACTTCTACTAAGTCCACCTGCGGCGAGAGCAGCTACAATCAATGTGAAATAAACCACGGGAACCCAGCACAGCACAGCCGCAACCAGCAATGAGCCCAAGGCAGCAGATTCAGAGGGAACGTGGCAGGGATCACGCAGACCCACAGAGTCACAAAACAAACGTGTCAGGTCACATAAATCCTGCACTGCACTTCTGTGACGTTCTGTACCTCGGGGGAACACCCAGCACCCCCATGTTCATCCTTATAATATGATTGTGTGGGATCCAATGCAAAGTTTGTCATCTCGGGTGTCTTTGGAAGGCTCATGGTGCACTGAGCAGTGTTGTTATAGTGATGTTATAGGTTGTAATTTCATGTCTATAGTTATGAGGCTGAAAATGTGTCCTGATGGCTTAAAACAAGCCCAGGAAAAACCCTCCAGGAACAGAGAGGCAGTTCACACCTCATCAGGACATGTATGGGACAAACCCAGCCCAGCCTCACAGGAACAAAGGACACTGGCCTAGGCAGCAACAAAAGGATCTGTTAGACTCTCGAGGGAGTCACCCCTTCCTTTGGTCAGTTTGGGACTGTAATGAGGTAATGCTCACCTGACTCTGAAGGGGGGGCGCAAAGCCAAGAGGGAAGAAGGAACATGATAAAATGAAGAGATGTTTCCCATGCCCCTCCTCTCTCTTCCACCTCCATCTACAGACACCCCCACCAGGCGACTGAAGCACTGATCAAAGGGGAGAGCCTGGCTGAAGGGCAACCAGCCAGCCTGTGGTGAGAAGCATCTAAGTTTGTAAGGGCATTGAAAGTGTTAAGATCATCTTAGAATGCACTTTGCTTTTATTTCATTTGATCTAATCTGACTGGTTGTGCTTTGACTTATAATCACTTAAAATCTATCTTTGTAGTTAATAAATCTGTTTGTTTCTTCTACCTGAAGCAGTGCGTTTGGTTTGAAGTGTGTCAGAGACTCCCCTTGGGATAACAAGCCTGATACATATCAATTTCTTTGTTAAATTGATGAACTCATATAAGCTTGCAGCATCCAGTGGACATAACTGGACACTGCAAGACGGAGGTTCCTAGGGTTGTGTTTGGGACCGGAGATATTGGCTAGTGTCATTCAGTTGCAAGTAGCTGGGAACAGCCCGCCATACCCCCTCCAAGCAGCTGCACGGACCATTGGACAGGGGGACCTGCCTGGCTGCTACTTACCTGTCCAGCGTGATGCATCTGAGTCACAGCACCAAGATGTTAGAGGGTTTTCCCTTCGCCCTCTACCCTGCTTCTTGTGACGCAGACAGGAAGCAGAAGACCAAAAGTCCAAAGTGCAGGGAATGCCATGTTTATTGGGGTTAATTCCAAGCAAACACATCCAGAGCTCTACACGCCGGCAGAGTCCGTTTCCCATGTTCCATTCCCAGCTCTGACACCACAGAGGCTTTACCCTGTATCCCCCTTCCCAGCTCTTGTTAGACTTGCAATAGAGGTTTTTTTACAGGATGGGGAGCAGGCAGATACCAGAAACAGTGTTGGTATATAATACTTTAAATGCTTTTTATTGATTACAAAACAAACCTTACTTACTTTACATTTACACCCCAAACATACTATGCCAGAGTTCAAAGGTTAGAATGGTTTTGATGGACAGTCGAGATTATTTTTTTTAATGATAAGATTCTAAAATGCGCGGCGCCGGTGAAAACCACATTTATAGTCACATGGGGCTTTGGATTAATAAACGACTTTGATTTGCAGAAATTATAGGCAACCATTTATAGTTCATTTTGTTGCGTTATTGGTCTTTTGCCTTTGTTTACTAGGCCTTTTACCGACACTATTCCAAAGAGACAATCCTGGGCGGGCCGCCATGATCCCAGGCGTGCCATTTCCTCCAATTCTTATACAATTTTATATCAGTCCAGCTGGTGTTGTTTCCATTTCTGCTGATTCTCCGTATTTTTCTCAAAACATGACAAGATTGTTTTTGCACAAATAGTTCTAATCATTCTTATAGAATCATGGAATCATAGAAGATTAGGGTTGGAAGAGACCTCAGGAAGTCATCTAGTCCAACCCCCTGCTCAAAGCCTTCTTAACCTTAAGTTCTTGCTTCAGTTGCCAACTTGCAATGCACGTATTCATGTCAAGCACACGTCATTCATACCAGGCCTCAATGACCTATAACACATTACATAACTATGTGAATCACAATGTATATTGATATAGATAGATAGATAGATAGATAGATATCCCAACACTCTGACACCACAGAGCCTTTACCTCATATCCCCATTCCCAACTCTGACACCGCAGAGCCTTGCCTGTGTCCCCATTCCCACCTCCCTATTCCCAATTCCCCCTCCTTAGCAGGCTGCCAGCTGGGAGGGATGCTCCAGAAACAGCGCCACGAGCTCGGCTCTGAATATCAGCCACTCCCCGGTGTCAAACTCTGCACTCGGCTCTGCGGGTGGAGGGGCGTCGGCGGAGCGCCTCTGGCCCGATCTCCAGCCCCCGTCTGCCAGGTTCCCGTCCCGCCTCCAGCCCGGTGGTATCCAAGCAGCGGTGAGCACTAGGGCTGACTCTTCTTGACACTATTCTCATTACTGTGGCACCCACAGGCCCCAATCAAGCTCGACACCCCAGGAGGTAGCTACCACGCAGGGCGGCTTGGCTACAGTGCTCAGGGCTGTGGAAAATGCCCTGCCCTGCATGCTGTAGCCCGGTTGGTGTAACCTGCACTGCAGATGGAGGAATTCTTCCAGCCACCCTTTCATGGGGGTGGAGTTACTAGAGCCAGGGGAAAACCCCTGGTCCCCCTTTGTCTCTGTAGTAAGTATCCATACTGCACAGCACAGCTGCAGCGCTTACCGTGTAGACACCCACAGAGTGAGAGACGGTCCTGTGATGGGTTGGATCTGTGGAGAAAATAACACCCCTCCCTTTTTTTCCCCCTCCCTCTAATATCCTAGGCCCTGTCCCAGCCAGGCAGGGCCTACCCTGTATCAGCTAAAAGCCTGAACCATACTATGCTGCCCCAGCAAAAGGAGAGGTGAGGCCAGGGAAAAGAGGAACTGGAATATTTGTAATAGCGCCCTTGGCCGTGCTCCAGCCTAACTGCCTGCATAAACTTCTGCTTTTGTAACAGCTTCTGCTTTAAGGCTACAAGACAGTACAGTCAATCTATAATCAATGCTGTGTGGTTAATAGGAATTTCTATATTAATCATAGGCACCCCACCCTTGTACCTGACCAGCCCCCCCCTTTCCTTTTCTCCCTTTTTCCTCCCTTTTCCAAAACACTGTACCTGCCCCTGCTATCAAAAGGCAATATTAAAAAGCAATAAGGCTAATCTGTAACCAATACCCTGTAACAATTAGCATGGCAGTAGTCCTAGTGGTCACATTAAGGGACATCAAACCCCTTCTTTGTCCCACTATGTACCCCCTACCCAATGCCCTACTAATGCTTATAAACTAGGGAAAATATTAACACCAAGTAAAATAAGTAAATTGCTGTTGTTTGGCTGTAACCTATACTGGAACATATCTTTGCAATCTATCTGTTGTAACCGGAATTCGTGCTAATGTTCTCGCTCATGGCATTAATGATATAACCGCTATCTGCCCTTTTGTGAAGCCCTGTGTGCCCGAACAGGTTATCATACTAGGCCCAGAGTACCATATTAGGGCCTAACCACTTCAGTCATGGGATGCGGTGTCTACGTGTCCAGGACATGTAGAAAGTTTCCATCAAAAAACACTGGTCATCAGACCCCCTCTTGGCACGTCTCAAGGAGGGTTGTTGACAACTCCGGAAAGCACCCCTCACCCAAATGCTTGGCAATGATGCATTTGCGGTTGTGGTTTAAGACTTTAAAAATTGTTTGTAACCTTGTAATCGGGGTAGTTGATTACGGTCTGCTACCCCAATGCATTGGTGTGTGTGAGCTCAATAAACGAGCTTCAGGCTTGAGTCTATAATCAAATTTTCTGCCTAGGAGTGTTTGTTCCTAACAGTTCAAATGACTGCCTAGGGGGGGTTCGTTCTTAACAGATCACAGAACCCCCTTGGGAGCTGCCACCTGAAGTGCCAAGACTACTTCTGCTTTCCCAGCCAGCTCGGGACCCCAGCACCCTGTCTTGCTGAGTCAGACACGCCCGTCTGCTCCAACACAGACCCAGGGTCTGAACCACGTGCCCAAAAGCTGCAGGCTTAACTGAAAACAGCTCACAGAAGTGTTCCTGCCTTTAACACTCAGATGCCCAACTCCCAATGGGGTCTAAACCCAAATAAATCCATTTTACCCTGTATAAAGCTTATACAGGGTAAACTCATAAATTGTTTGCCCTCTATAACACTGATAGAGAGAGATGCACAGCTGTTTGCTCCCCCAGGTATTAATACATACTCTGAGTTAATAAGTAAAAAGTGATTTTATTAAATACAGAAAGTAGGATTTAAGTGGTTCCAAGTAGTAACAGACCGAACAAAGTGAATTACCAAGTAAAATAAAATAAAACATGCAGCTCTATCTCTAAGAAACTGAATACAGATAAAATCTCACCCTCCGAGATGCTTCAATAAGTTTCTTTCACACACTGGATGCCTTCCTAGTCTGGGCACAATCCTTTCCCCTGGTACAGCTCTTGTTCCAGCTCAGGTGGTAGCTAGGGGATTCTTCATGATGGCTCCTCTCTTTGTTCTTTTCCACCCATTTATGTATCTTTTGCATAAGGCGGGAATCCTTTGTCCCTCTCTGGGTTCTCACCTCCTCCTTCTCAATGGAAAGACACCAGGTTAAAGATGGATTCCAGTTCAGGTGACATGATCACATGTCACTGAAAGACTTAATTGCCCACTTGCCAGCACACACATATACAGGAAGACTCACAGGTAAATACAGCCCTCTGCAGACAATTGTCCTGGTTAATGGGAGTCATCAAGATTCCAAACCACCATTAATGGCCCACACTTTGCATAATTACAATAGGCCCTCAGAGTTATATTTTATATTTCTAGTTTTAGATACAAGAGTGGTACATTTATACAAATAGGATGATCACTCAGTAGATTATAAGCTTTGTAATGATACCTTACAAGAGACCTTTTGCATGAAGCATATTCCAGTTACATCATATTCACTTATTAGCATATTTTTATAAAATCATATAGAGTGCAACGTCGCACCTCCCTGACCAGAAGAGCTTACAGCAGACTAGGGAGGCAGAACAGGTGCCCTGGGGTTGGGTTCCTTCTTCAACACTTACTGCCAGCATGGCCCTGGGCCTGTCACTTAATCTCTCTGTACCTCAGCAGCCCCCCTGTGCCTGGCACTGCCCTGCTTGCAGGGGTGCGGTGAGACGAGCTGGTCGACAGGTTTTTGGTGGTGGGTTGTTTTTTTGTTGTTTTTTTTTTTGACGAACCGTTTTCTTTCCCAAAACTCCAGTTTTGTCAAAATCGAAATGTTTTGCAGCAGCGTGTAGCTTTGGGTGACATTTTTATCATTTCGGTTCCTGTGGCCAACATGGTCCTGCGTCATATTTCATAAAAGGTGACCAGCAAACCAAAATAACCCCCCAGGATCAAAATGAAGCAATAGAGGGGTCTGAACTGACGCTTTCTCGGCATTCTTGTTCCAAGGGACACTTTGAAATTTCAGCTTTTTTATTCCCCTTTGAAATGTTTCTTTTATTTCAAAATTGCCAGTATTCAACCCGCTCTAGTTGGGCAGTGTTCCTATTCTAAAGTCATGGGGCACCAGAGACACGTGGGTGGGAAACTGAGGCACTGACTGACGGGCAGGGAATTCACAGCTGAGGCAGGAACTGCCTGCTGCTCGCCAGAGCCCCAGTCAAGTGCTTTCCCCACAAGCCCACCCTTCCTACTCAGTCCTGCCCCTTCAATCTCCATCGGAG